>VXBT01006612.1:570726-664743 GCA_013400235.1 Oriolus oriolus
AAGGAAGGAAGGAAGGAAGGAAGGAAGGAAGGAAGGAAGGAAGGAAGTCCATCAGTCTAGGCTCCAGCACTGATCCAGCTGACGGAGTGTCCAGGGTCCTGGGGGCACACACACGGGCTTTGTGGGGGTACCTTTGTATACCTAAGTTTTCCCCACCCTGGAGCTAAGTTTCTCTTTCTATGCAAATTAGTTATAATGCACAATTCATTTCTTTAGAAAATGGCTCAGAAGTTTTTGGGGGTCTTTGGTGTCTTCATCCTCCCCTACAGGACTGACCTTTGCTCAACAGTCCACGACCCNATCTTCATAACAAATACATCCTGCCACAGTCCTCCATATTTAAGAGCAGCCTTTCAGGGTCAATAGGCTTGGTAGCTTTGGTCAGTCAATAAGACCTAGTACTAGTCTCAGCAAAAGTGTCAGACGCTGCTTAATAAAGCATGGTTTATGTTTTGAGTCTCCCAGAGATGTTTCTAGTGCAAGCTTTTCCTCACATGGCCAAATTCTTTAGAAGACCAGGGAGGAAAACAGAGGTGCTGCCAACAGGCAGCAATGTTTTGTGTCTGTGTAAGCAATGCATTGATGCAGTCAATCAAAATTCTCCTCAGTGACACGGGGTGAGGAGGAACACAGGCCGGCAGAGACCTCCACAAAACACAGCTCCCTCCAAGTCTCTGCACTGCTTTGCTTTCCTCACACTTTATCACATTTGTCCTCAGCTGCCATCACACACCATCATATAAGGTCCACAACCAACATATAAGACAGGATGAAGGTCCCCTCATATACTCATTGTCAGGCTCACATAGAAGTCCAAGAAGAGATACATTATCATATTCAAGAGCCACCACCATCTCCAGGAGCAGCACTTCCACTAGCCACCCTTCTCTTGTTTTTTTTTCCCAGACAAAGAAGCAGGCAAATACTCACCTTTCTCCAGGTCACCAGAGAAAACAACCCTGCTCCTTGGCATACCCTCCCTGCTCTGGGCTCTTCCCCCTGCCCCTTCTTCCCCTCCTTCTTCACGTTGCCCACATGTCACACTAAATGAACTACCAAAGCTTTCAGCAGATGCACTCGATAACTTCAGCAAGAGAAAAGGCAGCCAGAATCCAGAGCTGCAACCTCCTTGTAATTTGTAATGAGTTGATGGGAAAATATTTCTGCCTGATTAGAATCTTAAGTGATCTCCTGATTATTATGAGTGGAATCTGGCTGGCCTCCTCTTTTGTCCCCGCCATAACTTGCAGGACAGCTTCTAGTATACTGCACGTATCTCTTACCCTCAGCCCAGCAGGAAGAGGTATACTTACTCTTCCCCTTCTGTGCCACACCCTTACAACAGCAAAAGAGAAATACTGCTGGTATTAATATATCAGCCCTTGCTGTAAATCAGGGTTAAACTTTACGCTGCTTGGGAAAAACCTTTCGTCATCAGCGATGTCACCAAAGATGTCAGCCAAAGACACTGAGTCATGTTGCACCAGAGAATGTGCTGTGGTTGGGCGTTTTAAGACCCTTTAACAAATGCTTGGAACCAAGATGCTCTTTTCCCTTTGTATTGTACCTATTAAAAAATTGTCCAGCTGAAGCAATGAGTACTGTTGAGTGATTCCATTTGCAGAGGAAGACTGCAAAATGAGTATTTACAAAAAAAGCATGCATTCAATACTGCATGGTAACCATAGGTTTGGGGGACTCCCAAGGCTGAAATGCAGCTCAGGTGCTATCACACTTCCCCCAGACATCCTCTTTGCTGGGAGCTTCAGGAGGAGCCAGAGGCGCCATGACAGTAGAGTTCCATCATCCCAAGGGGGATCCCTGCAGGGTGGGCTGTGGTGCATCTGCAAGGCTGTTCTCTGAATCACATCGAGAGTTTTCTTGTCTTCTCTCAGCTTGGAACTACAGATGTCCCCACAAGACCCCGTCCCTCCACATTTCCCCAGCACTGCAGGCCCACCAGGCAGTGGCAATCAACAGGGGCCAGCCCCTCTCCACCCATATATAATGTCTGGGACTTCATACATGAAGAGTTTTCCACCTTCATCTCCTGTCCATTGTCTCCAATTCAAGGCCCTCCACTCCTCCTCCTCCAAATTCTTCAGACAAAACCCTTGCAGCCTATGCTCTTGACTTTCACTCCAAAAGCCATGACAGACAGCAGTTCCTCTCATCAAGTGATTCCTTCTTGCACAGGGACCAGCAACATCTTTGCTCTGATTCCCCAATATCCCAAACACCAGGCCGATCAGTGGGAGGGGACAGGAGAGGTTCTCCAAACCCAAATTAGAACACAACTGATGCACTTGGCACGGAAATTGGTTTAAGTTAGTCCCTTATAAATACACAGAGGTGGATTTTTAAAAAGGGGTAGAGTGAAAGAGAGATTAAAGGGAAGAGGGGAAGGAAGGAAGGAAGGAAGGANTAAGTTTCTCTTTCTATGCAAATTAGTTATAATGCACAATTCATTTCTTTAGAAAATGGCTCAGAAGTTTTTGGGGGTCTTTGGTGTCTTCATCCTCCCCTACAGGACTGACCTTTGCTCAACAGTCCACGACCATTTCTTGACCTCATTCCTGCACTTGCACTGTACTGTGTTGTGCTTATCTCCAGGAGCCAGAACAAGGATTTTGTCCCAGAAAAGTGCTGCCCTACCTCCATACGGCCCCTTTCTCCAGTCACACCATGTTCTTTCTTGGTCATTTCCACAGCATGTTCTTAACAGCAGTCGTTGGTTGGCTCCATGGCTATCTGGCTATTGGTGTTTTAGACATACATATTAGCCCCTTATCTTCTGGGCTTCTACAGTACTTTTACTATATTTTTAAAGATGCTCTGGAATTTACCTGCAGTTAACTGGAGCAACTGAACTGATCTTGGGAACTGAGACGCCTCATATGGTCTTGGTGATTCAACTCCAGCCCACACAACTTAAATGCCTAAGATGATCTGGTGATGTGATGGAGCCAAGTGATTCATATGACTAGGAAGGCTTGGACAGATCACTTTGGTGACCACTGTGACTCAGTCTTTGTCACTGTTGTATCACAAGGAATGGCTGGGCCCAGAAAGACACAGTCAGTTGGTTTGTCACTGTGCCCTGCATTGGTTATAATGGTTTCAAAGCACTCAGTAATTAGTGAAAACAGGCACAGCTGCAATATATCTAAATACGTACATATATCTTTACAAATGTTAAGAGATATAAACTTTCTTATTAAAAGTTTAGACCTGTTATAAACAGAAGTATAAAGTAGGAAGAAACTGCTCCACTTGGCAAGTTTTAGGTGTTGTCCATTTGTGTGGCTTTTCCACTGCTCTCTGGACCAGCCAGGAAGAATTACTTTTAGAGGCTGCAGGCTGGACTAGATGGAGCACTGGTCTAATCCAGCCATTAAGATTTCAGTCTTGTGTTAGAAATTGTGGTTTTTAATTGTAACTAGTGCTAATATTTTTAATTACTTTTTTCCATCCATTGTCCTTTAGTCTGTGTAATGCCAGATGTTTAGAGTATGTGGTTTGTCCTTCCAGCAAAAGAGAACTAGAAGATTTGTGCCTGGGAACAGTGTACATATTTGCTTTATACATTCAGCCCAGGAGCAGAGGTGGTGAAGAGCCTGCAAGTGCTCTCAGGGACCTCAGCCCAGGACTGGTGTGGATTCCCCCTTGAACGGACATTGATAAAAACCCAAAGCAGAACAATGGTGCTTACAAGGCTCTCACTTCAGGTCTCTTGACTGTCCCAAACCTTGAAAAATCTCTGTGCCATATCACATCCTTCCATGGCCAAACATAAGAAAAATAAATTGAAAGACTGTGTGTGGTGGGATCATCCACTGGCACGTGCAATAACAATATAAACATATCCTGTCTCTTGACACTGGTTATTGAATTTTTAACTCAGGCGTTAATACTCAGGACTTGCAATACTTTCAACCCCTATATATCAAAGCCCTTCTGTGAAATGAGAGATGTTGTGTAGGCTGCTAGGAGCCTAGACATAACCCGTTAAGATTTGGAAATAGTGGCTAATATACCCACTGACCCAGCTGCAGATCAGAAAAGCAACAAAACCCTCTGCCCAACATACAGCTGGTTTGGTATGAAGCCCAGAATATCTTCCCTGGAGTAATGTGGTATGGAGTTCAAAAACATCTTTATGTGAATATTGTAGCAACATAGAGCTGCCTTTGTAATCTAAATTCCCCACTTCTTAATACAGTCTCAAGCAGAATCTGTTGTTTGAATCCATAAGGCATAAAATACCTGCCTGAGCACTTCTCATTGCCATCCCAATACAGGCAATGAGGTCAGAGATTAAACAGCACTCTGCTCCCCCCACCTCTCCCATTTGTAACCGTGCAGCGTGTGGGTATTTATGGGCAGAGGCTGCAGTGTCCCACTGTGGAGAGATCAGTGTGCAGCTGTTTTCCATTGAACATGTGAGAAATCAGTGACAAAATGAGGGTGCTGGTGGAGGCTGAGTTCCATCCTGCTGTAAAAAACCCAGTCATCTTCTGTCTCTCCTGGCCAAGGAAGAGCCCTTGACTTTTTGCTCTATGCTTTTAATTTCCCTTTTGCTTCCTCTTCCCCTCCAAACCACACTGTCTTCTCTTAGAACTGCCCACCCTCTCCTTCTCCAGCTGTTGTCCATGCTCAAAGTGATTAACTCTGCCCCTTTCTCTGGGCCTGTTCCTCTGAAGATTGCTGTCTCATGTTTGGAGTGGATAATCCATCAACCAAATGGCCTGCTGCCACCCAGGGGTCTGTCACAGTCCTTTGGCACTAGCGCTAGAAGGTCTCTGACTGCACAACCGGCGGAGCGTGGAGAAGGCAGTGCGCTGGGAGCGAAACCAGCACAGGCTGGAGTTCAGTGTTCCAGCCAGCATGTGCACACATAAAAATGAGCACACATATGCACACTCATACTAGCAGCTCCACAGCCTCAAGTCCCAGGAGATGGCTGGAAAAGGAGCACAGGAGTGAATTAGCTGGCTGGAGACAACTTGCCTGCTGTCACTCTGCAGTGACCTCCATTACATCAGGAGGGGGGACTAAGAGCCAGGTAGAGTTTTCAGATGACTTAAGGAACCTGAATAGCATTATTATCTAAAGCAAATATGAAAGTGAGCTGGAGCTGAACATCATGCCCTTGGTGAACCCACATCCTGTGAGCACACAGGGTTCCCTGAGCCCTGCTCTTGCAATGCTGTAAGAGTTCCCTGTCAGAACTGGTGCTTCTGCAGGATGGTTGACAGTCTCCTGGCCTGGTGATGCCATTGCAGACCCGGCTTTCCTCATAGCCTTGCCAAAATGCCTCCAGCCTGACTGCTGTGCCTGTCCCAGCTGCCCAGGCTGAGCCAAGATCTGAGTTACACCACTATTGAAGAATAAACTATTGGTCTTGGAGTGATATAAACCACACCCAACATCCCTCCACAACAAGGACTACTGATAAGCAACACAAGCATCTTTACAATACGGCCCAAACCACAGCCAGGTATCCTTCAGCCTGGAGAGGCAAACGAAACATGACAGAAACATCACTGCAGAGTGGGCTGAGAAGGAAGGGTGCAGCAAGAAAAGCAACAGGGAAATGAGTCAGCACATGGGTGTACCATGCAGACTGCTTTGGGCAGGTGGGCACAGCCCTACCAACTTCATGCAGCCACGATACCGCAACATCTGCCTTGTGGCTAAAGCAGGGACTGACGGGAAGCTGTGTCCCATGCTAATTGTCAGTCCCCTCCCTGTGCCTTGTTTGCTGCGCCCATAGCACCAGCCAGCAGTGCCATGAAGTGATGGCACACAGGCTTTCAGTGCAGCAGAAACTGGGGAGAAATCAGGCTCAGAAAACCAGCTGCAAGTGGAACAAATATGCAAGAAGAGAGGCAAAGTGCAAGACACAATCTTCTTGATGGGAGTGGGGCTAAGCTGACCAGGCTACTGGCAGAGTGAATGGGCATCTGGCTGATATAACAATCCATTTAAGAAATCCATTTTCCTCTACTTTTCACCATCTTTTCCTTCTCCTTTTTCCTTTGTGTTTCCCTTATTAGTCTGTTTTTTAAGGGCAGACAGTTTATTCCATGAAGCTGCCCTGAGAGGAGGGACTGGGCTGTCTGAACCTCTACCAGTTTCCTACTGACAAGCATCTATTAAAATCCTTCTCCAGTGTCAGGCAAGAGAGGCATACAGACCCCAGAGATAATGAAAGCCTTTTAGGTCTAAAGAAAATAGGTAGGTGGAGAGGGGAGAAAGGACTCTCTGAGCACCCCCACTGTGAGAGACTGCAGTGCAAGCTAAAATACCAAGCACCAGGAAACCTTCGTGGGAGAAATCCCATAACTACCACAGGCCACAGGAAACACATTTAATCTGCCTCCGCACTCAGAAGGGCACTTGCAGCTGGACACGGCACAGAGAATCAGCAGGCAATGGAGGCAGGCACAGCCCATTACGGCTGGATCAGCCCATAGCGGCTGGATCAGTGGCAGGTCTCTGTTTCTGGGGCCTCTCTGCAGACAGTAGGCACAGCATCTGGGAGCAGATGCATCCATTGCACCCAGTCTATCATGTGGGTTCCCTTCCTGGCATTATTGCCCAGCACTGAACTGTGCATTCATGCCTGGGACTGCCAAAAGTGTTCAAAAGGCCTCTCCATCTCTCACAAAAGAAAGAGCATTCTCGTCCCTCTTTACATCTGTCCCAAGGAGACTGTATCCTCTACGCTAACGATGCTGGGCCAGCTTTATAATGAAGCCACACTGTGCCGCTAATGCTCCCGCATCCTCTAGGCAGAGGGAGGCCAATGAGCTTGCTCTCTGTGCAAGTCTTCCCACACCCTCTCCGCAAATAAGCTCATGCCAGGTCACAGCCTGACTCCACTGCTGACTCTGCTGGCACATGAGTGCCCGACAGTTCCTTCAGAAGCTGCTGAACAATATGAACCAGGCTTAATGATGGATGCGATTCTTGCATGCTCCCTGAGGATTTTCTGTACTCTGCTTGGGAGATCCCATTTCCCCTCTGAAGGAAGTAGGCGGCAAATGGAAGGGCATTATCCCTCCTATTTGCACTGAAACTTTGGCAGAGCCAGCACATAAAAAATGGAAGGATCCATACACCTTCCTCTTTTAAAAACAGAAGGGCTAGGATGCTTTCCAAGCCTAGAGACAAACTTAAAGCCAAGGCTGACATTTCAGGGATCATTGCCAGTTAACTTAATGAATAAAATTCTCTTCTTCAGCCATGCTCTGTGCATGCTGGAGAGGAGCTGGATTGTTTTCCTGCCCTAGTTCTGGATAATAATTTTTGCTGCATTCACTCAGAGACATCTGTCTGTTTTCATGCCTGCAGTGTAAGCTGGTGTTGAAGTTGCATCTGCTAAGGAGCCTCTCAGCTCCCCATCCTGGGGGCTATTTCAGGGCAAAAAAGTATCCATTAACTGCTTACTCTGAAGCACACATTTAACAAAAGCATGAGCAAAACACATAAGGCTCAAGCTCAGCGTATAAGTCATTGGCTACAGCTGTGCCTGGAGAGATGGCGAGGGAGTGGTCAGGAGCAGGGTGGCCAGGATGCAAGGGTTCCCCAGCACCATGCTTGTGCCTCCTTGGCAGCAGGACTTGCTCCTGGGGCATCCCAATGCAACCAAAACCTCCAGCATGTGCAGTGCCACCAGACAGCCACCATTCCCAAGAGCAGCCAGACTCTCATGGCAGCTCTGCCCACCTGCTCGCTGGCCCCTGGGGGACACACACTGCTTCAAACGCTTGCAGTCCTGCAGACCTGAATGCACATCACATCCACCCTCCTCTCACTGCCACCATGGCCCGAGCAGTGCTCCCCCGCCTCACAAAGGGATGTTTCACCAACCACAACTGAAAGATGCTGAATAAAATAGCAGTGATTTCCAAAACCCACTATAAAAAGAGAAAGGGTGAAAGAAAGGGTTCGGTGTGGTGTGTTTCAGGGGGAGTGAATGACTGGAAACAAACCCCAGATCCCTGAAAGCACAGAGAAAACAGGAACAAAAAGTGGAAGTAAACCACATAAGCAGAGGGGAGGCGGTGAGGAGAGGGGCTCTTGGTATTGATGTTTGAAACGGTCTCTTTAAAATGGAAGATAATGACACTGAAAATTATTCTGAGCTTTTCAAAGGCATAAATGACCAAACTGCCTCCTGACTCCTGAATTACATTATCCAGAAAGAACTTAATAGCATGTTATTATCGCTTCTCCTCGCTGACAGGATTTCGGCACTGAAAAGACAAACAAGAAGTGCATTCATAATCACAACCACATTCACCTCTGCAACACACTGGCCACAGCTAATTTCAGGTAAGTGTCTCAGCAGCTAGCCAGGGAGCTCAGCAGTGAGGTAATTGCCTTTGTCACTACCTGAGAGGGAGCAGCTGGGTGTCCCCAGTGGCAGTCAGTGCCAAAACCCTGCTGTATGGGGAAGAGGGGCATGTCCTGGACTGGCTGATGGCAGCTGGTGGGGACCTACCTCCATGAAGCTGGCTCCAGTGGGTCACAGTGTGTCCCGTCCTGGCAGGTACCTGTGAGCGGCCCGAGGTTCCGCTGGCCTGATGGGAGCTTATAAGAATAGAAGCAAGACAAGAAAGGGGGATATAGGGATGTGTGAGAGGTGGGGAGTGTGAGTAAATAGCATGGCCTGAACTGTCCAGTGATAGCCCCAACCCTTGGCATTTGTCACATAGTTAGTTTTGATGACCAGCAGCCCCGAAGGAGACAAAGGTGTACTGCTGATTTCCAGAGCTGGGCAGTTTGGCCAGCCTCTCTCCCTATTCCCCTACCTCTGCCACCCCATCCCCATGCCTCAGTTGAGAGGCCAGAAGGCAATTTGGTCATATTGTGCTCCCTGCCAACACTCATGCCCTGGCAATGTCCTGGAGGGGCCTGGTAATCATCCTGCTGTAAGCTGGAGATGACCCAGGCATCACATAACACCATTGTGCCACTGTCTGAGAGCAGTTTCCTTTGGGCTATTCCCAAGGCTTTTCTTTACATCTTCCTTGTGTTCTACCAAGGTGTGCCACTGCAGTACAAAGCACCTCTCTCCCAGGGGGTGCTCCACCTTCTCCTGAAATGTCCCCCACTGGCCAGAGATGGGGCTGGCTGCAGCTATGGCAAGACAGCATGGGAGCCCAGCTCAGAGGGAAAGCAACAAGGAAGGGAAAGAGGCAGAGAACTATGTCTGGCTCTGGTGAGCCACAGGATGCATTTGCATGGACACAGATCATGACCCAGCCCAGCAGGATCCCTGTGCAGAAGACCATCCCTGCTATGGTGTTGATGTGACAAGGCCAAGCTAAATGCCAGGGGCAGCCTTCACGCAGTGTTGTGTCCTGCCCATGATTTATGTCCCAGGTTTAAGAGCATTTCATTTCAGCAGCCACGCTCCAACATCTGCAGGCCCCTGAGCAAAAGAAGGTAACTGCCAATGATAACAACCTGCTCTGTGCTCCGCTGCCTGCCCACTACACACGTACTTGTGATTTTTTTCCCCCATAGCGCAGTATGGCAAATAATCCTTCCCCACTCCCAGGAGAAGACAGGCTGTGCAGAGAGCTTATGCAGTGCACCCAGAGCCATCCATGTCATCAGGGTGGGACTCCCCAGCCCAGAATTGGCAGAAGGCTCCAGGGTAGGGGCCATAGGAGCACTTGCTCCCATAGCACAATCTGGGTGGTGCCAAGGACAGTGCACATGGCACAGGAGCACCCAAGCAGCTTTGCAACCCCGTACCCTCCCATGGAGACTCCTACAGGGTCCATTTCTTGTGCAGCCATGGCTTGGCAGAGAGAGCAAATGCTGCAACCAAACCATGGGAAAGAAGACCTTGGACACAGCTCCCTTGAGTAAGACCATAGGGCAGCCTCAAAAATGAAGGAGTTCCATTAACCACATAACCTTGAAGAGCAAACTGCAGGTAACAGCCCTCAGCCAGCAAGGGCTGTAAGGGCAACTTTACACAGCCTGCACAGCTCTCCATCACATTCAGTGGCTTCAGGAACGCTCATTTCCTGGGAACACAATTGAACAGCCAAGTATGGTTTCTCCAGGGCAAGATTCTTCTCTCATAAAATGGATTCTTCAGCCTGTTGTGCAAAGTTATCAGTGGTACCACACTTAGCTGACTCCCACACCACATCAGTCTGCTTTCTTCCCTTTGTCTTCCTCTGGTGCTCTCTCCAGTTCACACCAACGTGTTTTAGGCTCATTGGTACCCCAGAGTAAATCCTCAGTCTGCATCACCTCATTGCTTAGGTCTCCAAACTGGCTGTTGCAGAACAGCTATTTGCCTACTGACCTTTTGCTCCCAGAGACTATGGTGACAGGCTTGCCCTGCTCCAGTTTATCCGATGATGCAGAGAAGCAACTGCAGTCGCAGCACAGACCGGGTGCAGCGCAGGCAGCCATGGCACTCACTGCCCTGTGATGTATGCATCTTATACTGCCAAGTTTTCCTTTCAGCCTTATCGGCATGATGGATAGTTCAGCCTTGGTGAAGTACAACACAGCAATAACAATGTCCGTGATTATTTTTTTTCACATTTTCTTTAAGAGCAATATGGTATTACCAGGCTTCATGCATGTCACTTTGTTTATTAGCTACCATTTAGTAACCTCTTCCATCTTTGCTTTATTAAAGATAGATGCACTGTTAGGCTGAGGGTTGAGAGGAGAGCAAGGGCTCACGGGGCAGCTGCCCTGGGGAGACGCTTGTGTACATCAGTGCTGAGCCTGGAGCTGCAAGCCTGCAAACCATCAGCAGCTAATGTGCATTTTACATGCAGACTTGTCCTGCTAGGTCAGACCCAAGTCCCATAACCTTCTTAGCAAAGCTTCAGTTACAGGAAGAGACTTTATGAGTGTTTTATATGCTTATATGTATCAGAGTATGGAAAAGTAGTCTCAGCAAAAAGACTCTGAATCAAACAGAAATAAAAAGAAAGTAAAACAAAATAAAACAATAGTAAAATGCCAAGGCTCCCCCTACTCCACTGTTCATGTAGTCTAGGTGAACAGTCTTTACCAGGCCACCAGAAGTCACGAGTACCTGGTTACAGCAAGCAGCTCAAGGGGGAAGCTGTGCACAGAGCATCCTGAGTTCTGACATCGTGGCTGATGTGGAGTGACACGGAGGATGGCAAGCAGAATGATGCTCTCTGGGTCACACAAGTCAACCCAAAAAGGGTGTTACCATTTGACGAGGTCACCATGAGCTGCACAGGGTCAGCAGGAGGTGTGTGGGTAAGAGTGCAGTCAACATCCTGCCCAGGGCTCCCTCAGGCGCTGCTGCGGATGGACACACAGCCATGTTCCCTGCGGGGGACAGAGGCACTGATCACTACCCCAGATAGATGTAGCTCCAAATGTCCTGTCAGGGAAACTTTGAACTGTCTCGATGGGGCCTGATTACCATCACACAGAGATCACTGAGCATCCCTCCAGCCCACTCAGGAAGCCTTCAGCTGGATGTGCATACAATTTACTCCCTATTTAAAACCTGTTTAAAGCCTGCATTAGCCACAAGAGGATCCTGGGGAGGCACGCACTGCCTCTTCTCCGGAAGGCACTGCAACACACAGGTTTCGCCCAAGAAGGACCCAAGAGGCAGCTGGCCGATAAAAACTGCAAGGCAAGCTACCCAGGCTGGCATTTGCCAGCACAGGCAGGATCACACACAGCTCCACAACTGAACCAAACAAAACCAGTTGGTAAGCCCTGGCCTGGGCTTCAAAGGAAAGACAAGATGTGGTCAGGGATGTTATCTCCCATCTGAGCACAGACAGTGACACAGAAGGAGAGCTGGGAAAGCTGAAATCCAGATCCAACCTCATCCCACAGCACTAACTCAATGGCCATGTGAGCCAACCCCCTGCCTGCTCCATGCTATGGCTGTATGGCTTCGCCAGCAGGCTGGCTGGGAGGGGCCACTAGGCATCTGACTCCTCTCCTGCTCTGAGGGAGACTCTTGCCAACAGAAGACCAGCTGAGCCACTCTGCTGGCAAGCCAGGATGGAAATTGTCTCTGGGTGACATGTCCTAGCTTTGCACCATCCTCCTGGTGAAGTTCATTCCTAATTTTAAAAACTGTGACTTGTGGCCATCAGCCCTCGTTTAGTCATCTGGCACTGCCAGAAGGAGATTGGCTCTAATCCCCTTTCAGAGCCTCCAGCCGTTATCACCTCATCCGTTTGCAGGACAAACAAGCCCATCTCCCTTACAGGCTATAGGAATAGGTCCTGACCAGGTTGTGTGCCCTCTACCAGACCCAATACAGTTTTCCAATATCCGTCTTCAACCAAGAGAACCGAAAGAGGACAGTTTCAGGTGTGGACTCAGTACCACCAAGCAGAGGAGAAGAACAAGTAGCCCTGGACAGGATTTCCATTGTAAGTTCATGTTTACCTGGGGTCCCCCATGACCCCTTCCTGCAGGGCTGCTAGTCCACTAGTAGGTTTTCCTAGTTCTAGTGATACCTCATAGAGTAACATGTAATGTCACCATCACCATATGATTCTTGGAAAGGGTAATTTTTCTGAGGCAGATAATTAATTAATTAAATGTCAGTCTCTTACTGTCCAGCTCTATTACAGTCCTGGCCAGCACCTGAGCAGATGTTGAAGGAAGGAGGATGACCCACACCCCACAGGCACCTCAGTGGGGCTGACAGAGCACCAGCCCTTCTATTTCCCTTTCCTTTTTCCATCCCTTTCCTTACCTCTCCTCCCCTCCCATCTCCAAACTCCCAGCAAAATTAATCGCTGCAAACACTCAGAATCATGTGCATTCTCCCACTTCCCTGTGAAGAGCAGTTTGCTGCCTGGCTGGAGCGCCAACACCATGCGAGCCACTGGCCACTGCCACGAAGCAGCAAAGCAGCTGAGGCCAAGTCCTCTCACGTCAACAGGGGTAGGACAGCAACCACTCCCCAGCTCGCAAAACTGAGGACTGCCAATGGGAAGGAGCAGAAAGCCTTTGGGTCTTGCAGGCTCTCTCCACACAGCATAGCAGAAGGCAGTGAACATGGAGTGGTGGCAGCAGCTTGCCCCCAGAGATATCAGCTGCTGGCACCTCGCTGCCCAGGGTGGCCCCTAGGAAGCTTTGGAGGTTCTGGCCTCCAGCACTGCTTGCAGCCTTGCCCAAGGTGTGAAGCTGCAACTGTGTGGCTCAGGAGCCCAAAGCAGGGGCAGCAGGGGAAGCAGGATTCCTGGGCAGCTACTGCGTTCCTACAGCAAACAAGGCCTTCATCTCAGCCTGCAGGCAGGAGATGGCTCTTTGGTGCAGAGAGCAGCCCTTCTGCTGCCTTGCTGAGGACACCAAGAAGGAAGTCATGAGCAAAGCCAAAGACTCCAACTGCTTCTTCCCTACACACCCTGCTTCACCTTAGGGCACATCTATTCAAGTTACTTGAGAATCAGCAGCCCCAACAGACCAGGATTTATCCCAAGGACTGGGAGCCTCTGAAGCATTCCTCTCACCTTTCATCTCAGCAGCACCAGCAAAATCCCCTTCCCAGTACAGTGCATGGCCCCAGCCCACACCCCTCTTATCTCTGTGCCGTTTTTTTGCTCTGTGCCATTTGAAAGCTGCAATACAGACTCTTGCCATCACCCAGACAAGCACAAGCCCTGGGTGAGATGGGCATGGACACAGCTCAGGCTGCAGAGGCAAAAGCCAGCCCCAGCCTCTTGCTTCTAGAGAGGAGCCAAGGAAGAAGAAACTTCCATCCCCTCTTTCTAGCCATTCAGTTGTCCGGTGATGAAAGGAATAAGGCACTGACTGCCCCGAGGGCTGTATCACTCCAGGCATCCCTCCCTCTGCTCCCACCTGATTGCTGGGCATCTTGAGACAGCCCACCATGTGTGACAGCTTTTTGCATGCTCCAGGACCCAGCAGGCTGTCCATACCCCTTTGGACTCAGGGTATGGGGGCGGAGGGAATAGTACGAGGGAGACGCAGGGATGCACAGTGGAGGTGGGGGAAGAGCCTTGCCAAGTGATGCACTGGAAGGGGGAGTCATTGTGAGGGGAATGACTTTGACGCTGGCCAAGCTGCGTGCAAGTCACAGTTCATAAGATACATGCTGTGGGAAGCAGGGTGTGATTCATTCCAAAGCTTCTATGCTGCAACTGCATGAGGTTTGTATGCCTCTGCAAGATGGCAGACGGCACCATGCAGCCTTGATCTGCAAATCTATATGCCACCCACTTGTCATCATTAGCGTTCACTAGATGGGCTAGGCAAAGGCTATGCTGTTCAGTCTGGACGAATACTCTCTCTGGCTTTTCTTCAGCTGGATGTGCAAAAGCACATTCACTTCATACCCAAGATTCTTGAAGTTTTGCACGGCAACTTCATTTTTCCTGACTGCCCATTTTCCACCTCCAGTGGATGTAATGATGGTACATATAAATGCTAGATGAAATGTCCACTAGTTTCCCAATGCATCTGAGACCACTAGGATTGGTGATCCCATAAGGCTACAACATAGTACTTCATATTACAGGAGCTGAAAGATACCCATCAGTTTTGTACCTCTGGCCCCAGCTCTTACCCCCATGTTAGTCCTGAGAAAGAGTTGGTGGGCTGCAAGGCCAGCATTTAGTGTCCGCACCAAACTTCAGTTCACTCACAGCTGAGGCTGGGCAGACAGCAGCCCATGCGCTGCCCGCAAGCAAAGCAGCAGAAGCTGTGTTTGCTGGTGGTGAAAACACCAATAAATGCAGGTTGGAAGGAGAGGCCAAGTGCACAGAGCTGATTCAGGTTAAAATGTCTGACAACTGCAAATTGGGATGAGAAAGTGTCTTTTCAAACCCTGTTAGCGCATTCACCTTTGAGAGCTTTCAGCAAAAAGGCAAGGCAGGAATGTTAAAGGGCCAAACTCCATGTGTTTGCTTGTACTTTCCTAAGACAAACATTCATTGATTGACTGTGGGAAGGGTGAGAGCTGAGCACAACTGATGGAGGAGTCCCTCTGCTAACATTGCAACACATAGCCTCCCAGCAGAGACTAATGACAATAAACAAAACTCTGCCAAATATACCCTGTTCTCTGTCTGTTGCACACTGCCAGAAACCAGTCTGAGGGGCTGCTGGTTCCCTACCGCTTTTAGAGCCAGGACCTTCCTCAGGTAGCAGAACTAGAACTCATGTAGTAGGATTTTCAAGGATTGAAAGAACATGCATGGCCGAGAGCACACTGTGAGCTTGAAAGCCAATGCAAATGCCAGCTGCAAAGAGCCTCTCCACAACATGGGATCCTCTAAGAATGAGGACCTAAATGTGGGATGAGCTTTCACTCACAGATGAGAGACCCAGACAGTGCTCTGGTCAGCATATCCAGCCATCAACAGGCAAAGGCATTTGCAGAGGCAGCTACAAGGCGAGGATGTGCAGTTGGTGACCATTGTTAGAGGGTCTCTGGGACTTTAACAAGGCATATCAGGCCACCTTTCTGAGAGGAGCTCTGCTTGTGATGAGAACAAATCAGGCCTACCCATACTGGCCAGTCTACCAGCTCTAAGTGCCTGAGCAAGGCACTGATTCAGCCAGAGTGCTCACATGAGCAAAGATTAGTCACGTACAGGCTGCAGGCCCAGTATTCCAGGGCCCCTGTGACTCTTTGTCGACTCAGAGTCTCATCCTGCAATTACCACCACTCCATTCCCCACTGCCATCACAGGACCGAGAAGTCAAGGGAACCTCTGACCTGTCATTGCATGGGTGAGAGACAAGCTTTGCAAGGACATTCAGTCTTACCAAGGTTTCTTTTCTGCTCTTAGCAAAGATCAGAGAGCACATCACTCCTGCTGCTGCCCCCAAAGTAGGAAGGGCTCAGAGAGCTAATGCCAGGATCAGGTGACTGACTACACAAAGAGACCTCAAGCCCCCATTCAGTAATACCCTATCCACAACTCTCCCAATCACACACCACTTCTTGGCAGCTCTGCCTACATGCTTGTGCATGTACACAGCCACTGTCTGCACATCTGCAGTCCCTAACCCATCACGCCCAAGCCCACCAGCAGCCAGGCACTTTTTCTGGATTACATTCCTTCCCTTCCCCACACAGCCAGCAAGATGATTGATTCCCCAGGGACTCACACATACACACTCACACTCTCTCTGTGCCCTGCTTCCCTTCCCAAGCAAATGAACTCACTTCAAGGTGGGGTCTTGCACCTGTGCAAGTTGGGAAATTGTATGGGAACTGGGAGAGTGAATGGCCTTCTTGTGGCCTGCTCTCAGGCCCAGCTTGGTGCCTGAGTAACCCTCAGCTTAGCCAAGCTTTGTGACAGTAGAGGGACATTACCATCCTGTCCTTCAGGTCTCCTTTCACCAAGACAGTTTATGAGAAAAGCTGAGATGATGTGAGCAGTCACTGCCATCCACCCTTCCTGGCTAAGGGAATTCTTTACAAGCAGCAGAGATATCTCCCAGTATCTCAAATATGTCTCACATAAAGCAGGCCTGTAGGTGAGAGTTTCTGGTAGCTGTCCCACAACTGCAGAGTCAGAGCCATCAAACCTGTCACTTGCACCACTGAGCAAATGGCAGGCTTTTGTCTGAGGCCGGAGCAGTAAAACATCACAGGCAGTGATGAGGTGAAATGCTCAGTGTGGCATGGGGATGGTGACATCTCACAGATGGGCTGCAGTGCACTCTTACAGGCAGGGAGGAGGCAGGCTCAGCACAGATCTGGGCAGAAGGGTGTGAGGTGTCCTCCCAGCAGAAAGATGCCTGCTCCTCCATTCCATCCCAACACACATCTGATGCAGTACCAGAGGACTCAGATGTGATACAAACCTCTTGGATAGAGGAAAGGCCAAGTGGACATTTTGCTTACAAGGAATTGCCGGCACTGCCTGGCATCACTCACTTGTGGAGAAATGGAAACAAGACTTAGGTTAGAGGCCCAAACATAACTCTAGTGCACAGCCAAGCATCCCTCCCCCACAGGTCTTCGATACAACACATTTATTTTGCTGTGTGGAAGTATTGTACAGTACACATACATTACCAGCTCTTTCAGAGCCCCAAGTTGTCATTCCTACTGCTTTCCCTGAATTTCAGAAGAGGGGCGAGATCACTGTTCCCTTCCCCCATTTCACTTGCAAGGAAACAGGCCAGGAGAAGTCCAAAAACAGGCACTTGCTGACAGGACTGGAGATGAACCTTAGAAAGCCAGACTCTCAGTCCACCACTCTCACCATTTGAGGGCTATTTCCCTGGTGCTGGAAGAGAAAAACGTAGTGACAGCTTTCCACAAGGCCTCACTCCTCTGAGAAACCTTCTGCACACCTGAACAGAAATCAGACTAAGGAGATTGCACAAACTAATATAAACCCTATTGCATCTTAAAGGGACTTATCACCTCTTTCTGAGGGTCTGAGAAATGTTTTGGGGCATTCTAGGTAGGGTTGGAATTCTCTTAAATTCTTCAAGATTGTTTAAGAAAGTGTCATTTGCTTCCAGTGCAATCCCACTAGAATCTGAGTGGAACTTAACCTGCACAAATGAGGAAAGAAAGTATCCTTTCCTGTCTTTCCTGACACAAGGTATCACGCACCTACTTTTCCTAAACCACAAAACAGTAGGACCCTGGTACCAACAACTTCTCTGTGCCACAGAGGAAGCTAATGCTGTAAAAGACAAGGACAGTGCAGTGTGTAATGTGGAGTAAGACCCAAAAATAGACAGAAACAGTCAGAAAGGCAAATGTGCCACGGAGAGCAGAAGGGAGGGGGGGAGCACCCAGGCCTCTCCCACCAGTTCATGTCAGTACGTGAAATGGTGCATCCGTCTCAGCAGAGCCATGACCCAGTTCCCCAGCTGGGACCCCTTCAGCCACAGAAAGAGTTCATACAAGTTGATCTGCCACAGGCTTAGGGCTTCTGTGAGTGAGATCTGGGCCCTCCTGTAAAGCGAGTGACTCTTGCTCCTCTGGTACCTAGAATGAGAGAAACAGCTTCATTAGATCCAGCAGGAAACAGCCCAGGAGGAAGGAGGCCTGTCCTACATCATCTGTACAACTGACCCAGCCCTAGGGGTGGGCAATATCCCCCATCTGGAGAATCCCCAGGAAGCAGGGATTTTCTCTAAGCAGTGCTTCTGAGGAGCTGGGGACAGCCCTTCTTAGAATGAATCTGGCAGAAGAGACAGCCTGCTCCCTTGTGAACTCAGTTCTCTTCCCACTGTATGTAGTGATCCTGGTTTATGGCATCCCTCTGTTTCTATGCCCAGCTTCACTTCAGCTCAGAGGGACAGGTGCACACTCTTATTGCTTCTCCTGGCAGCACACTTATAAGAGTCCAGCAATCCTGACATACAGATTCCAGGAAAAGTATTTCTCCACCTTTCTTTAGCAGGGATTCATAGGTCCCTCATCAGCCTGAGAAATAACTGTTATTTCACCTGCAAGGAGGAGGAATCTGAGGCAGAAGTGCATTGACTCATAAGACTCACAGATGGAAGTGACTTGCACGACTCCTGTTCCTGGCTTTTAAACATCAGCCAGATCTTCAGTCAGCCCAATTCCCTCAATCAGGTTGCAATGAACTTGCACATCTCTCCTACCCACAAATACTGCCCAGTGGTAATGCCTGTAATGGGCAGGAAGCCCCTTCCCCTCCTCTCAGGGTACAAATCCTAAACCCTTAACCTAAGGCCTCCAACTCTATCCCTGTCCCCAGCCCCAGAGTGACAGGTTTGTCCTCTGGAGAGGCTGATGGATGTGAGAACAGCAGAGACACACGCTGAGACGTGTAACTGAGCAGAGGTAGGACCACAATGAGGAGAAGAGATCCACAACTAAGAGTAATAGGTCAAGAGGGCAAGTCAGAGCCTTGTCAGGCCCCCTGAGTGGGGGCCTCTAATAAGCCTTAATGGCCCTGACTAGCCTGGAACCTCCCCCAACGTTGTGATCATAGGCCCAGGAACCCCAGTTAATCTCCAACCTGCACCTTCCGTTCCCGCCTGAGCTACACTGGGAGAGTAATGGTCCCCAACTCATGCCCTGCTGTGAAGTCCCACAGCCTGGACCTCAGCTCACATACTGACCTCTTTGCTTGACCTCAGCCCTGTCTTGTAAGGGACCTGCTTGACAACCACCAGACATAATCTACAGATTGACTTTCTGGTTTGTTCTTAGACCTGCCCTGTCACCAGCATACTGCCTTATCATGAGGACTTTTGATTGGATCTGACCACCACCTCACGGTCTGTCCTGCTCGCCCTGCTCAGCTGCAGTGGGACTGGACCCTGACTGGCCTGCTGTACCTGGGATCTCCCTCATCTCCTGGACCACAGGGACAGTCAGCTCCTCCTGCTCCCTGTCTGGCCTCTGGTGCCTGGATAAGAGACTTACGTGGAAACGGCTCTGATGCAGCAGCGAGACATGTTGAGGAAGGAGCTGGCACTGGCCCGTGTGTGCAGGGCTGACTCAATCCCCCTTAACAAGTCATTGGTCTTCAGCAGAAGCAGCATCTGGCGGGGCACATTGTTGAGGAGCTGGGTGATCTGAGGCAAGTAAGCAGCAGCATTGGACCGGATCTCCATGTCCTGTGGCCAGCCAGGTCATGCCAGGGAGAAAGGAGAGAGAAGGTGAGAGTACATGGGAAATCCAGCTCCAGATGCAGCTGAGATTTGCCAGGGAGAGACAGTGTTTTTACAGACCATGACACCAGGCCAGAAGCTAAAGAGCTCCATCCTGCTTTCCTGCAGACACTGGGCACAGCACTCACAGCACAGATCACTCTTGCCATATCCCATCCGTCCCTTGGTGAGATAAGGACCTATCCCCTCACTGGCAGTATTAATAACCTCTCAGGAGAACAGCCACTCATTGCTATCTCGGTCCTAGGCAGCCTGCAGCAACCAAAATTCATTACTTCCCTTGGCGACTTCTCACCTCACCAGTCCCAAAACTGGCACAGCTGCAGGTAGCAGGATCACTCAGGAAGGTGGAGGCATGCTGCAAAGACAACCAGGATGCTTGCTCTTTGCTGCCCCATGCAACTGATGGCTCTGTGCTATACTGATGAAGCTGTTTCCAAGGCCTAGTTTAGTCCTCTGTCCTCAACACAGTTCACCAGAGGTGAGAAAGCATTATGCAGTTAAGCATCATGTTAACCCAAAAGATCAAAAATTGTCATCTGTCAGATCTAGACCTATATCCTGTATGACAGCAGCCAGTAGCAGATAATTAAGGAAAGAGTGTAAGTCCAAGGCAATCCTTCATGTTCTCTGGTTCACCAGAGCCCAACAAACACATTGCCTACTGTAAGAACCCAGTGATAACCTATGGGCTACAGCCTGAGCCACATAAGATGAGCTCCTCTCCAAATACAAGCCACCAGAGCATGCAAGACAATCAGCTCCGCCTCTTCTGCCTGTTTTTAGATCTGAGAGTTCCCTCACCATCCCAGTAAATGCAGCACAGTGTAGTTGGGAGCTGATCCTGTATGCATACCATGTCCCTACCTCTTCCTATAGAGGCTGTGACATGAATCATGACATGAAATCCAAAGACAAGTCCCTGGAACATCTGAAATCTCCAATATCCAGGAGGACACATGTAGGGGGGTACAGTAAATAACTTCTTACAGGAAGGAGGCTCCTTTGTGGGAAATGACAGCTCTAAAGCCTTCTCTCCTCTGGAATAAGGGATGGCCTGTATTTCATGACGTGGGATCTCACACTCACTCTCTGTCAACTTCAAACTCATTATAAAGGAACAGACCTGCACAAACTGAGTGTGCAGGTCATGATAGTCAGAGATGTACACAGCTCACACACCACCATGGTTGCTTTGCTGCTGACAAATCTTTGTGTCCTCCTGCTTCTATCATTGACCAGATACACGAGGCTTCAGAAGATGCTTAGCTCTCCTAAATGTTAGTTGTTTTGTTCCATTATTTGTTGGCAGAAAATTCCTCGCTGATTATCTCTTATCCCTTTTCCCAGCCAGCATCATTGCAGAGCCTACATTATTTTCCACACATAGGTTTTCTTTTCTATTTCTTTTCTTTTTATTTTTAGCTCCAGCTGCTTGTCCACATCACAAAACAACCACATGATCTGTCATCAGAACTGTCATTTTCTGTCAAGGGCAAAGCCTGTGTGCAGAGGAAGAAATAAGCTATGCCACAGGACCTGAGAAAAGCCCCTTGGCTGCAGCTGCTGAGGCTGCTGCAGGATGCAGCAAAAGACATCATAAAATCAGATGAGTTGAGGCTAGCAGCCACCCTGAGCAATCAGCTGTCTGGCCCTGGCTTAAGGCAGGAACAACTACACCTATGGCAATCCTCTTACATTTGCCCAGCTTGCACCTAAAATTCTCCAGTAACACAAATCGAAACCTCCCCAGACCATCTGCACTAGCATTTCACTGCTTTGCCATTAGATACGGCTTTTCTCATGTTTAGCTGAATTTAAACCCATGGCTGCTTGTCTTGCTTGCAGCACTCTAAGGAATTCGAAAATCACTTCTACAGCTCTTCTTGACCTGTCTTTTCTACATTTTTTTCTGACCTAACTTGCTCAGACTTACCTCATGGGTTGCATCTGCTTGGCCACTAGTCCTTGTAGATTCCTACTGGACTTGCCCCAGTTTCATCAAACCTTTCTCAAGATGCAGTGTCCCAGACTGAGTATAGTACTACAGATAAGATTTTGTTTAGGAAGGTTGCTTCCTTGTCTCATAGGCTACTGTCAAGCTGATACATCCTCCGGCACACTCTCTGGAGCTCTGTGCTGATGGTACCTGCCTACACAGCGCTCAGCTCTTGCTGCTGATAAAATCTTTCAAATTCACCTCTAAAGTAAGGGCAAGCAGCAGCTCATTTCCTAATGCCACAGCAAATCTGCTCAGCTCCCCATTATCTGCTGCAGGATTATCTAGTTTCAGCATTAATTGTGTCATGTAGGCAAAGACAACAGAGCTGGTTCCATACACGCAATTCAACTCAATGACAAAGTTCATTAGCACACACAGGGTACCACGTGGCTGCAGCTACACCTCTGGTGTAACCCTCATAAGCAAGTTGGGAATAAACATTGCTCACTAACTCAGATTCAACACCGGCGTTGTAGGATTGGAGTCAGCGCTGTGCTAATTTACTTTGGCACTTCTGAATTTTTTTCTGGAGCTGCCAACTCCAAAACTCACCATATCAAGCAGAGATCTGTTAGATAGTCATTATATTATTTATGATGTGCAGAAAATTAACTCAGACAGAAACCAATCAAATTACTAGCTGGGGAGGGGTCCATTACCCAAGGTATCTGACCTACTCACTGCTACGGACAATGGCAAGCCACTGTAGCAAATTCTGCCACATCCATCAAAATGAAGGAACTTTTAGAAGAGAATTTCATAGGACAATATTACAACACTACTTATATGAATTTCGTCCTCTCTACTACAAATGCGTGCAGATAAAAGCAAATCATAGGATACAACACACTTCTGCTTACAGACACTCATCCATTGGCTGGATCTAATCACCTTATGTTCCTCTCTAGAAACAGCACAGTTGGCAGGGCTGCTACTATTCTTAAGGTGGGGTATGTGTGTATCAGGTGTGCGAGGAGGCGTGAGAAGGATCCCAGCACATGTGGACATGAAAGGGTGGAGAATATAAGTGGCAATTTCCCAGATTTGTAGTGACTGAGTTGACAGGATCTGCAGTTAAGCAACCTTGACTCCAAGTTAATAGGGTTTCTGATTGGGAGGTAATTTCCAGGGGTTTTTAGGAGTTTATATCAGTGCTGATAGTCATTGACATGAATAGTGATAATGCATTATCCTTCTCATGTCTTCCCACTAAACCTTTATGTCTCCTGTACCTTATCCTAGCCTCCTTGAAGGTTTCCTGCACAGCTGCATTCAACATTTTTTTTAAGAAAAGGACAATCTAGAAATGTTTCCCCAGCCAGAAATGGTGAACACTTAGGTATTAAAATATCATAAAAAATTTAAGCAGCCCCTGGCAAGTGAATCTGGGAAATTTAATTCAGCCACTATGAAACACATTGCAGAAGGAGTCCAGGCTTTTTCTAGCTCACCTATCAATGCAGAAATTGCTACAGAGCTGCCAGGGGTTGCCCAGCACTGCTGTAATATCAGTGGTGCAAGTGATTTTAACAAAGAAAGGTACCTGAGGAGAAGCAAGGGCACACGTTAGGGAAGGACACACAAGACCTACCTCGCTGGCAGAGACTGGTGACTGGTCAATGCCCCTGTTGACAGACTCCCAAGATCTGGCAGTCAGCATGCAGGCAAAGAGAGGATACAAATCCCCTGCCCCAAGCCGCCGGCTGTACTTCTGCACCCTCTTCATATCGGCCTTGATGAGGGCCTGCCAAAGGCGGCAGTAGTCCATGCGGAATGACTCGCTCAGCACCTGGGAAGGGAGACATGATCCCCAGAAGCCCACAGAGGACTGGAAACAGGGAGAAAAGTCTTGCAACGCTTACCTGTGCCCTATCCTCCATTTCAGAGTCGAAAAATATCATTAGAGGGTTACAGAAGTAAGAGGAAAAATGTATTCATATGTGCTTAGAGGGGCAGGGCTGCAGCTGAGTGTGCTCTTTCAGCCCGATGCCCAAAGGCAGCCTCACAAAGCCCTGGAAGCCCCTCACACCTACATACCTGGTAGAGCCCATGATCCAGGAGGATAATGTGAGCCTTGCCAGAGGCTGGGCATTTCTTCACTAGCACATTGCCTGGGTGTGGGTCACAGTGCACAAAGCCATTCACAAAGATCATTTCGCTGTAGAGCTTCCCCAGGTTACGAGAGATCTGTGAGGAGACAAGAGACGGTCACACACTGCCACCCACAGTAGGGCACCTGCCGGGGAGGGGAGGCAGCCTCCGTGTGACAACCCTACAGGGAGCAAGGGTCTGTACATGCTGATGTGCCCATGCAGAGCTCCTGCAGCTCCTCACTCTGATGGAGGCACAGGGTGGCTGCTGGCATTTACAGGTAGCAGGGTGGTCCAGGGCATTCAGGGAAAGATCCATGCAGGGAGCACCATGAAGGTGTTTGTGGGATCAGGGGTTATTTAAGGACACTTGTCTAGCATAAAGAAGAGATAGTACCTGTGGGTAGGAATGGGGTTTCTGGTAATGAGGAGGAAAGTGGGACAGCAGATAGTGGCAGACACAGATTCACAGGGAAGGCATGGAAATTGCTGCTGGGGTGAGTGAGATTGCTTGGAGGAAGACTCAGGTGTTTCCATCCACAAATGGCAGCAGGACACAGTGGAGAAGGAGTGGGGGGACACTCAGCCTCAGTCTCCTCACCAGAGTGAACATGGGTTCCCTCTCCCCTCCCTCCATCACACTGTCCCCCACTTTCCCTCTTCCTTTCCTCAGACCCATACTAATCTGATTTGCAATGCCTGTGAAGATGAAGAAGCACAGAAAAGCTGTTTAAATCATCCTGTCACTGCTGTGTCCCTCCATACTACTGCTCCTTATCACCAAGAGATGTTATTAAAAACCTCCTAGGAGCAAGCAAACATCCCCAGGGCATGGGATCAATCCCTTGCCATGCACTGACACAGCAGCCTTGCCCTGCCATCCCACCACCAGCCCTCCCTGCCATTCCAGAGAGGCACAGTGCTCCACAGCAGAGCGCTGAACAAGCAATTAAAAGACATTCGTTATGAATTATTCCAAGCATGTCTCCAGACACACTCTGTAAGCAGCAAACAGGCAGCTGTTCCTGCAAGCAGAGGTGGTAGAAGAGGTAACAGGGATAGTAACGACAGTTCATCCTGCAGAAAACCAGACAGGCAAGAAAGGGCTTGCTTTACCCACCTCTGAAACGTGGCCACCTCTGAGAAGAGCATTCATTATGAATACTGGCCAAGTAACTACAAATGAGGAGAAAGAACAAGAACCCTTCCTGCAGCACACCAACAGGAACAGTGGTAGGATCATGTGAAACAATCCTCTGTCCCTCAAGTGGGAGCTGGAACCACTGCTGAATCATGGGGAATGCTGGCCCGCTCCATGATGATTCACCCTCACAGACAGCACACCACAGCCCTGTGATCTCCTGTAGTGCAGCTTCCCTAACACCATGCAGGTGTTATTTTAAGTACCAACTCAGGGGAGTGATGTTTCCCTTCTGAATCACCAGCAGCAATCACCAGAGCCATGAAGTGACCCTTACAAGTCTCCTTGATCGGCAGGCTCTAAAATTAGATAGGACCGAAGCACCAGGTGCTGTGATCTCCTAGAAGAGATGAGTAGCCCTTGCTGACGGTCCAAGGACGTGCCAAATAGTCTGTTTTAAGCCCACCATGTCACTCATTCACAAAGCCTCCCAGGGACCTGTACACCAGAAGGAACAGACTCAGACATAATGACTGATCACAGCATCAACCCTGACACTGGTGCACACACCAGACTAACCACACTTGGCCCTCGCTGTCTCAGCTGCATGACCTCCAGGGGCATGGAAAAGCACAGAATTATTGAAGATGAGCACTTGGGGACAATCTTGGACCCAACATGATGTCTCATACCCATTGAACGCAAATCCAGACAAGGGCTGGCAGTTCCGCAAACCTGCTGATTGGTCACGGCTGAAGGCATTGTGCAATCTCCATCCTTAGAGGTTCTACAGACCTGACTGGCTAACACCCTGAGTAAGCTGGTCTGACCTCATAACTGACCCTGCCTTACAAGGAGATTTGATAGAAGCCTTCCCTTCCAAACCGAAATATCCTAGGATGCTACAAAAACGCCTCTCACCAGGTTATCCATGCCACCCTTATAACAGCATCTTATGATATGGCTGCAAGCTCCAGATGCAAAGAAGGTCCCCCCTCCTGAGTCACCATCAGCAGAAAGGTGATTAAATAGATCTATGGTCATAGCCTTTAGCAGGCCGTGATGCAACACAAAAGCAGCTCGAGATCCATCTTCCCATCCTCCCATGAAAACAGAAGGGTCATAGCCCTGCTCAGACCCACAGGCTGGGTCATGGGTAGAAGACAATGCTCACTGCAAGTTCCCCATCCTCTCTCTCTTCCCTTCTGTACTTACATTTACCTCTTCCTCAACATGCAACCTTGAGTATCTCCAGTATCTTCAACTAAACTTTATGGCTTCTTTAAGACATATGAATGTATTCTGGACTATTTCATTAGCATACAAAAGATATTTTACAGGGATTTATGACACAAGCATATAAACAGTCTTCACTTTCAGAAAAAAATTACCATGGAGCTGTGGTGCACACTAAAGTATTTTCACATAATTTTGTCTGTTGTCATACCTCAAAAATAGGATACAAAAGATATTAAGATAGAAAGCAACAATACTGTCAAATTCTAAACAAAATAGGAAGCTTTACACTCTAGGTCTTAAGAGTGTAATATGTGAACAGCGACCTATCATTATAATTCGGACAAAAGAAGTTCACATTTCTTGAGAAAAAGTTTAGGAAAAAAACGTGAAACCTTTATATACATTAATTCTTCAGTACTGTGCCTTGTCACTTCGGGCCCTTATTCCACCCTTATTGAGAAGGCCACTGGATAAATAATATCTACAGAATTCACTTTGGAAGAACACAGCTAGGTGAAATGAGAAAACAGACTTATGAAAACCTCTGCTCAGGAGAAGAGAGGAATTCAGCATGCATTTTGGCTGTGTAAGACCTCAGGGTGAAGGTGCATCACAAATTAGAAAAAAGGTTGCAATGATTTACAGAAGCAAAGACCAAAGTTAACACACAGGCTTTTTGTTATGACACAGAGAGGTCATCAGTCCTTTCCCTGTTTATCATCCAACAAAACAAGGTCTTTATCATTACCAGTGTCCCTCAGCATTGTTCTGCTGCACACTGTAAAAAAATAATAATCACTCTTGGAATTCTGCATTCACTTCCAGACACCTCATTAACACAAGAGATGCAGACTACACAGAGAGAATTCAGAAAAAGCAAATAAATGAGCAGGATGCAAGAGGTATTTACTTGGGGAAAAGATTAAAAGAGTTGAAGACTCCAAAGTTGGTTAAGGAATGGCAGAGGAGGAACAGTCTACCAGTTAGGAGGTTTGAATAGCAAGGAAGCAGAAGCACTTGTAGTTCCGTATGTGCTACAAGAAATACAACTAGGCAGAAGCAGGTGTAATCATGAATAGCATAATTTAGCCATAACACATAGGAACAAAAACTACGCTAATCAGCAAGCAGAGCTTAGCTTGATACATCAGGATGACATCAGGCTCTGGGTGTGGCCAGAGGCATGTCCTTGCCTATTGCCAGAAGGTGTGTTATTGCCTGAAAGAAGTTAAATTTGCCTGTCTGTGCTGCAGCAGAACAGGATGACTGCAGTCACCAAGTGAGCCTGTGGCCTTACCAGTCAACGCAAATACCAACCTGCCATTGCCAAGTTACGTGACATGACCATGACACAGTGTCAGGCAAACCCCACGTTTCCAGCCCAGTGTTTTCATTTTGCAAAAAAAGAGAGCTGAGGAATAAACAGATTGCTGACAACAATCAAACAATAGAGTGACAGATACATGTATAACAGCCAGACTTGGGAGTAACTCTTCACCAACCTAAGCACGTGAAGTGCTTTTTATGTACTCAGTCTGGCAAGGATGCTACATGTCACAAACCATCCTATGTGAGTTACAAACAAATACAGAAGAAAACAAAAATGCAGTGCAGACATTAAGGGTTGTTACTGTATAGCATCACAGTCTTTCTATAAACTGGTCAAGTTCACTGGAAATATGTGAGACAGAAAGTATAACTTTGGCAGCTGTTCCAAAAATCTACCCTTTAGATGGTCAGAACCTTTCCCCTAAATCCCAGCCTAACTTTACTGATGTTCAGTTTAAATCATTTCTTTAGCAAGCATAATCCTAGAGTTTAACTAGTTCCATTCCTCTCCAGTATTTACTATGTCCATGTGTCCACCAGTCAGATAATAATCAGCACAACAGACAGCAGAAATTTGCCCCATTTCTACAGGATGTTCCTTTACCTAACGTGTCCTAGGAGTCAACCTGCCTTTTGCACAGTTCCACTGCACAAGAAAGACACACCCTGCAACCAATTTCCTAAAGTTAAGTCTGATATGGCACTTTCCTCTGACAAACTCCCAGTATATTTAAGAAACTCTTCTCATTAGGTTTCAAGCACATCACTTTTCACTTGACATTGGCCCTTTCTACTACTTCAGTCCTCAAGGCCAACAAGGGCTATTGCTACTCTGGTCCTCCTCTACAATGTCAGACCTCCCAGCCTGGTGTCATCAACAATCTCCTTGATACAGTTCTGTTTATGTTGAGGTTATCACCAATTTGTTAAGTAAGATCTGTTTCAAGAGCAAACCTCACAAAACTCCACTATGGTAATTTTTCTCTACCACTGCCTCTATGACTTTCTTATCTACTTTGCAATTTCCATTAGTTAATGGAGTCATTAACTCCAGTGTACCAAATATTTTAACAAGTACATCTACTGCATTTCTGTCATCTAATTCAGAGGATCCCAAGCTGTGGTGCAGTTTGATACCAGCAGCAATATATTTCTTCTTGTATATGTACACAGCCACAATATGTTGCTGCCATCAGTTTTGAAAGCCTAGACAACCTGTCACCTTTGCCCCTGTATGCAACTCTCCCCTTTACAAATCAGCACACCCGCTGACAGAGCAGTGTGACAGTAACAGAACTCTAGAAAGTTCATCACAAATGAGTATCTTCAAAAACACCAATACGCAAGAGTTAGCAAGAAACCTCTCAGAAAAGAAAGAATGCATGCAAATTGGATCTTATCAGTATTCCTACAGTAAAAAGCACATATATCATGCGCATGGGTAGCTGCAATGTAACAGACCAGCCTGCGTTATCTGGGGAAAGTCACTGATACTTTCCCGGACTTGTGAGCAAGCTGGAGTGGTTCTGGCTCCATGCCTCTAACTGACATAAAGAAGAAAAGCAAAGAAAAAATACTGTGTCATAGTCCTGTAGAGATGATCTCACTGCCTGCTCCTGATAAGTCCCAGATGAAACTGCCTGATAGGGCATCATCCCTTCCTGTCCCATCTCCATCTGTGACTGTCTCTTTAGATCAGGAGCAGATACTAGTCTCTGGCCTTAATTTGGCTGTAATATTTGCCAATTATTTTAAGAGATGGCGACACTAACTTCTATTGATCTAATTAAAAGTAAAGGTCGTTGTGCAGCTCATTTCTCAGGGCTCAATATTACCTCCTCCGGCCAAAATAATAGCATTGATTTTGGAACCTTAATCGAAGGTTAATTGGATTGAAGACTGTATTGGGTTTTTGCTTGCTTTCACTGTTGTTATTACAGCCATCGTCTAAGGGTTTGCTTAATCCTGCTAGGGCAATTCTGCCCAATTAAACTGATGTCAAATTAGCAAAGGGTATGGATGGACAATTTGAAGCCTTCTCTGTCTCTGCTCTGAAATGGCTCTTATCCATAGCAGATTAGGGTGGTCACACTAGAGATCTTATTTCACACACTGTCCTCTGTGATCCAGTTGCGAGGATCAAAAGGGCTCTGTTAGGCAGTACTATCACTATGCAGTGATCTAGCATCATGGCAAGGTGATGTATGAACACACTTGATGTCATTAAGACACAGAAATAGTTTTTAGGACTCCTGGAGTGCACTCCTAGCATGTCCTGTACTCTCTGCTGGGGACTCAGAAAATTATTTTCATGCTCAATGCTCCATCTTCCATGGCATGTAGGTGGGGAGAAATGTTCTGACTCATCCACCCAGGGAACTGAGGGCCTAACTCGGCAAGTTTGCACAGATTCTCAAAAGGACACAGCTAGAGAAGACTAGTCATTGTTTTTTTAATTGTTTCTTGCATCTCTGTCAGACCCAAAATGACCATGGGGATCATTTCCCTTGGCTTTAAATGCAGTTGTATTTCCTTGGATTTAATGGAAAGCATCTTGCTGAGTCTTAGGCAATTGATTGACATTGATGCTCAATACCAACTTTCAGTAAGAAACACATTTTGTGTGTAATTTAACTCTTTTACCTGGTGTCCGTGCACAGTCCAAAAGCTGAAAATACTGGAGGTCACTGTTCTTGCTTATCAGTGCCTTGTGAATTTCACTAAGCTTCAGACAAGATGAAATGTAGGAGAATCTGCAAAGAAACCTCTCCCCAGACTTAACTCAGCAAGTGCAAAGAGCAAGAATACCCATTTTCCCCAGAAACAGTGTTCTTCTCCATGCTCCGCTTCATCCAACACTTGAGTGTTATAAGCACAAATACTTGAGACATGAGAGGCTTCCACTGCTGACAAAAGGATCCCACCCTGGGAAATCCCACTTAAATTTTAGCAGCTACACGGCTACAGCTCCTGACTCTTGGCAGAAGGGTAAATCCCAGACTGAAAGCGTATTTCAAGTTGCAAAGCTGTCAGCTACATGAAGGTACTGGGCTCTTTGTCGAGCTCAGAGATACCGCTCCAGTGTAGAACCCATAGAGTAACAGAAAGAAGGAAAAAGCCACAGTAGGATGGAGTAACAGATGGCAGTAATTGCGCACAGTAGCTCATCTTAAGTACCTTAGCTGTTTGCTTTCAATTCTCAGCTGGACAAAACACTTTCCTGACTTCTGAATCAACCATGGCTCATGACCAGGCTCTTAGCGAGCTGAAGTACATGGCATCGTTTCCTTTCCTTGACTCAAATCCAAATCAGGGTGATCATGGGGACTCTTCACTTGGCTACCTGAGCTGGCTGGTTAGTTTGAGGCAATACACCATATGCCATGATCGCATCTGGAAGCTCCACAGGTCCTGCAGCCTGCTGATACAGCAGCCTCTGCAGTGACGGGCAGAGAACTCACAAGGAAGGACACGGAGAAGCTATGCAGCAAACCAAAGATAATGTTAAGATTTGTATACAAATAAGGTCTCTCTAAATGAATCAGGTATAATCAGAACGGATGCAAAAGGAGCATTTGTGCCATTTGGGATCTTCTTTAAAAATCCATGCTCGAAGTAGCCTTGCTATCCTTCCTTTCCCTCCTGTATACAGTATGCTACAAATCCCCTGAGAGCCCCTCAATCTAATTTTTCTCTCTTCCCCACCCTATCCACTTCTTCCAAATATACCTTCCCAACCAAGACTGCAAACGTTCTTATATTTTGAAATAGGAAGAGCCCAGTTTCCAAATGCCCCCTTATTAGCCCTGCCATGTTCTCGTCTTCCCTTAAAATTCCTGCCAGCTCATTCCTGATCACTCCCCTCTCCAGATTTCCCTTTCACTGTCAATATCCTAGTTGCATGTTCCTCCTCAGCTACACTTGTACATGAATAAGTAACTGTTCCACAGGCAGATATTTCAGTGTTTGCACTTGTCTTTAGAAATCAAAGCCTTCTCTGATTAAATGCCATTACAATCCAGCACTTGGACGGATCCAGAGAGATTAATGTGCTTTTGGGCAGCTTTAATGATAATCCTGCTACAGATGGTATTAAGTAAATGTCAGTAACCTGGTTTGAAGGGAGCTTTCACCTCAGGGATCCTTTCCATTTAGAGGGGAGAGGCTCAGCTTGCTTTTCAAGGCTGCATTGTCACAAAAGAGAAATCCCGCTTAGTGAAGACTCCTCTTCTTCCACACCGTAAAACAAAATGGAGTAAGTTGATAGAGGGATTGATAATATAAATAGATTTGAGTGATTTATAGGGAGCTAATGCATCTCTTGAAAGCCAAGATTGCTGTCATATTATAAACCAGGTCACAGTTTTGAAACCTGGGTTGCCACCCCCTCCTCATGCTCCTTTCAGTGTCTGCTGCCTTTTTTTCATCTCCCCACCACGCCATGCAGTCCTCTACCCAGGGCAACAACAGCAGCAGCCAATAATTAACCTAGGCAATAGTCGTCCCGATCTGCTGCACCTTGCCGCAGGAGAAGTCTGGGGTGTGCGCTGCCCCTACCTCATCTTATTGTGGCCATAATAACAGACCTCTTTTCCCATCACATGATTCTGACAGGCTCAGAATCCTTTCTACCCTGCTTTATTGGCAATCAGTAAAAGTTAATCATTAATTTCAGGGGGTGGGAAGAGAAAAGGAAGAAAGAAAATTCAGTCCTGCCACTGAGCTGAGTAACATCCTCTACCTGACAGATGGCCGGAACTCTCTGAGGCTTATACTTTGCAGTAGTAGAAGTCTGTTGACAACTTTTTTAAAATTACTTCTTAGCTATCATTTAGAGACTAGCTCAGATTCAGGAAAATATGTGATTTCACTGCTGCATGGAACATATTGTGCCAAGTCATCACGAAACAACCTTCCCAAGGGCATGGATAAACGAAAAAATTAGCAGAAATTTTCACCCTACATTGCTCCTATCACAAGCAAAAGCCTCTGCAAGTCAGAAAAACTGACATTAGCTGCTTCTCTACAACTTTGCTATCTCCAGCAGTGTGAGAAAATTCAAAGAAAATCCCAGGGAGCTACACTACGCTAGCTACCTCAGTCTCAGAGTGGATCTGCTGTCTGAGATCTGTGAGGAAGCCCAGCTCAAAATCTGAATGTACATATTGCTCAAGAGTCCTGTTAATGCATCAAAACAAGCCCTTCTGACTATTTCAAGACTTGAGGAATAGTCACTCTCCTATTTGAGCCTGTGAGATAGATTTGACTTCTGCCTATAGCAGAAGTATAGGATAAACTCACTCAAAGAAACAATTCTCTCACTTTGGACCAGCTGACTTGTCCAGATGAATGGAGTTGACCATGTTTTGCTACAGACAAGACTTTTCAAATCTCTCTTAATAGCAAAGTCCATGAGATAAAAAGAATCAGAAACTGAAGTTCCTCCTTTAGGGTGACATGAACTTCCATCTTGGAACAAACCATGGTGTCTTTAATGTAAGAGCATATGTCTCCTTGAAGATGTCCCTAGCTCTGCAGCCTACAGGAGAGTGTTCCCCAAAAGGGATTATGTACTTTTCCAAGGAGCACAAGAACAGAGATCTCTCCGATTGATTGCTCTGCTCACATCTGTGTGCGCTTATTCTTCTGCCTCATCCCATCCTGTCCTGTCAGCCTCCATTTTGCATCAAGGTGAACATCAGTTTTGCATTTCCCACCATGCCCAGTTCAGAGATGGCTGAGAAACTACCTCATTGACATTGATGCCATTCCTCTCCATATAGGCCCTGTCGTTCACTTGTCCCCCTTCCATAAACTCCATGAGAAGGACGCGCCTTGTTGAGAGCTCCCAGTAGATCCTGGGGACCTGAAACAGGAACATATGGGTTAGGCGAAGCAACAGGTTTGGAAAAGTGAGAGAATATATCACACAAATTCCAGAAAAGAAGTGAAAACGGAAGCAGCTGAAGTGAGGACTTGATTTTTTGATGAGCACAAGGGAGGTAAATCCATCTATCAGCCTCTTCCCCAGGACAGCAGCAACGTGTACAAGGATAACACCCTGATTCAACCACAGCAGGATCTGATCTCATGCAACATTTCTGGCCACGCTCTACAAGATTTTGACCACCTCCCATTCCCAGTGATGTCTGAGAGCTTTCTTACCTGCTCTGCAGCTCCTCTAGCTGGGCTGTTTAACTAGTACCTATTGCAAGTTTCAGAATCATCCAATCAGCTCCTTTAGACAGGAACTGCATCTTGTTTGCTACGCACAGGGTCCACTTATGCAGCTTTAAAAATTATAAGCCATCGTCATAAATTGTATCTCCGCAGTGCCCCTTGGAACACGAACGCCTTTGAGCTGACAAACCCTGCATACTTAGGCCATCTGCAATTGAACTGGGAGAAAAATCGAGTGTCACAAATAAGGGACTTGTCACAGAAACTCTGGGAGACCCTTAACTGCCTTATTGCCAATGACACAGTAATGAGTGTAAAATGTCAAAGCACTTTTCATTCAAGCTGTGGTAGATCAAGCTGAGTGAGGTACCAGAGAAGAGGTCTGGTGTCATCCAGGGAGGCAGTGACAAGTGTCACTCAGGCTGGCTCCCCCTTTTACAGCCTCCCTCTCCAGACAAATTTCTTCCATGCTGAAGGCCCTATTGCCAAGAGCCATTTCACTGAATTCCCTTTGGATATTCCTCATGTCACTGTGCTGACCAAACCCTCAATCTGCCCAGATCTCTTTTTGCACATGGGTGAAGCCACACATGCACATTTTACCAAAGACATAAGGGAGCTCTACCCATTCCCATTACTGTGCCCCACTACAGAGATAGTAATTTTGGGTCATGCAAAGAGTGAGCCAGCTGTGCAGTCCCCTCTCCTCACCCTCCTGACTCAGCACCTTGGGGCAGGACAGGAAGAGGTAAGAGGTGTTGTCCACTGACTGACCAAAACCAGGGGATGACCAGCCAGGCCACTGTAGCTCATCATAGCTCCAGAACAAGCAGCATTTGTTGCTTTTAACTATTGACAATGTCCCAGTCCCCTACACACTATCTGCTTCCCCTCCTGTTCCTGCCCTAGAGAGACCACTTCTATTTTACCATGTGTGTGCCACTTTAGATCAAAGGCTCTTTTCCTAAGGAATTTCAGTGTTGCTCAGTCCTGCCAATCAACACTCCTGGTATACTTTGCATGTGAATCTTGCTTAGACTTTGATGCCATAGATCCACTATGAGCAAGGGGGATTCAGACACTCACAGCCTTCCCAGCTTATCTGGACACTCATTCTTTGCAGTCAGATTGGTGAGAAAGCCTGCTAACTCCAAAACTAACAGTTCCCCATCCCATCTAGCTCACTGATCCCTTAGATCACTTCTGATGACATTCATTCTTGTCTCAGGACTTACACAGGCAAGTCAGTGGGCTTGCAAAGCACTATGCATGCTGTCAGAGATGCCTCTCTCAATCACAGCCAAATTCTTCAGCGATTTTTTTAATTACTCACAGATGTTTGGCTCTAATGCTACTGTGTGGAAATAATTTATCTCGGGCTTTAAAAGCTCAAACAGGTTCACAGCACAAAATCTACTTCTCAGCTTTCTAGCGTGTTTAGGAAAATTTATGATACAGGAGCCCAATTCTTCTGTTGCTTTTAGGTGATGAACATGTCTCTGAATTGGCAGGTCAGATGGGAGGATCCATTATTTAGCCATCTCAAGTCATTCGTTATTGTTACACATATTGATATCATGATAGCTCCTTACCCCAGCAAGGAGGTGATTGGCCGTCTCCATGGGGATTTACTTCACAGTATGCTGCTTACAGCTGCAATGGATACATTCTCTAAGGTGCATCACTTCTGATAAGCACCCACTCAGCAAAACCATCGGCCTTTGGCCTTCCATAGCCCTGGTGGCTTTTAGCTACCTGTGTCTCTGGGAAAGCCACTGCTGCCACTGGGCTCCAAAAGGACTGCTCCAAACCTGTAGTCAGGCAACATGGAATTACAACCCTTACACAGAAGAAGCAAGGAAAAATTAATATATCAGCCTGTAAAGCCTAACAAAAACTCACCTCGTTTCAGACCTCTGTCACTTCTATCTTGGGACTTCTGCATAAACAGGAGTGAAAAGTTCATTTAGAAGTGTGTATGCAGAAAGGTCCACAGGAGGGTGCATTTTTGCTGCCTTTTTGTATGTGTCACGGGCACAGCTACATCAGTGTCTGCGACCATAGCACTATGTGTGTTTCCAGAAAGCACACACTGGAGGCTTGTACCTGTTGTATGTCAGCAAAAGATTTCTGAAAGTGTGACTTTGAAGATGTGACCTTACATCTTTCCAAGAATGAGATGCGTACATCTCTGGTTGCACTTGAGACAGTTGTCGGTGACCTTAGTGTGTGGCTGGGGAGGTGGGGTAAAAGTCAGTGGGGAAGAGCACACATGGGTGCAATTGGGTTTCTGTATGAAGGTAACATGAATGTGTTAGCCATGGATGTGTATGAAGGATGAGTGTCCCATTCTAGAGTGAGAATGTGCTTTTTTCAGTAGGAAGGACTCATGTAAACATGCTTCCTCCTGAGATACAAGGCGTCCTCAATACTACTTGACATCATCAGTTTCAGTCTAGCTTTTCCATTCTATGTCCATTTCTTGCCCTCAGCTGAGACAGAGCCCAAGGAAAGATATAACATCAGATGGCTCAGCAAAGAATGGCAAATTCACAGTCTCTGAACAAGGTCAGAAAGAAAATGAAAATGAAATTCAGAAAGAAAACTTGGGAAAGTAAGTAGCAGGCTCCAGAGACTGCTGGTCCCAAGCCACCAGCCCCAACCCAACAGAGTGCATTCAGTAGGAAACAAACAAGGAGAGCATCTACTGGTCTGTATTAGCAGAGCAGTCTAGGATGAACAACACAGAGGGACTGAACTCCATTCTGTCTCCTTATGGTTCCTCCACTCAGTGAACGAGTGGCATAAGACACAGTAAGGGAGATTATTAATGCACATACATAGACAGAAATATGTGTTTCCTCACCTTCAGGAAGTCAAAGTGTTTGAGCATATCAGCAACCTTCTCAGCATTTCTGCCTTCATTGAGGAAATCCAGCTCCAAGGGCAGATTCTTCTTAGCTTCTTCCACCAGCCACATGAACTCAAAATCTGGAAAAATCTGCTTCACAACCAAGAGGAGAACCTGAGAACAAGGAAACAAACAATCAGTTGCATCCTGGCTCCAAAGCCACACAGCTACACACAGTGCTGTTTTGATAGGATTATTCCATATAACAGATTAAAAAAACAAGTGTTTTTAGGGTTCCTGCAGTATCCACAGCACAATACAGTGTGATGCCTTGGTCATGTAACACAAATTCTGGCGTACACTTCCACCGAGGAAGGCACATCTAGGAGTGAAATGATGGCACATACATCAAAGGGAGGCCAGCTGGCTGCTGCGTAGAAGTAAGATAACAAATCTCAGGAGAAGAGACAACAGTGGCCAGATCTCACCAAGGGTGTTGCCCTGGAGCAATTATCTTCTGAGTCCTCGAATTCTGTAAGTCATTCTTTGGCTTCATTTGAACAGCTCTCAGATAAAGCAGACGAGGAAGATCTAAAGTAAGACTTGTCACCTTTATGTTACTTCTTCCACTGTTGAGCACAGAAAATCCTCTGGGCAGTTCAAAGAAGACACTGGAGTTTGGATACAGTTAGTAGGCTACAGATCTTTAAATAACCCTTCTGGTGGGGGTCAGAGGGCAAGCTGCTCGTCAGCATCAGGCAAAGCCATCCTCACAAGGCTGAGGAGGTATTTTCCAAGTATCATATATCCAACACATGGAATGCTCTTCTAAAAGGGATTAGGTATTCAGCAACACCGCACCTTGAAAAGCCCAGCCAAAAAGTTCCTTGAAACGTTTGCTTGAAGCAACATTTAAGGGGTGAGTGAATCAACATTACACAATTGGATGGCATAATCAAAGCTGCACAGCAGCCAAGCACGCTTTCTCTTCAAACAAAGGGACAGTTTCTCCACCAGAGTCACAAATTTACACAAGCTGACAACTTGGACCACACCTTAAGGAAAATAATTTGTTTGGCTCTTTTTAACTAACTGAGTAAACAAGTAAAAAAACATAAAAATACAATGCACTTTGCTGTCTTTATTTCACCTGTTCTGTACATTCATCTGAAAACAGAAACAGGCTTTTAAGTGTGTGTTATTGCACAGTTTCCCTTTCTCGATCTCCACCAATGAGGTGGGAACTCCTGCACTGCAAGAGGAACATTTAAAGTACACATAGGAAGCTCCTATCATTGAAATGTATGACAAAAATAAATTTATGAACCATCACTGCTCCTGTTCAGTTGTGTGACAACACTTGTTCTCCACCCCGTCTCAACTTCTCTTATCTAAATGTCAGTTGCAAACTCAATGTTCCTTTAAAAATGTAATCACCAGGTTCCAGACACTATTGAATTGTATTTTTTACTGTTATATCTAGAGGCATAAATCCTTTCAAATTTATGTCACCCAAATGAAATGTAACCAGCGATCTTCATGAACATGAACATAAACTTTATAGGGTCTCCAAGACTATTTTGCTGGTGCCTGACGTGAGAAAATTCATGCATTTTTTTTCCTTTCTTCAAATGCTCTTTTAAATCAATTTGCCAACTTGACCATCAGCAGGGACATACCAACAAGCATTTTGCCTACCTCTTTTCTGACATCTGTCTAACATATTGTCTTGAAATAATTATTGATATATAGAGAGCAGTGAGGTATCTCTCTCTGGGTTTATCAGATGCTGTACTGATTTTTAAAGAGTCAGCATTGATGCTACGAAACCTCAAGTGAATTTAGGAATTTTCCAGCTACCTTTTCTTGTTCAGATTCCTTCCCAGTAGTTATTAAATAAGACCATCTCCATCAATATTTAAATTAACCTCCTACCTAGCTGCAATGTCTGTCTGATTCTTAAAGGACCACAACATTAGCACATGTGATCTGGCTTTCTATGCAGCCTACCCAAAAACAGTCCCACACAAGGATACAATGATGCATGTAAGCCAAGACTCCACAAGAGAGAACTTTTAAAAACAAAACTGCATGTATCACATTCTGAGCTACTTTCCTATATATACAATACATCATGAGGATGGTAAACTAGACTGTCTGTACAAGAAGGACAATACTAAATTACCAAAAGAAAATACGTTGTTTTAGTTTCAAGTTTCCCAGGAGGAATAGTTTAAAGCCAGAAAAGACAGGAATCACTCTAAAATAATTTGTTTAAATGTCTCTTACCAGTATAACCAGAAATCACAGCAACATGGTGTGAGGAGATATGTTTTCTGTAATATCCACTGTTAGAAGGGCAAATGTCCCAAGGTAGACACAGGTTTCGGTTCATTCATACAGAATCCTCTTATTGCCCTGATCCCACACTCTTTCATTACTTGCTCATCCTTAATCCTTGACTGCTCTTTTTCTGCCACCCTGTTTTGGAAGGGACTGAAGGATGTCATAAGACCCCTGAGAAGTGCTGTGCATGTGATGACTCACAGAAGCAAATTCATTGGGCAGACCACTGCAGTGAGTCCTGGAGAAGATCTGAATCAAATTCAAATCCACAGCTGGACCCAAAGCCAGTTCAAAGAGTTCTGTGTTCTCAAACCAGCACTGAAACAGACAGATCCTATCTTATTGGGACATCTTTTTGGAACCCAAAAATTTCTTTCACTATGAGTTCAAATTAAATACTCAGCTGCAAACTAATTTGCCCCAGCTCAAACCAGCTGTGCTTAAATGCAGACTAGCCAGGATTGCTCAAAGCAGGGTATTTTAACAGCCTAGAGAAGCTTTAGTCATGTGGTACTCTGAGAGGGTGCTGGCAGAATCTTTGATTTCTGATCTTCTGTGATGGAGAACTGTGTTACTGCATCAGCAACACCCTCCAAACACTCATCAGAACTCCCTAGCTTAAGCTCCCTCTCTTTAGTACCATGGATCTACCTGTCTGCCAATTAATGTGCAGTTACTGTATTACACAGACACACACACACACATATATATACGTGCTTTATTAGGAGAGCAAAAAGCTTTAGTGTCACCACTTACAGACCTAATCCCTGCCATCTCCTCCACCTCAGCCCTGTGCCCATTTCCTGTTCTATACCATATCGCTGGCATCTTTGTCTGCTGCAATGCAGTACAGTGCCACAATTTTTCTCCATTTCCTCCTTTCCATGGCTAGACTTAGAAGTTTGGGAGAAGCTACAGCACTGCACTGGGAAATATGAGTGGTGTCCACCATTCAGGAGAGGAACAGGAGCCAGGAATGGGAACTCTTTCATAGCTAAATCCCTCATTAGTGTATTTGCCCCTGTTAGGTGACCCTCTCTGCATTTCAGTGTTTTTGTTTCTACTATGAATCAGTTCAGCATTAAGGAGCTGATCAAGAAACAAAACTGAATCATAGCAACCTCGTCCACTGTTGAATCCACACTAGAATTTAATCGAAAAAAACATGCTAATCATGGACAATGATTTTCCTTGGCCACACAGCCCTGACTAAAAGAGAATTGAGACCAGTTAATGGGCACACAGGCTGAAAAGAGACTTCAGGACTCATTCTCTAGCTCTTAAATCTTATATGGACTTACTACAATGTCATTCATCTTTACCTGCCTTCTCCTTCTGCCCTCCTTCTCTCTTACCCTGTTGTTCAGTCTCTCCGTCCACACATTCACCAGCACTGCAATCCTCACCAATTTTCTGTATTAATCCTAAAAGACAGCATTGATCTCTGTGGAGGTTTCAAAGTTACAGGTTGGTGTTGTTATACCTGCTTACACCACAGGTGAATGTGGTCCCCATTGGATTCAATGGCAATTGTTTTGTAAGTTGAAGTCAACAGGTAGTTTTACCTCCATGAGCAAAATATCCTTGGAGCTCTGAGCTTGGACCTTGGGGTGCTGGATTTTCACTGCCACCGTTCTCCCATCCTGCAGCACTGCTTTGTGTACCTGGGCTAGTGATGCTGCTCCCAAGGGAGTGTCCTCAAAACTCATGAAGAGCTCTTTTATCTGCCGAGAGAAGAGAAAGAGGCATCAGCTTGGGGTAACAGAGACTATTAGCAGGAAAGCTATGCCCACAGGCCAGAGAGCTCCTGTGCCAAAGCTGGGTAGACTCAGACCTTTCATCCTTCTTCTGTCCCCTCCCTTAGCCTTGTCATTGTTTGGCCTCCAAGTGAAGCCTGCCAAACGTGCAAGTGCCCTGGAGATACTCTGCTTATGGAAACCTGTGGCAGAGCCCCAGCAGCACGTTTCATCTTGGACTTGTAGTGGCCAGGCAGTACATGAGGGACTTCTCCAGGCTGTCCTGAAAATGCGTTGATTATGGCCAGCATCCTGGGTGCAGAAGCCAACAGCTGTTCCTTTGCATGTATTTCTTTTGCAGATTTCTTTTGCAGATTGCTTTAATACCACCCACCATCACCCCTGAAACCTGACAGTGTGTATTCCTGTGCATTACAGCAGCAGCAGCTAGCTTACTTGGCGAAAGCCAGCACGTGACTGGGAGCAATGGTTAAGGGCTGCATTCAGGGCAGGGGGACAAAAACTGCTATTTCAACCTTGACAGCTTGGCCTGAAAACATGTTTAATGTGACAGACTTTGTCACATGTTCTGTAAAACCAGCGCTCTCAACTCAGAAAAAGCACCAAGCAGGGACAGCAACACACTTCGCGAGCAGGAGAGGAAATTATTAGAAGCTCTGGCTGAGAAATTCAGGGCTAGACTACAAGGAATGTTGCAGATGAAGTAGATTTACCAGGAGCAGGTCCAGGAAGCAGAATCCAAGGTAGACATGGGTGAGGCAAACGGAGAGGGGCAAAGGCCCAACTGCCTTGCATAACACAGCACCCTGCTAGAGTCCCTGAGTGCAGCACCAGGCAGTGCAGGCTCAGGAAACACTACGACCATGGCAGGGCAATATCGGCCTGGCTGACGAGCCAGGCCCCTCCACACAGTCAGTCAGCTCACAGGAAGGGCCAACACAGATACGTGGCTTCAGGTGTAGTTCATGTAATGCTAGATGAGGATTTTTGTCCTGGTCTGTAGGGCAAGGTGAACGTAAGCTCAGAGGTTTCCAGAAGTCAGCAAAGGGAACCTATCCTACCCTTCTCGCAGGCTCAACTGATTTTGAGTGAGCAGCTGAGAAGCCTGTAATTTATGCAGTAACAAAAAAGAAGGAATGTCAGTGCATTTTATAACCTGCTTTTTAAAAGGTAATTAAAGATGGGAGCTGCAGCAACCTAGCAATTAAATATGAATAAAGACCTTCTAAGCAAAGTCTTCATGCAAAGCCTTAAACGAATACTCTTTTTGCTGAAAAGGAAGAAATATACTACAAGGAGCAGCCTGTTCCCTCCTGCAGCTGCTAAGGAATGAGCCCCCTCCCACACCACCCTACCCCTTCTCTCCCAGCCCCTTCCACAGAAAACTATTGCTAGCAACAAACTGGAGCATTCGCAGTAATTAGATACCAACACAGACTCAGCTGCCTCCAGTAATTCACTAGGAAGGTGCATTTTATTTATTTAATTAATTCTCTTTGGTCCTGGCGGCAAAATCAATTAAGTAAAACAACTGCATTTAAAAACAACTAGTTATGTGGTTTTTAATTACAGCAGGTCCATAATTCAAACCTATTGACATTTGTGTCTCAAGAGAAAATGTGTTCAAGACACAGGGACTTTTACCTTTATGTGCAGTTTATCTACTGCCTGAAGAGAGGATCTGTTAAGGGTAAAGATTTAAGGTGGCCAAGAGCACGCTGGGCTGTAAGATTCCATAAGGAAGAAAAAAGTGTAAACAGAGAACTTGCCACATGAGGTTGAGCTGGGACTTTCTTCAACTCCCTCACTACCCTACATCCTCATATCAGAGGGATGTACCCTTTACAAAGCGGTTACTAGTCTAGCTGTCATAAGGCTGGGTAACATCCCCCAAAGGTTAAAACACAGAATTGGGAGTTCACTGGCTTGAATCTAGTAAGGTACATTTATAGTAAGATCATATATAAATTGGATAAAATTCCATCTGCTCTGGATTTCAAAACCTCTTAATTGCCTACACTGTCAATCCAACCATATTCACCAGTACTGAATGCATGCAGGGGAAAAAAAAAGCTGCACATGTTCCCTCTAGCAGGAATAATATATACCTAATTATCGTTTGACTAAGTTTTCTAAAGAAACATAATTGAAGAAAGCTGTGTCTAGGAGTTATTTTGGACAGAAGAGTTTCATTTTAAAAACTTGCTACTTAGGACATCAAAGTCAGATTGGCAGTCATGTCTGGTAGAGCCTGCACAGTGGCCCTACTGCAATTCCAGGGCAAATTTGTGCACATTCACAGGCTGCAGGCAAGGACAGCAAGGCGAGGGACTGCAACAGGGCCAGAGAATTGATGGATACCCCAGGAGCAGAAGGGCAGAACACGCACAGGGGGAGGGAGCAGATCACAGCCAAGCCATTACATGAGCAGGTGTGAGGCTGAGATAAAGCCGAAGCACAATTATGGCTGGGCTCCAAGACCCCCTACTTAGCAAATGACCCTCGTTCATTATGGAATTGTCTTTTCTTGGCTTGCTGGAGGTAGCTAATGCCTCTGCTGCAGGCTGTGTGTCCCAGACAGGCAAAAGCAAGCAAGAGGCGGTATGACATGGAAGCAGAGAAGAGGTGATCCAAGTTCCCACGCTGCCGGCCAGGGAGTGGGTCCTTCCAAGGGAAGGTGGCTGCACCCATTTCATGCAAGCAGGGAGTTCTTGGAACAGGCTGCAGGCTCTTACTGCTCACAAGCACCCTTAACAAAAACTGTCATTTCCAGTATGGATAATTAGCAAGCAAAGGTCTGGGACAGTCTTGGAGCCCACCCGACTTAAGGAACTCTCAAGTTTTTTCCAGGCTACAGCTGGTCTCAAATGGCTTCATCAAACTCGCTGTTACCATCTGTAATCCTGGCAGGAGATGAAACAAGCTTAGTTTCCCGACAGTTTAATAAAGGTTTAAAAGGAACTTTAGGGTTGCTCTTTCAAAGGAACAGGACAGTCAGCTGCAGGTTTACAGCTGTACAGGTGAGCGGTGTCCCTGCACACGGTGGTTTCCCTCGCTCCTTCTGCATAGCCAGGTCCCCATCGGGCACATGCTCCACCAGCAAATGAATGTGCACTGTACTTCACTGGCTGGAAACACAGCCCTGACTGTTTAATTCTAAAGAACAAAGCTCATTTAATTTTAAATATGCAAAACCTTTTCATGATTGTTGGTATCAGTGTTTACACCTCAGGGAACTGATATAAAAGCTCTTACAGGATCTATCTACTTAGACACTTAACTAGTACGTATTTGTGCTGAGGTTGCTCCTAGAGACCACATTAAGCCCAGAGTGCCATGGTATGAGATGCACAGCCACCATGGGCCCTCTACAAACTCATGCCTTCCAGGAGTTCCCAGACGTCAGCTACGGGCTTCCACACATGCTGAAGTGCTTTCTGAAAGCACAGCTGCTCTTCCCAAGGTCGGAAGCACATACCACCTTGATGCCACGATGCTGGGCATCAGGATGCCTCAGTATTTTTTGTGAATCCTGTCCTTAAACCCTTAGGAAGATACTGGAAGTCAATTGGATTTAAGCTCCCAAATCCTGAGTCCTTTCTGAAAGTATTACCTTACGTGACCTGCCTAGCATGTTCAGAGAAGTCTTTGACAGAGCTGGGATTTAACCCAGATATCCCAAGTTCCAGCCTGATATCTTAATCTCTAAACCATAAAAGTTAAATGTGCATGTCTTGCTAGCTAATTTCTTTTGAAATATATTGCCTCTTAATCCCAACCTTTTTATATCCATGTGCTGCAGCAAATGATGGAGTATTACTGCCTGGTTTCAACTTGCCCACTTCACAGAGAGGTATGTTCTCTTCCCTCTCCAAAAAGGCTGCTAGCACAGTACCTTAGAGCAGGAGCCTAAGTCATGGAGCCCTCTCCCAGCCCAGCACTATAAAACATCGTTCCACATGAGATGTGGTGGCTCTGCTCTGCCATTGTGAAGAATGTTGGCCATGTGTCAGCAGTTTGTTCAGGACAAATTTGGGGTGCAGTGAGATGCAGGATCACTAACAACAGAAGGCATCTCAGCAGTCCAGCCCTGTTTAGCTTGCAGGCTGAACCCCACTGTCTCTTAGCCAACCGTGGCTACATTTGGAGACAGAGTGGTGAGCTCCAGCTTTTGGACTGATCTGTACTGTCATCCTTACATTCTTCAGAAGCTCTCCCAACAGACTGACCGGTCTCAATGACAGCAGGATGGACACTGGAGGAACTGTTTCACCTGCTGCAAGCTTGTAAACCCTGTAAGTTTCTGGGAATGCAAAGGGTACAGGGAAACCACAAATGAAAGTAGCCCTGGTGTCCAGAGTAAACCCTGAGCTTTGGTAACAGTACATCTTCATGAAAGGTCTGTCATGTAGCTTTCAAACAATAAAGTTGCTTCTGTTTAGTATGGTAAACATGCCAGAACAAAGGTAAATATGCCTATGTTAGGGAACTTGGCCAGAGTCTGGCACAAGTAGGAACACGCAGCAAGAGTTGAGACCATCTCAGGTAGAGGCCATCTCCAGACACTTCACTGTGCTTGACAGCTTCACCAATCACAGCTGTGCAAAATAATTCACAAAAAGAGGCCCAACAGGGATAATACTATTCCTTTATTACCAAAACCAGTGCAAACTGAAACGTTCAAAACCTCAACTACGATTTCACAGGGGATCTCCTCTTCTGATCACAGCATACTGTAATTGCTCCTGAGTCTTGCATTTTGTATTTGGAGACTGTAATCTATAAGATGTCCTGCTATTTTAAAAAGGGGTGAACCAGGTAACACATGATTAACTTGGAACTGTTTTTGTCTCCAGGATACTCATCACAGGCCATTGATACAACAGAGCGCCATTACCAAGAGTATTGTGTTGCAATGGTCAGGATCAGTTGACCAGTCACCTATCATTTTGAAGCCATGTAGCAGCACAGGAAAATGCACGTGGAAAAGCTGGTATAAATCCGTTCAAGACAAAGGGAATGATACAGCTGTGACACAAGTCCGTGGAGGAAGCGGACAGCAAGAAAGTCATTAAGGTAGGTAAACTTTGCACATTCCCTGTGCTGTGATTCTCCAAGCTGGAATTCCCTTGATAAGATCACTCAATTCATGTTTCTTCTATAACTGATAGAGACAGCACTAAACAGTTCCTTCTTGATCATGGCTCCATGGATGGCAATTTGCTAAGGTGAGCTCAGTCTGCAGGAGCTTTCTGAGAGCTACACAGGGATCATACTGTCTGCAGCCTCCCAACGAGACAGTGTGGGCAGTGTGAGAACACGATTCATGAGCTTGCTAGAAAACAGATCAACATATTATCTCTCTGGGAAGAAAAGTTGGGGGGCTGCAGCTGCCACCGTAACACTATGTAGTACAGCATCCCCTCTATTTCAAGGAGCAGCATACCTGAGGAGACATTCAGTTCTATGTCTGTTACAGCATTACTAGGGCTTGCGCTTCCCAGAACTTTTGGAATTCACTTTAGCCTGGGGGGCACACTATTGCTCTCAGAAACCTGAATGCCCTTGCTGGTTGAAGAAAAGTGAACCTCATCCTAGGCTGGTTATCTTTTCAAGAAAGTACACATAACAGCTCATGGTGCCAAGGACTCACCGATCCCTGCAAGTCTGCAAGACCAGAGTTCTAGGAGTGAGAAAAATGTTACCTTGGTGTAAAGCAATATACTTCCCAGACAGCGAGGGTTTTTTCCATTGTCACAGCCTTTCTACCCCCTCAACGAAAACAAAATGTCACAGTGTTGCTCTGAGAATTATTAAGACAGCAAAAACTGAAAGATTAGATTTATCGCAGTAGACAGTGGATTATGAAGAATAATTCATCAAACGTCAGAACAAACAGCCCACAATTTACAGGCGGCTTTGTTGAGTCAGTGAAATCTGATTGGACTTCTCCCCACCTAATGAATGCCAAGCTTAATTGATGGTTCCTAAATGCATCTGTCAAGAACATGTATTTATTAATTCAGTATTTTTAATAATATTGCAGATATATACAGAATAGTGGTTTTCTTTTCAATGGATTTGCTGGTGTTCATATTACACTTACACATACATGTGCATATATAGAGAGGTATACGCTGCATCCAAATGAATGTAGGTAAAGGTATGTGTGCATTCTCAGGCACTGAAACAATTACCTATGGCTTATTACACAAAATCTCTGCATCTTTCAGTGCACAGGATAGCAAAGTAATGTGGTTCTTTTTATGGGGGAGATATGCAATAAGGTGCCTGCCTAGAATTTGGAAGAGCTGAGCTCTAACATTGTTTCTCCTTGATAACCCATGTGATGCTGGGCAACATCATGTCACAGCGCTCATGCTTGGATGAGCAGAATTAGGGCTGTCAACACAGCTAGAAATCTGCCCTTGTCTAATTTATAAGGACCAAACTTTTAGCTTTGCTTTTAAAAACCTATCTGTATAATACCTATACAACAGTTATTACACACAGCCACAAACATGTCACTTCACGTGCCAATGGTACGCACTTGCTCCTGGCATGCCAATCGCTGCTAACTTCGTTAATCACTGCTAATGTTGCACTACAATAGCACAAAACCAGGGCTGTCCATAAACCATCAGCCTCTCTTCTACGAAAGGGCTGTGACACAGGTGGGGTGTGAAGTTCATTTTTTCCTGTTATTTCTGCCTGGTACTACTTTGGTCCTCTGCAGCCCACTACCTGCTAAAACCCTGAGAATCTTCTCTGGGATCTTACCAACAGCACTTCTCAGTGACAAAGGCATTACTGTTACAGAAAATGAAGTCTACTAAAAGAAGGGCCCTTGATCCCCATCAGCCAGAGACCAATGTTTGCTCACTCATTCACTGTCTGATACCTAGGATCCTGGCTACTTCCTGTTGTGCTCACCTATGATCCTCTTTCCATAGTCTCTCTTGGCTAGACAACCAGTGGAAAAGCCTACATGAAGCCACTCTTGTATTCTCACATCCATCCATTGAGTTGTGAAGCAATAGTATCAGTCTACTTTACTTTATATAGTACCTTTAATTATTACAGAGCCATACCTCGAGAAAAAGCACCTTTTATTCCATCCCTGAAGACTCTTGCATAGTAGTCTATGCTCAGACACACTCATGGTAGCTTCATTTATTTTCCTGAGTAAGTCAGATCGTTAAGACAAGGTAGAGCTGTCTGAGACTATCACTCATCCGGGATCGAAACTTGGATCTCAGTGGTGACAGCTACAACAGGCAGTATGAGCAATGAGCAGACAGAGCTGATGTATGTCTCCTGAGACCCTGCATGTGAGGTGGACCTCATCTCCCATCTCTCCAAAGGTGAGCCACTTATCCATGGCTCCCACAAACAAACAACATTCAGCCTAACAAAAGCAAGGATTGTCATGGCCAGACTGGAACATAACTGGGTCAGGAACATCCTCCTGACTGGCACAAGGAGACAAATGTTTTTCACCGATTAAGCTACTGGATGTGCTACTACCTTCCAGAGACACAGACTGCTAAGATTAACAGATTAGCTCAGCACCCAGAGATGCTTTCAACTGTTTGGAGTTGTACAGGTTTTCCACTAGCATTTCACCACAGCCTCTTCCATGCTTAGCTTCATTCAGCTGTTCTTTATCCGAGTGCTGGTTTCACAAAGCACTCTGAAAACAGAGAAACTGCACAATATACTTCTGATGTAAGGCATATATCAAGCTAAACTGTAAGAAAGCAGAGTCCAGACATCATATGCAGGGCTAGCACATCATCTTTGGTAGCACAAGCATATAGATGAAAGCAGAGAAAGGAAACAGCAAAGCTGGGATGTCTCCAAACAAGTTTCTAACCCATCTACGTGTGTGTGAGCATTTTTCCTGTCAAAGTATTCCATACAAGTACCTTTCCCCCACGTCTATAATCTCATACTCAGAATCAAATTCCAAGAAAATCTATTTCTCAAAAATTTCCATTACCAAGGGAAAGGTTTTGCTGTTGGAAGCTATATCGTAATTTTAAGCTGCAAGTCCAGTTCACTTCCCTGCGGAGAACATGGAAGGTGGAAGGACCTTGCATGACTGAATCAACTATTTCCTCAGAATTCCCAAGTACAAAGTACCAGTCCCTCTAAGACCACGCAGACATTGAGAAGATGTTCATTTTCTGTTTCCAGATGCAGTTAATCAGCACAATGACCTGTGGCCCATTCAGCGTCCCACTTCTTTCCATCTCAGAATATAACATCTTGTGCAGCTAGTCACCTTCCTGGTATCCTAAACCACTTCCGCACCCCAGCCTGTCTGTGACTGGCCTCCAACAGCAGCCAGTGCTTCCTGATCCTAATGGTCAAGCAAGAGTCCACCAACAACTATGTTTGCGTGGAAATGCAAGATGAAAAATGACAGTCTCTCTATGTGCACAGTAAACAGTGTCACTGTGCAGTCTATTTTGCATGGCCTAAGTATCTTATAGCCTATGCAAAATGCACACAACAAAGCAAAGCCAAGGTGTTTATATACATATACAATCCTGTTTGCTTTCCATTCCATCATGCTGAAAAAGAAAATAGTGACTTGTGAGCTACTTATTCACTCCAACAGTGCAGGCTGTGGGGCAGATGCTTCCCTGCTCTTCCCTCGCACATACAAATGCTCGGTTTAATTTGGTCTTTTATCTTTCTCCCACTTGAGCAATGCTCATTAAATCCACTCTTTTCTCTCTGACTTGTTGGGGAAATACTACTTCCTCTGCATCTCTCCTGTCCGTGAGGATGGAGCCACAATTGTCAGCTGTTCAGACAGACTGGATCACAGTCCTTCAAGAGCACACAACGCCTCCACTCTCAGCCATCTTCTGTATTTTAATTGAAAGCATTCTTTCTCTTTCCTCCCCCTGCTAACAAAGGAGGGTCTCATTTGTTACACCAGTGCACAGTGGAAGCACAGCAGAAGACAACTCCTTGCTGCATCCCGTCTGCCCAAAGGGATTCTTATTCCATGGTTGAGGCAGAGCAGTAGTGGCCCCTTTCTATTAAGATCTTCAAGGCTTCCTGTGTTCTCTGCAGCTCTTCAGCTCCCAAGCAACAGAGCTGAAAGTGCTAACACAGCAGGAACATCCCAGTAGCTCCTAAGGAAAGGAAGAGTCTCCTCAGCCTTCTGCTCTTTTAATGGCTCTGTTAGTATACTTGAGCAGCTTGCTTATCCCTTTCCCAGCTTTCTGGAGATGTTACACAAAGCTCTGCTCGCAACCTCTACCCCCACCACTGCATCTGGATAACAGCTCACATAAAATTCCCACTTCCTTTCTGCTGACTTGTAGTTCTGGCTCTGTACTCTACATCAGCCTGCTTCTAGCCAAACTACAATTTCAGCCTGTTTCTCAGTCATCTTCTTTCAGATAGTCGTATCTCTGTTCACATTCAACAAAGCTAAAGCACAGTTCCTAATCTTCTCACTCAAACCACCTCTTCTGTATCTTTTCTCATCACAACAGAGAATGTCACCTACTTTCTGTCAAGCATGCCCGCAGCCTTGACCTTGTCATCAACAGTGACCTTGCTCCAGAGCTCATTTCGAGGTCTGAATCTAGTACTAGACATCAAGTGCTAATGCTCACAAATGAAAGGTGAAAACAAGCCAATCGTTGTCTCCCGTCCCCTCAAAGTTCCCATTTCTCTTGAGCCACACATGTAGTAAGATATGTGGAGGTCCCAAACACACAGAACCCCTTGACTGAATTCCTGAAGACATATTACCAAATGACATATCACCCCTACAGATGCCAGCAGCCTGGTGCAAAGACAGAATATTTGTAAAGCATCATCAGATCATAGAACAGCTCTGGTTGGAAGGGATCTCAAAAGATGGTCTAGCTTAACTTTTCATGGGAAAGGAGGCCTAGAAGAGATTATAATATCTTGACAATCTCCAGTGATGGGGTGTCTACCACATCCCTGGGGAAGTTGTTGCCGTGATTGGTAGTTTTCAATGTAAAAAATTTCTTACCTGTATCAAGATGAAGCCTCTCTCAAAATGCCACAGAGATGGGGCCAGCTGGCACATAAGCAACAAGGTTAGATTTAAGAAAACACACAGAAGTAAATGAACTTCCAAGACCATTTTGACTCCAAGTATAAATACAATCCTGCCACTCACTGGCTGAAACCAGTATAGAAAAGGGTCAAAGAGCCACAACAAACAAGCTCCATGTTAGTCACAGCCAGGCAGAGGGAGGCTCAGAGAGGACTGCAGAGATGCCCCAAGGGCCCTGTCAGCAGTAAGCCTGCACAACAGCAGCAGTCCTGTGAGAAATAACCAGCTGCCAGAGCCTGAGGATATATGAGGGCCTTCAGGAACACACATCACCTGTGCCTCATCTCATATGCCTGATTCAGCCTTGAAGCCTGGGGGGCTTCAAGAAGTGTATAAGACAAGCTGGGGGATGTGTATGGGCATTTTATGTGAGTATACAGAGTGAGATGAGGGGATGTTTGGAAGAGGTCAGGTACAAGGATTTGGTTGGGAAGTGAACCTGTGCCAGGGCTTGAGCACAGAGTTAAAAAGGAAGCATGGGGCGGGGCATTTGTGTACACAGCTTGTATGGGAAATGGTAGGCAAAATCCATCCACCGAGAGGCAAATGAAGAATAGGATCAGCACGGTGTTTGTGTGTGTGCAGAGACAGGGTGTGCAGAAGGAGTGGAGGGTTCCTGCAGTGTGTGTGCAGGACAGCACTGCATTTTGTTTTACAGAATCATAGAATGTTTTGGGTTGGAAGGGACCTTGAAGATCATCTAGATCCAACCTCCCTGCCATGGGCAGGGACACCTTCCACTAAACCAGACTGCTCAAAGCCCCATCCAGCCTGGCTTTAAACACTTCTAGGAATGGAGCAGTCACAATTTCTCTGGGAAGTCTGTTCCAGTACCTCACCACCTTCACAGAAAAGAATTTTTTCCTAATATCTAACTTAAACCTACCATCTTTCAGTTTGAAGTCATTCCCCCTTGTCCTATCACTACCATGCCATTGTAAAAAGTCCCTCTCCAGATCTCTTGTAGGACCCCTTTAGGTACTGGAAGTTGCTACGATGTCTCCCCTGGTCCTCCTCTTCTCCAGGCTGAACAACCTCAACTCTCTCATTCTGTGTTCATAGGAGAGGTGTTCCAGCCCTCTGATGATCTTCATCACCTGGGACAAAGAGCAGGAAGCAGAAGCAGACAGAAGCAGCATTGCACAATCCAACAGCCTGTCACCAGGGCGGACAGAGGCACAATACAATGATAACATGCACAGGGCAAAACCCAGTCCCAGACAGATTCTACCCAATTATATCCTTTCCTCTGGCTTTGGTTATAATTACATAGATACACGCAGGCCTGAAGTCTTACTGAAACACAACACTGCCCCAGAGTAATAGAACAGGGAAGTAGGAGTAGGGATCTGAGATGGTCCTGGAAGTACATGCAGTCTGGCAGATGTGGGCAGCCCCGCCTTAATTGAACTGGTATCAAGAAAGGGATATCATAAGGTCACTACTTTAGAAGAATAATGCATAAAAGGTAGTAAAGCTCTGCCAAAGATGTAAAGCTCATAAGCCAGTTACTGGTGCTAACTGTGCCTTGACGGGATCTGGAAACACCAGCACACCTGGCAGACAAGTCAATGCAAAAGACACAGCTATTGTGCAGTGCACACCAGGGACCAAGGAACAGGGACTAAAGAGAAGCTGCAGCAGAATAACTTACAAAGAGGTCTGGATGGGGCCCTGGAGTTTGTATCCTTTGCAGCCAAGTCTCAGAAAAAAATCTACAGAGATCAATAAAAGTCCCTCAAGACAGACAACTGCATGACAAATTAAATCACAACTGACTTTGCCAATAGTGTCACTGGCACCATGCATTAGTACATCCCTAATGATCAGTCATACAAACCATGGAGCCCTGAGCTCTCGGCACTGAAGCCAAGAGAAAAGTCCTATACTAAGCCAGCCACATCCAGTCCCGTTTCCTTCTTGTCAATCTCTCCTCTGAATATCAACTTTTCCTTTCTTCTCCTGACCATATTTCCCCTACTTTTCATGTGTCTGCTCTGATCTATCTGCTCCTTCTACAGTTCATTTATTATCTGCCTCCTCCTCCTCTTCCCCCCGTGTTTTTTTCCTTGCCCCCACATCTTTGTGTAGGGCTGCCAAATCCCTGCTTCACTGGTGTAACTCAGCTGATTTACTTCCCTTAAAGCAGTGTCTGCTCTCATGTAAATTACCCTCCAAACCCAGCCTGTGAAGCAGGCTTGTTCACTAAACTCTATGAATAGGAAAGTAGGCACAGCTGGCCTATTCATAATCAACATAAAAAATAGATTAGCACTTTACAGATTAAACATTATCGTTTCAACGGTTAACATAAATCAACTACACTTACAGGCCTAGCATTGCTGCTGCCACTGCAGGGTGACAAGTACTGCAAAGAGAAGGGCTGACAGTCCAGGGTGCAGTGGGAAACAGCTTAAACCTCAGTTCTCCTCCAGCATCCCCAGTGTGTACTGCTAGAGGTTGCTACCAGGAGAAAAGTAGGCTACGGAAACAAAGATGGGGGGTAATTTTGATTAATTCACATGCATTTCCAAGCAATCTACCAACCCATTATTCTAAAGCCAGAATCCAACTGCCTTTCTTCCTTCCCTAGGGCTGATGCAGCTCAAATATGGAGCAACAATGTCAGCCTCTGGAACAGGAGCAGGACAGGAAGCCTCTAAATACTAACTGCTACGTAGCTCTGTTTCCTATGGTTCAAAATATTTGGGCTTCTGTGGATGAAGAAAAGCAACTTGGTAGATTCCATCTATTCTAACCATCTCAAAAAACACCTCATTACAACACAGGATTCACCTCACCAAAGAGAGGCCAAGTACTGACACCCAGTTCAGACATGTCCTGTAGAGAGCAAAGCCAGGAGAGAGTATCCCGGAGTGGTCGGCTGCACTGTCTCCCTCATCAGGTACAAGATACTAAGTCACTGGAGATGCTTGGTCCAACACACTGTAATCAGCATGCTATGGCTGCATAGTCATTAGAGATAAGGCCCACAGAACCAGTCTGGTCCACAGCTTTCCATTCCTTCCTGCTCACTCACTGAGAACCACCCAGTATCTCAAATGTTTACCTTAGAGCAGCCAATCTGTAACTCCCGAGCACGTTTTAGTGACTGCAAGGGACCAGCAAAAACCTTCGCCAGGATATCCCATTAAGAACCTCTTTCACACCTCTTTCAAACAAAAAGAGAAAAAAAAAATAGAAGAGGAAGAGATTAGGTTATGGTCCAAAGGACAAAAGACAGACTGGGACAGGAGGGATTGGATTATAGGTTTTCATGGCAGCCAGGGCAAAGACATTAGCAGTTTACAACTAGCAAGGCGGGAAAAGTTACATGGAAGGACTTCTTTACTATAACCCCCCTTAATAAGCCCTGGTAATTTTAATTGCTCTAGCCTCCTTCTAGCCTTTCTTGATAAATGGGAATAGCAGTTAATAGACCTGAACCAATCAGCTACATCCAATAAGGTGCTTGAGAAAATTAGCTTTGTTCTCCACGCACAACTGATACCACCTCAGTTTCATTCATTATCCAAAATGAGCCAACTAATGTAAATTTTCTACTAATAATTTGAAATTTGGAAGGATTGGTGCTGAATAGCCTTTTGCAAGAACTTGCCAATTTGAGATGCAGTGGTTATGTGAGCTTTGTAAGCGAGAAACTCATAGGCTTGCTTCAGATGAGCTCTCCTAGCACAAGCAATAGGTCACTTCTTCAGTTGTCACAGAGAGCTTCAAAGGTTTGGCTCTGAACCACACATCCTGTAAAACTAAATACTGCAAAGCTTACAGAAAATAAGTGCAAAATTGCTTAATGTTCACAAACCTAACATGAGAAAACTTCCTCAGGCTGGTCTGCCTACTAGGAACAAACACACTTTGCTCACTAATGGTGTAAAGAATTTGAGACCCCTTAGGTACCAATTTTTGCCTCAATTCTCAAAACATAAAAGCATGTTGAGTGTGTGGCTTCTCATAAGGAGAATGTCCAATGCTCCTAGCAGTTTTTTCACAGGGAAGAAAACTTGCAGGCAGAGTTGAAGTATTTTTTATGGCTCAGCATCCTTCCATAGAATCAAGAGCTGCCTGTCAGACAGATCCCAGAAGTGCCATGAAACAAAGCTTATTAGATCACCATACATCTTAAAAGTTCATTAAAATTCTATGTGTCTATTCTGTGTATCAGAAAAATGCAGATATGTCAAGGTCAGGCCCTGTAACTCCTTATTTCATCTTATGTCATTTGTTTCACTACAAATAACCTATTGCCTAAAGTTGCCTCACTCACTGCATCATGTTTTCTTGTTTCTGATGGGTCAAGAGCCAAGTAACTGTGCAGATGTAAAATTCTGAAAGAAATCAGGAGGTAATAACTAGGCAGCATCAAGTAGGATATTAAAAGATCAGTGGGCAGGCAGACGATGGGATTCTCTGCTCCCTCAGAGAAAAATCAGGCATAGTAAACCCAGCCTGTGTCAAGCTCAGAACATCAAGAATATTTCAGAGTGTATCAGCAATGGGCTTTGAAACAGAAGCCAGTCCCTCCACATAGCAGCTCAATGTTTCTGCCCCTACACAGATCCTGCTGTGTCAGAAATGATTGGAGATTGCTTAGCAAAGGAGATACACATTTGAAAAAATAAAGTCTTCATATGTGAGAATAAGGACTATGAATCCCAGTTACAGACTGCAATTCCAAGTGATTGATTGGAATTGGAAGGGTTACCCTAGTGCTGAGAAGTGTTTTCTGTCAAGGGCTTGAGCATTGCTGTGCAGCACACCACCTCTGCAGGATGCGGACACTGCATACAGCCTGACACAGCTGCCGTGTGCACTGCCAGCCAAGATGTATTTGCATCAGAGCAACGCTTCCGGTGTAATCAAAACTCTGAGAAAACTGTACTGGAACACAGTTTACTGTCTGCACAGACACTGAGCCAACAAATTCCATGCAGGTATGTCACACACTAACCCCTGGGCACCTAAAGAATTCGCAAATTGAAGGAAAAAAATGTCACTAAGCATCCAGTTCAGAACTATTCTTTAGCAGGCCATTCCTCATAGCATTTTCTGATCTTAAGTTTTTCTCTTCCTTGCAAAAGGTCCTCCAAACAATCCTTCAGAAAATCCACTGTCCAGTTTCGTATACTGTAAATCTTATTAATTTGAAAGAAGTCAATGGAAATTATCCTCTAATCAATACGCAAAACCTTCTCTCTCTTAGACAGTGGAGCCTGGAGTACCCAGGAAGAGGCTGCCATGAGCAGGACCCAGCCATCCTCTCCCAGGAGCTCTGAGTGGAGAGAAAACTCATGGAAAAAGGCAGTACCCTCTTCCAAAGCTCCCCTGGCAGTAAGGACACCAGGTTGTCCTTGGCACAACAGTAAGGATCAGTAACACTGAAGCTTGCCTTCAGAGTGAGCAGGGACACAAGAAATAAAGCAAGGTTCTCTACCTGAGCCACATAAAGCTCTCTGTTTGCTTTCCCCATCTGCCCTTGGAGCAGCAGTTCTGGACAGCTGCTGCCCACATGAGGGCCCAGCGTAGAGACAGCCGCACTGGGATCTGCCAGTGACTGGAGCCTCTTACCAGAGCCAGGACAGAGCAAGCACAGTAGAGGCTGCAGCAGCGAGACCTGCACAGGCAGCCACTTGTGCCTTTCAGTTGAGTAATGCAGGACCATTTGTTCTGGGTGACATTAATGCTATTTGCCATCCATCTCAGACTCTTTAAATTACCTTTTTATGGCCAAAATCCTTTTCATAATTGATAAAAATCTCTTTTTTATATCCCAAGTTATTGAAAGAAATGTGAAGGTTTTTTATTCCTCATTACAGTTTTAATAAAAATGTGGTTTTTATTGACGTCTGCTTGGAAGCCCTGCTGGGTGTACTGAGAGAGACTCAGAGTGGTGAGAAAAGGGCCACATCTTCCCGTCCCACTTTCCAGCTCCTCACACTGTCAGAGCAATGGCCACCACAGCTCAGCTTCCACTTTGGTGGGTAATGGAGGGTGGGTAATACCATGCAGAATGATGAGATTTCCTGTGACCAACAATACCCAGAGCAGGCAAAAGAGGCTCTTGCTGACGTAGATCTGGTTGCCCCAAGCCCATTAGTGATGTATGCACAGTGATGGACTTCACAGACCACCCCAGCACAGCATTGCTGGAGATGGTATTTTAGGACAGAACCAGGTTCACAAGCTACAAGAGACCTGGGTGTTCAGCAAAAGCCATTCTGCATCAGTCCACAGCCCCAAGCAGCCACAAGAGGGACTGTGCATCAGTGCTTTTGGGCAGAGCACTCAACCACAAGGCTGTGCAACACTGGAGGAAGCAGGCACTGTCCTGGCATCCTGGATAAGTTAGACAACACTGCCAGCCTGGGAAGAGGCTTTCTGGAGCCGTAACAGAACCTGCAGCGACCTTCATTACGACACGAAGACCTTGTGATCTAGCACAGTAAATGAATCTTCTCTAGAACACCATATGGAGCCAGCTACAGAAAGTGGGTCATACTACCTTGGGAATAACTTGGATGCTGTAGGACATGCAGTGTAATACCCAACAGCCTATTGAAGGCCTAGCTCCTCTCCCACAGGGCTGAGCATTGCTTGAATCATTCTGCAAATCAGAAATAAGCACATGTCTCGCCAGAGCTCAAAATGCTAATTGACAATTCCAGAAGGTAGGAAATCAAGTCCATCCTTCTCCCTGCCACTGGCACAGCAAAGGCTGCCATGCTATCCCCAGAATTCATACAGAAATAGGAGTAAAAAGTCTTTTCTATTCCCTCTATCTCTCCTACTCTCATAACAGTTTGAGGACAGGGAAGTCTCTTGCACTGGGGATTAGCACCTTGCTGTGGTCTCATTCTCTGTCTTTCCCATGGCAGTAACGCATGGGCATACAATTTTTGTCCCCCCCTGTCAAATGGCCATGCAGCATCACTGCAGATCATTCCAGTGACCATACTCCCAGATGTATATGGGCACATTTCGACAACAGATGAATAGTAGTTCATGTACCCAACCCAAAAAACACTTTGGGAACTTTGGGAGTGCCCTGGTTCCAACCAGGACAGGGTTAATTTTTTGCAGTAGCCAGGAGTGCGTGTGGCCAGGACCCTAAAATTACTTGATACCACCTCATGCCATTGCCAGGGGCAAGGGAAAGGGACTCTCCTTCTCTTCCCAAGAGAAGGAGTTCATCCAATCCAGTGGTAGACAGAACAGTCAGGTATTGTTTATTGTCAGGGGCTTTTCACATAAATTGTTTCTCTGTCTTATACCTTTCGTTATTAATATTGTTGCTGTTATTGCTTGTTTTCTTATCTCACTGCTGTTTCCAGTAAATTGTTCTTATCTCAACCCGTGATCTTTGCCTTTTGTGCCTCCAGTTGGTTTTAGCTGGAGTACTAAATCGGAGAACACCACTCCTAAACCAAGACAGGGAGCAATTTAAAGTGTTGCCTGGAAATAGAACAAACCTTCCCAAACAATGTTAGAATGAAAATATAAAAGCAAACCTTTACTTGAAAGCCTTCAGGTACACAATATGGAGAAAACCGCACATGGTACAGTAATTCTACAATTTTTATAAGGTTAGTTGATTAGTATACCTATCAAATATTGTCCAATTAGAAGAGCAGTTGGTTAGGTAATTTTTCCCTGGCTACTGCCCCATTGAATTGGTCCAGGGGCTTCTCTATCCCACTTCTTGTTGTGTCTCCTATGATTCTGGTTGGAAAACAAAACATCCTTGTAGGGGTTGCTCTTCTTAAGTAAGACTAAACAGTATTTCAGGAATGTGTTAGAAGGTTAGCTTATTTTTCCTAAATGTAGAGGAAAAGGGTAGGAAAAGTACTAGGAGCTACAGCCATGCATTAGCAATCTACAAGGCTACAAATCTATGAAAAATGTATAAAAAGCTAAAAATCTTTAGGCATCATTTCCCCCTTTAGAGACTTGACAAAAATTCTGTATTGCCTAGTCTCTACCACTTACATTTGACAAAGGGCAGTATTCTTAGCCATGGTTTTGCTGCAAAGCCAATGACTTCTCAGACAAGTATCTGTTTCTTACTTGCACTGGTGCTGTGCCAGGTACAACAGCAGGAATCCAAGGCTGAATCCTCCAAACATCACTGTGGAAATGCATCCTCCTTCACAAGCCACAGCACAGGAGGCTCCTCTACCACATGTGCTTTGTTTATAAATCACAGTCAAACCATTGACGTATCCTGCCCTGCTCAATCAACAAGCTCCTTTACTGTATGGCTGCAGGAGGTTTCTTGCAAATAGCAAAATAGTGCTTGAACAACCTGTAAAAGCGGCAATTAACTGTGGATGAAAAAGATGGTCTCCTTGGAGGTGCTGGGTAATCAAGAAATTAGAAACTACTTCCCACTACCTGCATTTCCACAAAGCAGAGCTAGAGTGACAACCTTCCAAATTACTATCTTTCCATCTGTTCAAGCCCTTTATATGATTTGGCTTCAGCAGAGACAAGACTTGACCTCCGAGCTCTCCCCAGCCCTTTCTCCCAGCTTTGAACAAAGGAGGCATTGTAAGCAGAACTTTCAATTGCCACCGTGTATGGAGCCTGTTTTGCCTCAGCCTTCCTGGAGCACAGCAAACTCACAAACAATGGCATAAGTATGTATGCAGATATGGATATCTGCAGTCAGGATTTCTTCGGATTCCTCATTTGATAGCATCTGAGACTGCTCAGCTTCAACCATTTCTACTCTTCTCTGCAACAGCTTCAGCAACTGTTAGATGTAAAGATAAGTCAAGAGACAAGGAGAGACGCCCACTCCCATGGCTAGTCACATGCCTTACACCAGCCTGTCACCCCCCAAGCAATGACAGCCTGGACGCAGAGCACCCGGGCAGCCGCGCTACGCAAGCACCCCATCGACATGGGAAAGACCCTGCTTGGGACCACGCTGCCCTCAGCTGGGGGGCGTGCTAACTTTATCCTTGCCCTCATCCCCAACCACACAGCCTCAGACCAGACACAGGCGCAATGACTAGAGAACTTGCCCAACAGGAACCTGCCAGAAAGGAGCAGGAACTGGGATATTTCTGAAAGGACAGAGTGACAGATGGGGAGGGAGTGTCTCCCACCAAGGAAAATTACCTCCAACATGAGTTAAGGCCTGGGTAGAGCATGGAGTACACAAACATATCAAGAGGGAGAATACGAAGTCTTAGGGAAAAAGTCAGTAAGTTGATTAAAAAATGCCAATGTGTAAGGATGGGCTGGAAGCTGATGAGCAATAGATTGTGAAAAGTGACATCTTGCTGTACACAGAAGTAATAACAGTGGTGGTGAGTGGGTAGAGCTATGCTGTGGCCTACAGGGATGTGCAATATAAGGAGGTATTTTGGGACTAGAAAGAGGTAAAAGTGTGTGTTGGCATAGACAAGAGTACACAGTGAAGCAAGGAGATGTCACAGTATCTGAACTCGTTATCATTGAGCAGCAGCAGAGAAGTGAGACCCATATTAGGGAATGGACAGTAGAGCAGCCAGGCAACAAAAAGCACAAAGGATACTCGGAAGACCAGAGTTGCAAAAGCTGCCCCTCTGCAACCCCTCCATCCCATGACAAGGGATGCTGTGAAATGCCCTTCATCAGAAGAGAGCGGCATTACCTCCCCAATATGCCTGTATCCCACAGCCACATGACAGTCCTTCCCAACAAACCTACCAGAGGGAGGAAATGCCCCTAATCCCAGTGCTGTCAAAATTTCTTCCACCTTTTCTAGTTTCTAAGCACAAAGATTTTGTGCTCTTAAGGTGCACCCACTCTGAAAGATTTATTTTCCAGAGTTCCTCATCGGTCTTTCTCCCTAAATGTGTGGTGTCCACATTTCACCAGAAGTTGCCTGGCTCTGGTCTGCATGCACTTTGTTGAGTTAGAGCACTTAGCTGAAGCAGCTCTCTCTCCCTGTGTCACTCATTAATAGGTCTACAGAGAAAGAACATACTCGGTTTTGCTTTCATTTTCCACGCTTGACACCTTTTCACTTTCAGAAGCTTGTTCAAGCAGGGAAGATAAAAATAGAGGTAGCAGAAACTCTTTCATTCATATCTTATCACTCATTCTTATGAACACAGCTTTTCCCAACTGCTCTAATGAATACATCCAATGAACAAGCCCAACCTGCAGTATCTCCACTGTCTCCCCAAAAGATTCTTGCTCTATGGTCTCACTGGTGATTGTTTCCAGGAGTTATTGCAAAGATTTCTTTGTGCAGCCTCTCTCACTGCTATTACTTGTGTAACCCTGTGAATCCCGCCCACCTCAACCTCTTGCATACAACACTCAAGAGAATGATCACCTCCCACTATCACTCATCCAAACCACTGTGGCTGAGATTAGAAAGCCAGCATCTGCTCACTGCTGATTATTTTTATCCCACTATCCCTGATGGGTATACAAACTGGCCCTGGACTTAAAACAGGGTTGGACAGGGCAACCCACTAGTCAGCATATATGATGCTTCTCCTTCTGTGTCAAATCAGCACACATGCCATTCACCTTTACATCAGAGCTACATGCTGCAGCTCCTGGTCCCCAGCCATGATGCTGGCCTAGAATGGGAGATCCTCCATCAGCAGGGTATCAAGCAAGTCTGTGTGGGGACAACAGTCATGTCGAACTGCCAAAAGTCCACCTCACAAATGCTTTGTCTTTGCTCAAACATCAGTCCCATTGGCATGGTCTCCATTTAAGCCAGTTTTCCCACAAAAACATCTGTCAAACATCCAAGCCCGTGATAAGATTCGCAGGAGCAGGTCACATTAGAAGGCCGACTATTTCTAATTGACTGAAAATATAATGCTTCTATACATGAAATTGGCTTTTTTTGATCTTCCTGCCCTTTTGCAAGCTCTTGCCTAATTTGTTAGCTTGTTACATTCCTCCCTAGGTATCTCTGTATTTCCAGTTGCTCTTTCTCCTATTTGTTCTGCAGTGATCCAAGCTGTACGTAATTACTTCTTGCCTACACTCAAGATTCATCTGAAGAGCCCTGCTCTTGGGCCTGATGGGAGAACTGGAAGTCTTACCACTGAATTCGAGAGCAGCAGGACTAGGCCTAGGCACCCTGGGAAGGTTCCCTCACTGTCATTTTTTCTTCTACTTGAATTCATCTGCAAGTTCCCAGGTGTGATGCTGGCCCCAGGAGGGAAAACTTCAGGATCCCTCTCTGCACTCTTCTCTGCCCTGACACTCCACCTTGCCCCTCTGCCACCTATACTTCAGCTAAGTATACCATATTTAAAATATACTGAGGATCTAACTACACTGGAATTAAATCTGCTCCTGAAGCAACCCTATTAAACCCTCTAGGCTCCACCAATGACAGCTTGGGTGCATTAGATTCCCAAATCCTTTCTGGTTTTAAATACCTTGATTTGGTACCTTGTAACTATTAACACGGGCATTTACATCAGCTTTTAATACTGCCCAGTTTTACAAGGTCCTTTATTTTTATACATGTTATTCTCTTCATTTATGTCTTCTATCATTGCTCTCTTTCTCTTGTTACCATTTCCTCTCTATCACTTTCTCCCCATTTCTACCTTTTTCGCCCTCCCTCCCTCTGTCTCAAAAATTAAATATTGCCCAGCACTGCCCATGTGAAGGAAGTGAATGCTGTGACGTAAGGCTGCCGTGGAGACTGTATTTGAGCTGCTTCACTGGGAATCAGTGAGGCATGGAGCGTTCATCTAGCTCCCAAGAAGCATAAAGAAACCAGGGATTATCAGTGGCAGCACGAGAATGAACGCACACTTGAGAGAAAAGGTCCCACCTCTGAGCACCTACTTCCGCCTTTAAGAGACACCACACAAACTGTGCCAGAGGTGGCTGGGGTGGTAATTTAATGTGGGCTAACCTTGGGGTGGCTTTCCACAGCTCCTGTGGAAGGGAGATTGCTACATGGAAGCCCATGGAGGCAGAGGCCTGCAGGGAGCAGCCGGCCTGCCCTGCTCCATCTATCCATTGAGCTATGAAACACAGCTGGTACCAGCCATGCTGCAAAGATGGAGGGCTGATAGAGAGAGCATGTTGCAGGTTGGGGGCTGACCTTAACACTGCCATTAAACTGTAGGGAAATAGTAATGGTCATTCCTGACTAGACAATATGTAGACCCTTAAACTACACATAGGCAGACTCACCCCATCCAAATCTGCCCATAATTCACCCTCTAGGTGCAAATACTTCACTTACCTCGTGTTTCCCCCAAACCTCCTTACCACACAGTCAGACAAGCCAGAACAACCAAAACAGCCCCAAAAACCCAAAATATGAGAACCAACAGATACACACACTGCTTCCCTTCTTCAACCTTCTGTCTTCCTCGCCCTCACACATACTTCCCCTAGCATCACCTTTGCACACTGTTGCCTCCTGCCTCCCTCTTCCCATGTCAGTTGTGATCCTTGAAATGCCTCTCCTCAACCTGGGCTAAAGTGTGAGGGGACATCTTGTAAAGAGCAAGACGCAAAGTAGCATAACACCCTCTGTAATTTACTGTGCTTACTTCCCTTATATCTAATGAACACAGTCATCTACCTACTGATCTCAGTGCTGTGGGCTGCTGAGGGTTAATGACGGCACCAACTCCTGAGCTACTGTGTTACCTGACTGCAGCACCAAAAGTGATTTATGCTATTATTTTCTTTGGGGGTTAATTAGGGGCTCGAGAAAGTAAAGGGCTGTCAGTGCTAGCTGGAATTGGTCTAGTGCAGCCAGGGGAGAGCAGTCATCCCTCACAGAGCTCTGCCAATATATCTTCGTCCTGAACATCAATACCTCCAGCTCCCACCCCCCAGTGTAGCAGACAGCCCCTCCATCCTGACCTCCCACAACCCTGTTAGTCTTGGCATATAGAACACGCTGCTCTGCTGAGTCCTGCCGTTCCCATCTGGCACCTTTCACACCCTTACTCCTCTGTTATCTTCTCCTTGCCAAAGCTTGCCAGTAATGCCCACTGATGGACAGGGAAAACTCGCATGGCATTCTCCCAGAGGCAAAGAGGTATCTCCCCTTGGGATCTCTTATAACTGAGAAACAGCAGTTTTCCTTCCTCTAGCTGTCCAGGGCTTGCTGAGGCCTGAGAAGCCACCATAGGCTATGGCTGCCCCTACCTCCTTGCCCAGATCCTCACGGATAACTTGCTCAATCTCCTGCCTGGTGCTCTGGGGGGCCTGGCTGTGCAGCACCTTGAGGGTGCGGGTGTACTCCTCAGGCAGGAGGTAGTCCAGCGCTCCCAGGTGCTGTCCCACCTTGATGAAGGTGCCTCGGTTGGAGCAGCACAACTCTCGGAGGCGCTCAGCAGAGCGCAGGTGCACCTGTGAAGAGACCAGAAGATCAGTCAAGCCCTTTTGCTGTGTTACATGCATATGTATCTTTTTTTGTCCAGTATTTAAGCAGACCAAGGATTTCCTTTCTTGATTCTGGGCAACATCATTTAACACGTCAGTTCAGTATTAGGACTCTGGCTGGATTTAAAGGGTCTGAACCAGACCAGATGCTCCAGAATATAATGGGCTCCAACACTGGTTTGTACTGGCACCATGATCAGTATAGCACATTAGTCTTTGGCTCATCCTTGCACAGAATAAAAAGTCTGGCCACAGGGCAGCATTGGTTTGTCACTGTGATTCACCACTATGATGCCCAGTTTAGGAACCCCTTGTCAAAACACAAAAATCACAACCACGACCATTATGTTAGACTCTTAGTGTGAGTGCAGTGAATTAACATGAGAAGAAAACCACAGACACCCTCCCAGAACTTCCAGCAACTTGGAAGGAGAGTCTGCTAAAAAATCAAAATGACAGAAACCTATTTGGCAGTGAGAAGGGCAGTATATGGGCAGTCCTTCATCCTCCTCACCTCACTTTGACACGCACAAGGGGAAATTACATCCCTCCAGTCCAGCCAGGTCTTGGGTCTTACTGCTTGCATTGCCAACAAAGTCTGCAGTGACAGTGGCTTGAGCAACTGTTAGAAGACTTGCCAGCTGTGCTCACCGTGGCTAAAATGCAACTACCAAATCACAAAACCCATTGCCAACCACTTGCCTGTTCTGTATTTCAGGTCTTCAGGTTCATATTGCTTCTCAAGAATAGACCAGCCACCACATCCTTCAGTGACAATGATTTATTCTGCCTTTATTACTGTCACTAGAAAAGCCTCCTGCCAAGGACACAGCTATATTGAAAAACACTTAATGAAATTTATATAAAAGTTTACCCTGGTATGTTAATAAAATCTAAGCAAATCAATAACAAAAAATAACTGTGCACCCATCTCCTGTTAACGTCTGACACCTATCTGTATGAAATCTCTTAATTCCTATGGCTTCTGTGTCAGAAGTCATTGAAGGTCAAATCCTGTGTTTGCAGCCCTCATCTGCCCAAGATCCTGTGGTGATGGACTCCACCAAAAGCCTTGAACAAAGGTGACAAAAGGAACACTACCACAAACATTCATGAATACCACATACACCCACGCCATTCAGGAGTTATTTTTGCTCTCTGTGCAAAGCGGTGCCATGTCACATCATGGGACAGGCTGAGGGTCTCACATGTGGGAACATGTCAAGGGCAGACTGAGTGCTGAGCTGCAAGTGCATGAAACACAGGCCTCAGGGAGTGTGAGGAGAAAGCCTAATGTGCAAGTCTCACCCTCAGTGTGAGACTTGACAGTTTGATGCACACATGCTCACACGCACACACACATTTTCCTAGGCGGGCACATATGGGCAAGTGTAACTCGTGCTAGGTTAGTGAGCTTCTCCCAGCATACTGCCAGCTCAAAAACACTCACACATATACAGGCAGCAAATAACACCCATGAGCATGCCTCAAGTCTCCCACATCATTCTCCTGCATTTTACACAACAGCTTCAAAGCTCCTGCTGTAACAAGCCTCTGCCCTCGCTCTTTCCCTGCTCTCCTTCGCTGTGTACAGCAAGGACAAAAGCAGGCCAAAAGGGAACAAGGAAAGGAAGCTGTGACAGAAGATGAGACAGCAAGAAAACCAGGGAGGGAGTAATGCGATGAAAGAGAAAAGGAGAGAGGGAGCCAGAGCAGCTGGGTTGTTTGTCACAACACCGGGAGTCCAGCCCATCACAGGGAAACAGCTTTTTTGCAGCTCCAATAGTCACCCTCTACCCACAGCCTCCAGCTGCGGAGGAAAATCCTTGCCAGCAGTGAAGGAGAGTGGTGGCCAGCCACATCCCCTCAAGGTGTTGGGCAGCCATAGCCAAAGGCATTGGCAGAAAAGGGGGGCAAAGCTCTTTACAGATATGTCCCAAAAAACCCAGCACTGAGCTCCCAGCATTGAGCTCAGGCCAGCACAGGGCCCTGCGATCTCCCACACACAGCAGGAGCCCATCAAATGACTCCAGGGTGCAGCATGACTCAGGGCAGAGCAGCAGCAACCCGGGGTTGTAATGCAGTGCTGGGTGTCAGGCCAAGCAGCCAGCTCAGGGTAGAGGTGCTGGCTCCAGTGCATTACCCCCACCACATGGAGTGCCAAGGGGGATGGGAAAAACAGGATGGAAAACTCAAGTAGCTAAAAATGCAACTGACTGTAGACACTCGCATACAGGGTGCATCTTCACATTGGTTACTGCTGACAAAGAGGTGGAAATAGCCCCTCTTTCCTCTAGCACAAGGTGAGAGGAAATTTTGGCCCTCACAAATTTATCCACACTGTTGAGAAGCTGGTTGGCCTCATGGACACAGCAGTCCTGGCCATGAGAGACAAGAGGATGCTTACAGAGGGCTCCAGGAACAAAACGGAACAAAAGCCCCATGCACAGCATCCTCCACAGTGCTCTCACAACTGGCTTGGCTTCAACTCCTAAGAGAGATGCCTTGGCTGGCTGGCTGGCTGGACCAGGAATTCCAGCTCCTGAACCTCTAGAGAGAAAACATCACCAAGGAACTTGTCTCAGAAGAAGTAAATCTGTAACCCGACATCTTACAAAATTCCAATCTGCATTAGAGGCAGAAGTACAGCAAGCATGAAGCAGGACTGTGAATGCAGCTTCCAAGGACCCTCTTCTTATCAACAAGATCAGGTTTTTCAGCAGAAAACTTTCCTAATGATCCCTATTATTTTCTTGGATCTCTCCAAGATAGGTCACAGTCCAGATGCAGCACTTGTTTCTCTGACAGACTACATTTCCCTAATCATAGACAAAGTAAGAACATCACATTCCTACCACGGTGTCCAGTAGTGGTGGCCTATGTTTCTGTTCTACTTTGAAGAAAATACAAGGTAAATGGAAATCTCCAGAATGGCTCAGAATTTTTCTTCAAGATACTGCTCTTTGTTGCACAAGCAATACTTTGAGACTGTTTTTATCAGAGGAAAGAGCTTGGAACAACAGCTAGTTTTACACAGACATACTTGTATGCATCACCCCTAGGAGCACACTACAAAGAAAGGAAGCATTTCATGTACCAAGGAATATCAAGAATAAGCTTCCATCAGAAAGCCCTTCAGATCTGACTCTGTACATGGCTCTTTCCTCAGTCCACATGGGCATCTTTTTCTGTCTCAAATCCCTTCAGCAGGACAAATTCTACATTGGCCCACATGGCTATCAGACTCCTCTGCTCTACCTACACCCTGGTTAGACTGGGATTAACAATGATTATTAAAACTGTGAAAGTAACAACTCTCAGGTATGGAGGGGAGGCACCTCTGGGATGAAGCACATGATCAGCAAGCAGAGCTGCAAAGGGATGTTTTTTAATTTATGCTTGATGTACAAACAGACCTGGCTTCTCAAGTAATTTGGGTGCTTCTGAAGGAGCCTTTACTCACACAGGTTACTGGCAAAGAACTGCTCATCAGAACATCCAATGTGCCAATGTCATAAACTGGTAGGTGCTAATCTGGTCTTTAAAATAAAGGAATTAATTTAGAAGAAAATAAATACTCAAGCTAAAATATACCAGTGAGAACTTCACTATTTGATATCTAGTGACAGACCTTGTGGCAAAAGTGCTAAGAAAGGCCACTAAAGACAGTAAAGTAAGTGGTGGAAGCAACTCCTCATATGAAATCCCTCAGAAAAGTCATTCCAATTCTGCAGGGCATACTCTTAGCTGCCAAAATGTGAAATGAGGATTAGGAATGCAAAGAGAACAGCCTGCCCATCACTGCTTACAATGGAGATACACTCTTCAAGACAGTATTTCAAGAAAGGTGTCTCCAGAAAACACCTGGAAAACTCCAATCACATAAAAATTAGAGATTAATTCAAGAAGTAGCTGAGATGCTAATAACCATTAAAAAAAGGAAATCTCATATTAAAACTGTTAACTTCCAGAGGACTAAAAGGGAATAAATGTTGCCCTATTTTTAAGAAAAATCCAGACTAATCTCGGAAACTATAGTCCTGCAAGCTTTAATTCTGTATCAACTAAATTAGTTGAGACAATAATTACAGAGAGTACTAAAAATCATCTAGCTAAATGTGATATGACTGATAGAAAGCCAACAGCGATTTTGAGGGGAAAAAACCATTCTTCACTAGTCCACTAAAATACTGTGAGCTTGTTAATATAATGGCCAATAGAAAAGAGGCATTAGAAAAGAGGTATTTATTGGGACTTTCAAGTGGCTTTCAACACATATCCTCACAAAGAGTGAAAGGAAAACTCAGCAATCATTGGAGATACAAGAACATCACTGGCTCATTTTATTCCATTCCCAGCTCAGAAACCCAGCACTACAGACAGCAGCAATGGGAGACTCTCTAGTTAGGACAAGGCTGCAACATTTAGTGCTGTTTTCACCACAGCTTCATTGCAACCTCCTCTGAGCATTTTTAGACCAGATGATCCTGCAGAAGCCTTGGCAATCTTAGGACCTGCATTCATTGTTACTTGCAGGGAAGATGAACTAGCACTGGAAACACTGAGAAACATGATGAAATGGGGAAGAGGTCCAGGTAGTGCACAGAAGGCAGAAGGAGCTCTCCACTATAAAAGGATTGACCGGCATCACTGTCAAAAACAAACAGCAGGGTGTCCCATTACACCTGTTCTTACACCAAGGTTTAATTTTCCTGCTACTGATCTGGCAAAGGAGACAACAGTGCAGTGACAAAAATTCCATGAGATGCAACAGGTATTATGCACCACTGTGGAAAAATAAGCCCTGCCAAGTCCCTACCAAAGACAGGTGAAAAATCAATACACCAGGATATCTCACCCTCAGCATAGATGGCTGCAAGGTTACAAATACTGGGAGGTGCAGTTTGTCCTCCTTGCACACAATGCTGAGCTCTCAATTAACTGGAACCATCCAACACTTGCATCATATTTTTGTGGACTGCTCAGTCTGCTCAATGCACAGCATGAATCAGGAAAACCCAAAAAAGCTGTTTGACTGTGATAAAAAAGATTAAAATGTTTAAAATATCAAAACACTATTGCACAAACTGAATGCACAACCCCACCCTGGATACTAGACATCCCATCACAAAAAAAGAGGTAGATAAATAAAAAAGGACAGAGAAAGACAGGAGAAATATGACCATGTTATACAAAAGAGCCTATTAAAAAAGAGATTTGAAATGTTTGGAGACTGTTTAGATTATAGAGAGTTGATGTATAAGAGAGAAAAGTCGGATGCAATACGGAACGAAAAAAAAGCTCCCATTCCTATTTCCAACTCTCATAAACCCACAAATAATAGGGCATTCCACAAAACAACAACCATTTTTAAGTTGTTTTTTTACATCGCATTTTGCACAATACAGCATTAACCAGTGGCACTCACTGTCAGAGGATAGAGAAGCCAAGAGCTTAATAGAATTCAGAAAGGCTTTAGATATTTATGATAAAACAACCATACCTGATTTTATATGGAGCTTTTCATCTCTAAAAGTGCTTTTACAAAGCTCTTTTCAAAATTCAGGATCGCTATTCCCCATTTTACAGACTCATAAGAACATTACAGGTAATAAAACGTCTAAAGGGCTTTAAACACTATTGCTCAAGGCATTAAGACAAAAATTACCCTATTGTCTGGCCACAATGAGAAAATGCAAACAGGGTACATTACTAAAATCTTCAAAGAACCTATTTGGTGTATCCAGCTCCCAAATTCCAGTTAAATCTTCTGCTGAGGTCAACCTGTTTCCAAGGGTCTTCCATATTCACTAAATTACCTGCCATTCAAAGGAGTTGTGATATTGGTGACGAACTCTTGCTTTCTTTCCACAGAACAACAGAACTGCTGCTTATGGTCTTTCATATTAAGCCTTTGGGAGGCTGGGAAGAAACTTCTGTGCAGCACACAGTAGGTGGGAGCATCCCAAGCATATATGCTGTCAGCCATCCTGGACAAGAAGACTCTTCCAGAAATGCCTGCAGTAGGAGACTGGACTGGAAGAGCCAGGCTGTCCTTCGGACTCCCTACAGAGGGAAAAGAGGATGTCATCACCTCCGTGGTGGGTATCCCCAAAACACAGTGAGTTGGGTAGGGAGAAAAGACATGTCAGAGAATATAGGAAAGGAATCTGGTCATAGTCCTTTTCTCTTCCACCCTTAATGATGACAGGGCCATATGCACAGGACTAGTAAAACTTCAGAAAGAGCTTTACGTGACCGAGGACAGCACAAACCAGAGAGAAATGAAAAGATGCCCACCTCAATTTAACACAGTGAGAAACTGAAATCAGTGGCCATGCCAAAAGATGCTTAGGGAGGATACAGCTACTGGTGATGTGAATGGGGTACTTGGGTGCTTTAAAAACAGCAATACAAAATGTAGAACCCATTTCAGTGACAGTGTAGTTCTGTCTAAGGGGCTGTTATCTCCTCTTTCAACTGATCAGAATAAGCATACAGTAAATATAAACTACTGCAGCCTTCACTAACACTAGCAGCCTGGTAATCAAACTGACTGGCAGCAAGGATGCTGCAGGAAGACACACAGCTCTAAATGGAATAGTTATTGCCTGCTTTTTGTGTTATCTTTCCTACTTACCTTTTACAAAAGCTCATTCCTAGGCACACTAGATATTTCTCATTCAAATGCTTCTTTATACCAATACTAACTGATCATACTGCCGATGAGGGATAGATCCATGCCTTTGGAATTGGAATAAGTCCTGGTGCAATGTACCTCATTACCTAATAATTTGTTATTCGTGTAAGTTATGTACCACTTAATAAGATCTTTCAGAAATTCTGGCACAACAGTTGGTTGCCAGTGGGACAGAAAGGAAGTGAGAAAGAGAACTTTATAGCTTGGAAAGGATTAAAGATGGAGATGATCCCCCAGACTAAAGTGACAACTTCTTAGCTTCTCAGTTTCACAAACACAGAAGACACAACTAGCAAGATGGCGAGTAAACTCTGTACTAATGGAATATAGACAGTAGGCCTGCATCAGACAGCTGAAATCTGGTGTTGGTGCTGTGGCCTTGTAACAGCAGTGCTACAGGTAGCTGAAATTAAAGCAAACACATTTCATGATTCGTGCAAAACTTCCCTGGAGATCACAACCAAGTTTTCCAAACCTAGGCCAACACATTTTACGCTGAACAGATACGCAAGCTCACACCCTCTGAGCCATCAGGACTCTGAATTTCCACATACAAGCACACACAGATGCTGACATCCCACCTGTGCCACACATACTCCCAAATCTTCCTGCTAAAACCCCTATCCAAAACTTGGTTCATATAGGTGCCTAAGGCTGGCCTAGCAACAAATCGCTAGTGTGAGATGCCACTTGGTTCAGGAAACATTTTTACACTAGGCTGAGGTCCACCTCTTTGGCCAGTCACTCCCCAAGATGCTCTGGAGAGAAGGATACAGCATTTCTCAACTGCAGGGCAGAGCACCAGCAGTCACCTTGCTGAACCCTGCCCTTGCTGGCTGGTGCATGCACAACCAGCACTGATCGCCTGCTTGTGTTCCATCTTCATTTTACTCAAAGATCGGTCATTTGTGCTCTGATTATCTCTCATTACTGACGACCTTGCTGTAATGAGTTTTAATCTGCCTCGTATTAATTAGAAACATTTTCATTAGCCAGCTCAATTTTAGGTAAACAGCTAATAGAAGCAACTGAGCTGCAATTAGTTATCTGTGGGGCAGTTCAGGATAAAAATCAGAAGAGAGCAGCTGTTTCCCCTCTAGACACTTCTGTGATATAATGCACTGTTCTGTGTAAGTCTCCTGAGCCAGGAAAACAAGGCACATAGGGAAGGGCTGGTCAGAGACAAAGGGAAAATAACATGCTAAAATAACTGGGCCACAGAACTTCTGTGCCTATAGCAGGAATCTGAGTGTCAAGGTGAGTTCCCTACACCTAGACTTTACCTCTGATGAACAAGGTTATGCTCTTGAGGCTATTTTACCCTGTGACTGTTCAAGAGGTCCTTCACACAGGCTCTCTTGTGTGGCATGTACATTATGGTGAATGGTTACTTACTGTTAGAAATGAACTAACTTGAGTTGGTTTTCGCAGTTGTGTAAACAGTTGAGGTTCCTTGTTAATTGCCTGAACAGCTAACCAATTAATTGTTATTAATGGTTTTGTCAGTTGATTGTTAGTTGTCAGGAAATTCATTGGCTAGCAATTGTTTACGGTAAAGTAGTGTTAGGAGTGTTCTCTGTATTAGTGTTAGGGTATGGGGTGTTGAAGCTGTTGAAGTTTATGGGATTTAGAATCGGTAAAGGGTGGGAAAGTTCTAGAATCAGAAAGAGCCTATGTCAGTCAGAGCTCCTTATCGTAAGGGGATTAATACAACCTGCTGATTAGATCCAGAGAATCACTCGAGAACCACCCCACGGGCAAGAGCCAATCCCCTGGAGATGACCTCTAAATGAGCCAACCAGGCTACCAATGGTGGGAGGGCAACGGGAGAAAAAGGGTGGCACCTCCCTGGGAAATAAAAGGTTTGGGATGAGGGTCTTCCCTGCCCACACGTGACTGTGAGTGGAGCCTCCAGTGCACGCCCTTTCTCTCTAACTGTAAGGCAAATCTGCCACAGAGATTCTTAATCGTCTCAACTGTAAAACAATAAAATCTGGAAAGGGATAATTGGCCACTGTGATCCTTTTGTTTCACTTACACATGAGGATAAGATCAGATCAGATTTGCCCAAGACAGAAGGATCAGACCCATGTATACACAGACTTATAGTACTTGAAAAGGCAGCAGGTTCATAAAAGTGCATTCAGTGCCTTGTTGTCCTGATAGCTGGTATACAAATAGATCTGTGCTGTGCTTCATTGCAGGGAACCCAAGGAGGATAGAAAGTAATTCAACACCATGTCTGCAGAAGGCACAGAGACATTTACAGGAGCCACAATGAAACGAGGCACATGTCTTGATCCATTGATCACAGAGCCTGCAGGTCCAGTTACAGAGGCAGGTGAAATGATAATAAATTTGACACAGCATCTCTCAAAATCTGGCTAACAAAATTAATTCAGTTCAGCTTGGATCAAACCACATGGGATGCCAGTGAAATCAAGCTGAGTACTGTAAAGACACCATTTTATTTAGCATTGTATTTAGCTGTGGTGGGGGGCTCTCACACCATCTCATCAGTCCTGCTAAGCCCTGTTTCATTTGATATTTTCAGTTGCTGTAAGCAACAGTATCAACCAAGACGTGTGTTACACTCAGGAGTGTTCCCTAAACAAGAGCTGCTGACACACCCTGAAGAAACTGCACAGTATTGACAGAATAGCAAGAGATGATGTCCTGCAGTAAAAATGACCTGAAGGGAGAACACTCCCTACTATTTCCATGTAAGAAGACCATGGAAAGGCAGTAGGCATGGGAAGTGAGGGCTGGTCTTGGCCCATGGGGAGGGTGGGGGGAAGAGCTCAAACAAGGCCACAGTAGGAATTAGCTGTAACTGAAGCTCATACAGATTTGGGTACACTTTCAAAGCTAAGTGAAGAACCCTAGCAGCAGAAATGAAGATGGAGATCTGACAGCCTCTTCCCTTAGCTCTCACACTCCATCCTGCAATAAAATGGAGCTGGAGAAGCCATGGACTCCATAAGAAGCCCCAGCATGCAGAAGACAGACTGAAAGGCACACTGAAAGGTGAGTTTTATGAGGATGGATGGCCCAAGCACCATTGAGAAAACTCAGCTAAGTCTCATCTAGTTAGTAGCTGAGGGTCGAGACAGGGTAGCTTCACAGTCTGCTCTCTTACTGTGGATGTGCAGAAAACTAGGAAGCACAGAGGCAGCCGTTGCAGCTGGAGGGGAGAAATCGTCACATCCACTTTGTCAATGCTGAAGAATCTGGGCTGGCATTTTTCTCTTCCCAGCAGTCGAATCCCACCCTACCAGCTGCACGTCACAGCTGACCTCCAGTCAGGACCCATCTGAGTCAACGTCAGGCAATTAAATCGTGCAACAGCAGCTTCTCCCCCTTGTACATATGTAACTTCTCTCCTGGCAGGTCACTCCAACAGCCAGGGGAGCAGAGCAAGCCAGCTCCCTCTCTTACAGCCATGCAGACACACACCAGCATTCAGCTTGGTGACAGACCCCAGAAAGAAGGGTTTCTACTGCAGTGTCTCTGAAGAGAGTACAGCCCATTACCAAACTGACACAGGCAGATTCCTTCCCCCTTCTTTAATGTGAGAAGCTCTGACCTTTAAAGTACAGACCTCTTCCCACAGGAACAGGATGCCTGAAGAGGAAAGAGACAGTAACACATGAAATACCTAGGAGTGATTAAATTGGATTGACGAGGAAGTCAGGAAAGATAACAACCATGGGATTACGCTGTCAATTCCAAAAAACTGCAGTGACTGTCATAGCACCACATCCAACAGAGAGAGTGGCTGCCGTGCCAATAAGTCATCACCAATGGCAAAGTGCAGTTCTGTGTTTAAAAAAGTGCCTGTGTCAAAAAAGAAAAAAAAACCCAAGGAATGTCCCTTTGTTACTCAACAGGTCTGCTCCCTTCTGGGTATCTGTCAGAGTTGCTGACTTCAGTGAAAATATATGTATATAAATAACTCCAGCTTTTTCATCTAGTTGACACCACACAGCTCCACACCAAGAAAGGAAGCTAGTGTCTGTTAGCATCCCATCAATGTCACCAGTATGGGAGTCCGAGCTAGTGTCTCTTCTGATTCATACACAATACACTTGTTAAACTGCAATTAGATGGTCCAATCCTTCCTTGCAACCACTCCTGTGCTTTCTCTCTGAAAACAACAGGTTTCTGCAGGCATCAGTGGAAGCAGAATTTGGAAAAAACTGGCTAATGTGGGTGCCAGCGAAGGTAGCAGTTGGTCTACTGAATCCTTATGGCTGCTAGGAACACAAGGAAGAGAGAGAACCTATATTGGCTGTGAGAATGCCACTTCAAAAGAGCAGGAGACAGCAATTTAATGAAGTAAAACATGAATATCTGACATGGCACCAAACTGAGATGAAAAAAGGAGAGCCCAGGTGAGGCCACATGTTATCCAGAGTAGATTACTTTTGCTCCCACAATAAGCAGAAGGAATTACCTCCAGCAGTACCCGAGGCAATTGCCTTTACTGCAGCTGGTATCACAATGAACAATATTGTACATGCCTCCCCTGCACATGGCTGTGGCTCACCAGGGTTGTGAAGGGAATAAAACTGAGATCATCTTTATATACAGTTACATATCCAATATTTCTCCATCAACAGGCTAGTCAAAGATAGCTAATGTCTAACCTTGGCTAGAAGACAAATAGTGAACTCAAGACAAAAGGTATTGGTGCAAAACCTGACAGAACAATAATACTAAAAAAGATCCTCCAATGAATCAGATCTTGCTGGCCAAATAAAATCACTGTGTATGTTTCCAAAGACAACATTTGCACAACATTTGCAAAAAAAAGGACCATAAAGAATTTGCACAACACAAGATGGACATAAAGCAAAGAAATTAAAGCACATGCTAGTAATCCAAAACTAATACTATCTATGACTTCTAGCCTCAAATATTTAATAATAAAGCATTTACATACTCCACACAGAGATCCCATAAAGAAAAATGAAGTTACACTGAAACTGGGAGTTGATGTCAGCAGGCAGGAGAAGATAGAAAATGACATAAACATGGTCTTGATTCGGTCTCTGGAAAAGAATGGAGCTTCCCTGTTCTCTCATTAAGGAGATCATGGCATGAATGGGGGCTGTGCATTGATTACCTCTGAAGATTTGCTCCTTTTCTGGACAGAGACAGAGTGCTGCAGGGACAAACACTTGGCTGGAGATGGTAAGAGGGGACTCAGTCCCAGCTACAGAGATCCTTTGATCTGTAGTTGCCTGTAGTTTCCTGACAACTTGAGGGAGACATCAAGGCAAAGCTGAGAACATGAACGGACCTCATTCAGGAGCTTCTTTAAATCTATGTTATTCCTATTTTGAAGCCTATAATTGGCTCCCTCTTAATGGCTTGCTCATCAGCACCTAGCATTCACCAGCACCCCTAAGTAGCCAGTCAGCCACGAGATACATACCTAACTGCCTCTTTGAAAGCACAATTACCAAGTCTACATGGATTGCTGTCCAGACTACTCATACACTGCATGAGCTTTTAAACACAGCAGTGAGAAATACAGGTATTTCAAAGCCCTCCTCCTCTGAGCATTGACAGAATGGTTCAGTCATAGGGAGGCAAAGTGCCTCAATCCCCTCTGCTACAGGAAAGCAGACATGTTTGGGCCACATCACAACAGCTCCCAGAGAGCACCCCGTAAGTATAATTTGGAACAGGTAGTCTGCAACTTCCAGGGGGACACAAGCATACTGGCCACTTGGAACTCAACCAGCAAATTAGTTTGGCCTCCCTGACACAGAAAACCCTTAGTGGCAATAAAGCAGCCCAGATAATGACTTTGTGTCTTGTTTTAAAGTCCATAAAATTCACAAGTCCAGCATTCTTCACTTCAAGCGTTCATGATACTGTTCAACCATGACCTAGATAGAAGATGCTGGTCTAATACCAACCACGAAGACCTCCCCTCCATATGGCAATGCCCAGACTCTAGCTCATTTTGGCACATAGTGTTGGGAAAGTGAAAGCTCAATAAAAGCAAGCTTGGAAACCCATTCTGTACTCTAGTCCTAGTTTTTCAAATGCCCCATCTCTAAGAAAAAAATCTGTTGGCTTACAGAGAAGCATGTGTTTCTAGCAGTTATATGGGAGCTGTTAGATTTTACTATTCAGTTGCCTGAAAGAAAAAAAAAGAAATCTCCTCTGTTGGCCTATTAATCTGTCATAACGAGATTCTTCACAATTAGTTTGTCCCTAACAGTTGCTTTGTAATGGTAGCGAGAGAATATTTCAGGAATGGCAATTACCTCTGGTGTCAAAATGATGAGGAAAACAAATGTTCAACCATCAACAAAATGCAGTGCCTTTTCCACTCCCACCTGATGGTGGGTGACAGCATTGCACATCAGAATTACAGTGCGGTTAATTACTAGGCATGTTGCTACTGAGAATTCATTTCCCCTCTTGATAAGAAATTTGTTGAGCAATGCAGGTGAAAGGAGGGGCATCTGTCACTGGGATGGGGATCCTGTGGGTAAATGGTCTTACCAATACATTGCTTCTTCTTTATTTTACTATACATACATCCAACAATTATAAGCAGTGAACACTGTTTAAAGGAACTTTCCTTTATTAGCTACACATACATCCCACCGTTTCAAAGATTTTGCAAAAGGACAGAGCTTGACCTCTTTATTGTTACTTAATTTAAATTTAGTATCCTTCAAATAAAATTCACATGTCTGCATTAGTCGCTTCACTCGATCCATACTAATAGGAAATATAGTGGGTTGCTAGGCTGTTTGTAAATGGAAGAGTTCCTTGGGCAGTGAGCTCATTGGATTTCAGCATGTTGTGGAACCTGACATCTGACTGTCTCTGGAGTGAGATTTACAGGAATGAAACTAAGGCACACATAGTGTGGAGCTCGTCTTCTCAGATGAGGCCCGAGCTGTGCCAGAGCTGGGAATCATACTCCAGAGAGGGACTGGGAAGGGGAAACCTGCTGGTCTGGCTGCCACTGACACAAGTGTGCAAAGCTGCAGCCTGGGAGAGCTGTCCTGCCTGGGCTTGGCAATGTATCCTCCCAGCAGCTGGGTCTCAGTTCTCAGAAAATTAAGACTGTGGCAAATCTTTCCCATGTGAGTTACCAAGAAATGTGAGGCCAGGTAAGCCTGTATCCAGTCTTCTAGCAGCACAGGGGCCAGGGAAATGGCAGCCAGGGCTGAGACATCAGTGGGCAGAGGTAAGGGCAGAGCTGGAGCAGGCAGGAAGCTGATTCAGGCCAGGTACAGGATGGCAGTACAAGTGAACAGAGAGCTCAGCTGTGCAGGGCCAGCATGGGAAGCTACGTGTGTTCACATGGGGATGCACCAGAAGAGATGCATGCGTGCTGCTTCTGCATGCCTTTTGCTGAGTACTTAACCACGTTACCAAATACTTGCTACCCAAAAATCAAAACATAAGTTTAAAGGAATCAAACATCACCCTCACTTCTGGTACAGATTCAGTCCACTGTGGGAAGAGTGGAAGTCAAGGAAAGTTGCAGGGGATATACCCTGCCAGTCAGGGTGGCAGGAGCTGGTACTGCTCTTGGAGCCCTTCACATGCATCAGATTGCAGTCACTTCTTGTCTTCAAGCACACAGTCCTGAACTAGCACCAGCTAAGAGAGAGGAAAGTGCAGTTCCAGCTAACAGCCTGGATGTTTCTCAATCTCCATCTCTCAGGAGCCATCATTCCAATTTAACATTCCCCAGTCAAGGATCACCTCTCTGTATATGGGCACACAGTAACTCCCAATTCAGACTGACACAGCAAAACCTCAGCTTACTGCAAGAAATAGAAGCAGGGAAGTTGTCCTGGAGAGGAAGAAGAGAGACAGAACAGGTGATGCCAAGGCATTGCAGAGATGAAACAGCTCCTACTGGGCTCTGAAAATGCCCAGCTGTGCTGCCTGACTGTGAATGCAAAGGAAAGGGCCCGAGGGAGAAAAGCTTATCTTCCCTACTTCTCTTCACACACCCGTCCTACTATAAACAAAGCCTGTTGCCCTTCAGCAGTTCTGTACAAAACAACTTGTGTTCAGAAAAGCCCTACAATAACAAACAGGCTGCACAGTTACAGAGTTCACAGGCAACTCAAAATGAGTACATTTTCAAACAAAGACCACATAGGCAGTAAAGACATTTTAAGACATGGGGTTTTTTAAAAAAGCAATTCTGCTAGTGACCTTTTCAGTGAATTTACCTCTAAATTCAGCAAAACTAGCAACATAGTAAATGGATCCAGGCTTGGCAGAAGGCTTTTCATAAAATACTGGGCAGGTTCATACATGTGCAAGCTCACATGCAAAGTCCTTGTTAAAGTGGAGCTCGGAACAGAGTGGAGGCTTTATAAAGATGACCCTTGTTTATCTGCTGGTTGTGGCCCTCTTCCCTGTCACATTGGCTCAGTACACTGACAAGAACAAGTTGTTACTGGTGTCAGACCTGCCAAAATGATGCTAGTGCAGAGGAAGGAGCAGCAAGCTGCTCTGAATGGTGCACCATCAGCAGAACTTGCAGCCACTGAGACAAAACTCTGAAGCAAAAAAAATACAAGTAAACAAAAACCCCAACAAAAATAAAGACATCCCAAGCCAGTTCTATAGGACCAAAAGTAGGCTTAGCTAGTGTGGCAGTGAATGTGATTACTGTCTTGGACTGACTCTTCCAAAGCCATCTTTGAACCTTTGACTCTGTTCAAAACTGGCTACTTCACTATAAGCGCTGCCACCTGAACAAACTGGCACGTGTCTGAGGCAAACAGATGAGTCTGTCCAGATGTACAAAAATGCACGTTTCTAGGCAGGGCACCTGAACACTCCAGTAAATAAAGCAAGGGATAGCTTTAAAACCTGACATCGAACAATACTTTTTGGTTTATTCTTAAAACTAAATCATCAACTACTCCAGTCCAAGAGAAACATAGCTTCCTTTTTTCCTAGTCCACAAGGCTTCCTCAGGCCTGACAAGAGTCCTGCCTGGTCCTGGGGCACCAAATAGAAGAATACAGCAGTTCCTTTCAGAGACACCTTTCCCTCAAGTATGCAAACAGTATAGCCCCCACATACATTCAAAGGATTTGCCTGGAACCCACTAAGATGCCTCCCACATGGCAAACCAGTCCAGAGGAGTGTTTGCAAGACACCACTCACCACAGCAATTCCCTCACCACTGACTTAACTGACTAAATGAAAACACTTGCTTGACAGGTAAGGTAATTGTGAGCTGCCTTCCAGCACATTCTCTTATCAGATCCACTTTGGGGAGAATGTGAGAAGGTCACTGGTTTAGCAGAGCAAATCCACAATATTCAGTCCTGCTCTGAAATTCCAACTTGGCCTGATACATGAAATATCCTCTGCATGCCACTGATTCTCTTCACCCCTGGTTTTACATCTAATTTGTACTCCTAATTTGGAGTCTTTCAAGATGGTGTTTCACTGCCAAGCTAACTACAAGAACCTTAGAAAAGGGAATAGAATCCACAATATGGGTCTTGCCAAGGACTCACAGGGCAAACAAAACAACACTTCAGAAGTCCACTTTGACATTGCAACTATATGTCTCCATCCCTCAACGAAACTTTCAGGTATCTGTTTTTCCTAGTCTCAGATAAGATTATTGTACTCTCAAGACAGCTGTCCTCCTTTTCTTAAAATAGGTTAAGTACTGGCTACCTATCAGCTCTACTGATTTTACAGGTGGCCTCCAACAACCATATGGGCCATTCCCTTAAAACTTGGACTCAGTGATCCTTGTGGGTCCCTTCCAACTCAGAATATTCTGTGATTCTGTGTTCTGTGAACCATATAAACTGGTCAGTAGTTCAAGGCTACACAGTCCTCCATTAAGAAAACATCCCTAATCAGGGCCTGATCCAATGTCAATGGGATCAGCATTAAGTCACTTAGAGCGGCATCCTAAGTAATTTCTGCTTTTTGTCTCCTTCTCTCTTTACACAGACCTTCACCCTCTGAAAAATTCCATGTTTGCATCTATTTGCACCACTCACATCTAGGGTGGAAATCTAGGCAAATCAACCATGACCATGAGCTCTTCAGAGAAGATACTATCTCTTGCCATACCTCATGACTTTGCACTGCTTAGTGTTCATTTCACACTGGAACTCAAGGCATAGTCCAAACACTAAATAAAGCATGATTATTTCCCCACTTCTCATTTGTTCTTTTTATAATGTTTCTTAAGATGCAAGCTCCTTGCAGCCTGCATCCTCCCAGGGCTTCCTAATGGTTTCCTCACTCTACCAGATGAGATTTCCTCAGATACTACTCTGGCTACGATGTACCTCTCCAGCAGCTCTAAGGAAGCAATGTGATGAGGTCCTCAGGGACTCAAAAGAAAAGGGATAGCCCCACCTGGAGGAGAGACAGCTAAATGCTCCCCAGGCATACTCTGTCACTCCTGCTGGGAAGCTGAGAGAGACAGGGAAGCCAAGTGCCTGACAACTCACACTCATGCTCCTGGAGCAAAGCACTTCAGGGACAAGTGTGCACAGCCAGGAAAAAAGACGCAGTAAATGAGACACTGCCTCCTTCCCCTCACTTATCTCCTTTCTCCTTCAAAAATGTCACCATAGATGGTCCATTTCTCTGAATAAATCACTGCAGATGACTGAAGAACATCTAGTTTCATAGGCACAGATCCCTCAAAAAATGGACCTTCCTAATGCGACAAAATTAAAACCTAGAGATGCTATGGCCAGAGCGTTCAGCTGACACCATTCCAGAAAGCACAAGGAGGAAAAGGAAGTGTCTTACAATTATAAGATTTATTTTACAGCTTGTTATGTGATTTCAGTGCAAAGCTTTCATGCTGTATGTGTTGGCAGGAAGTTTGCTAGACAGCAGTGCTCAAATGTAGAGTCATCAAGCCACCAGCTGGCCCTGATAGTAGCTTTTTTAGACTGCATTAGTGTCGACCATGCCTTTTAGATGAAGAGATATCCTGGGGAGCATATAATAGGGCAACCAAACATGATCAGCTCAGGGACTGTGGATGGGCTCTGAAGCTCTTCACCTCTCTATTACTGGTTCCCATTTCGTTTGGTGACAGAAAGTCACTGCCACCTAATGGTTATTTCATGTCTCATAGGGAAGTTCATTTGCTTCTCACCTCAGTTCACCAGAGGCTGAAGCACAAGTAGACCCACCACTGCACATGCTGGCTGCGGCGTAGAACAGCCCACAGTCCCCATTCACAGTTGCCTTTTTGAAGAAATGCCATGGAGAGTTACTGAGGACTTCTCTCTGTAGATGCAGTCCACCTCCACCGGGAAGAAACTATTTTAGGACATCACTTAATATTTAAGGCACATAGTGTTACTGAATCACAAGGGAAGTCCAAAGACACAGGCTTTTTCATTGGTCTGAACTAACCAGAAACTGTAGATTATTTTTGAAAACACACACATGTACATTCATTACTGTTCTTTACAAGATCCTTCAGTTGGACAACTTGACTGTGAGACAAAACTCATTTTGAAAACACCCACTCCACTGTGAAAAGCAAACACAGCAAAGCCAGGAAGAGCCTCCGAGGAGCAAGAAATCGTATTCTGTATAATGATGGCACAAGGTTAGGCTTTCCAAATATTTACCCAGGTACTGACAGCCCAATAACCATAAGTTTGAATGAGGAGAACATCCTCATTCTGCTCTCAAAAGGAGGACATTTCATTAACCTCCCCAAACGGCTTTTCCCTGACAAAGCAATTTTGTAGCCAAAGAAGTTAATTCAAGAATGGATTCCCACTGTCTTCTGAGACACTTTGACCACAGATCCTTTTTCTCCTTCCTGTCTCCCTTTCATTACACAAAAACAAAACTCACAGCAGCAACCTTTTGTGTTACAGAGGAAAACAACAAAAAGATGTCCCGCTCAAGATTTTCACTTGTGCCAAAATCTGCAAGACAACTGACCCATTGCAATCCTCTTACTACACTGACAACTCAGAATTCCACTGATACCAGCCCTTAAACAAACTCCATGTTGTGACACATCTCCTGACTGACAGCAGGATCAACAGAAATTGATGCCAGCAATGTAGGAAGTGTCAGCCAAGACATCCAGATGCTACACTGAGAGGAACACCGCTGGAAATGTCACATGGTAGGCTGACTTGATACTGAGGAGACAAACACTGCGGAGGGCCAACACTCAAGGAGGCAGAAGAATGTCAGAGAAATGTAGCGTCCTACAGAATAAAACTGTTTTGAAAACAAAGGTAAGGAATGGCACTGAGCAGGCTGCCCTCCTTCTTCCTCTGGCCCAGTGCAAGCAGGAGCAGAAATGAAAAGAAATGCCCAAGCTTACATGTACAAAGATGTCCAGAATCATTTAATGAAACAGACATGAAGTGAAGAAAGGTCATACCTCCCCTAATGCTCCTGACACTAGACCCACAGACATACGATGTCTTGGGGCCAACCACGGCTACCACTGGCCTTGACATCAGTACACTGGCATTACACTGGCATCATATGCAGGCAAAGGGCCCACACACCAGAAAAGGACTCCTAATTTAAAAGAAAGCTCGAGTTTTCAGTCTGGTCAAGCCACCAGTGGTGAGATGAAGCAACCACTGGGAAGGACATAAAGCCCAAGCACATAAGCAGGTTCATCTCTGCTACAGGCAGGGGCAGGAATGAAAAATGGCTGTTGCTGAGGAATGGCTATGAGTGCCAGCTGGTAAGTGGATTCTCGTATCTCCTAGCTGACAGGAGATCGAGGGAGAGGCAAACTAACCTCAGGACACACAGTGAATTCCCATCTACTGCCTGCTGCATCATGAAAAGTATTAAACACCCCCAATCTGCTGGCCATAAAAAAGTGCTGAGAACTGAGGGGCTTAGATTATTAGCATCAAAAGTGGTCCACAAGGGACAGAAATATAGAGTAAAACTGAAGATAATTCCTTGGAGCTAAGCAGGAACCTGACTAAAAGTCCCTGGGGAACCCATTTCCTTCGTAATCTGCTTTGCATTTAATTGTTTCCTAATGACTCTGTCCCTGTTTGGCCCCAGTAGGCTCAGGGACTGGTGCTGCCACTGAAGCTTCCCATCTCTCATGCAAGGCTATGGGTAATTTAGAGACTCCAGTTTAATGTTTCACCGGGAATCCATGGAGAACAAGTTAAGCATTATTTGCACTGGAGTAGCATCACCAGTATGCTGAGTACCAGGAGGAGATCCACAGAGAAATGTGTTTTTCCACTCCCAGCTGCAAGCACCTCACAGACATATATGCAGCTACACCCCCACACTGGAGAGAAGCACAACTGCATTCAGACCTTTTGGCACTATCAGCATGGTCACCAAATCTCACACACTCATACACACATATAAAGATAGACCCTGCCTCACAGAATCTCTCTTCTAGGCACAGTACCAAAATTGCATCTGGAAATCAGCAGCCAATTTATAGACATGCTTAAAAGAAAATTCTAAACTCTCAGTATATGAAGAGGCTGTTAAGCTGGCCTCACTAGAAGTACAGAAACAGTGTACGATGAAGGGCTGAGAGTATCAGAGATCTGTCCAGGACAGAAGCTAGTAGAAGCCACATCTGGCTAAGTATTGTTAAAACACAGCACTTATTTGGGAGGGGCATTCACATCCACTTGGCCCCATCCAGTGACTAACCTTAAGTACCAACTCCAATGGGGCAATGTCTTACAAATCATTCTGAGCTAGTACAAGACCAACAAAATCAGCTGCCACAGAGAGTTAAGAGCTGCAAGGTGGTAAAGACTTGGTTGCCATCCACTTGCACTGAGATAAATAGTTTGGTGTGCAATTGCCCAGGTCCAAAGTATCTCCCATGCCAAACTGATGCTTCACTGGCACAAGCTCTACAAGGATGTTGCAAAGGAACCCACAAGTGTTCCTGCCAGGCTCAGTGGTGGCACTCCGTAACACCTGTCAACAGCAGGACAGGCCTCCACTGGTCAAGAAGTTTCACCAATTCATGCTATGCCTGTGCTGACTTCCTCCTATCTCCCAGCTCACACCCCTCTATGCAGCCTAAGGCTAGTCCTGGCCATGCTGGCATGCTGTGCTTGCCACTGGCTCTGCCACACGCAGGGGCTGACTCAGCTAGTCTTGGCTGCCAAGCAAGGAGGCCACAGCTCTGTGCAATGCTAGCGAACAGGGCCCTTTCTGGCTGCTTGGGACATGGATTGACAAACCATCAAAACCTGCATGAGGTTTTGAGGTTAATGAAACCATGAAGATACACAGCAACAGGTGAGGAATTTGCAACAGCTGCTGCAAATTCTGCCAAATTATAAGCTGTCCACAGCACTGGTAACTCCACAACTTGGGTGACGCTCAAGGAAGCTATAGGCAGCCCTTCTCCAAACCAGATTTCAAAGGTACAAGGCAGAGACATGGCCAGATGGACAGTGAAGCTCCAGACTCCAACACACCTATCTCCAGTTTATGCCAGGGCATCAATGCCACTCATCTGAGATGGGGAGCTACATCAGAATAGCTTAGCATCTTTAGACAGGAGAGGATGAGAACAAGCCTAAGGAAGCCATTCTGCAAACCATTCCAAATACACTACGACCATAATGATGATGTGGATTTTCTGCCAGAGGAATACCAAAGCATGCTGGAGTCCACTGTCACTGATTTCTACCTTACTCAAGGCTGTTTCCAGCTTTACAGTCCCTCCAGTCCGAGAATGCCTGGACAGCACCACTCCATGCATTATAAGCACATCAGTGGCCTAAATTCTACACGCACCAAGAAGAAAAACAAGGCTAAAGACCTTACTTCAAACATACTATGCAGACTGGCCTAACTTGGCACAAGCTGTACTTCCGACTCCAAAGAGGCCTTGAACTGGAATAGCAGAGAAACCCTGGCTAACATACGTCACAAGCACTCAACTAAAACCGGGTGTCATTCACAGGTCAATGAACTATAGGGCTATAGGCTGGAATGAAAGGTGCAGCACAAGACTTGAGAGGAGCAGTGGGGGTGCTTGTCTTCCTTCTCACTAGAAATTCTTTTGCTATTATTGTTAATTACTGATATCAAAACATAACAGCGTGTTTTGCAATGAAATGTACACTTCTTCGCACAATTCTCGTTTCCTCAGAGGTCTGCAAGTCTGATTCATCTCTATTATTTCCTATTCAACACACTCTTTTTACTTAAATCGCTCAGCCTTCGTGTTATGGCCATTACCAAATAATAAGCAGAATAAGAAAGCACTGCCAGGCCACTCTCAGCAGCTGACCGCCATGCAACCAGTCTGGGCAGCAGAGATCTGGTAGCAGAGCCCAAATGCACACACCAAGGACTTGAGCCTCTAACTGGACTTAAGTGAGCACCAGATACATATGGCTACTTTTGACAAACAATCTTCTCCATTGGGCAATGCAAGTCCTGCAAGATGCTTATCTAACATGGGGCTGTTATCTAATATTGCTGTTAACAATCTGGTAGAAGGCATATTGAATTATTAAGCTGACAGCTTTACAGCAATGGCTTTGGCAACACACCTGTGCCTTGCAGTTTCCAAGGAATGCAGTTCAGTGCTATTACCTACCTGTGATTTGAGGAATTCATACTCCTCTGATCCGTATGGGACACTCCGAAGAGAGGTGAGGTAGTCATAGGTGATAACTGCCGTCTGCAAATGAAACCAGAAATGCTGAGCAAGCTCTGCAGTTATCAAAACAGTAAGACTTCTGTTAAAGAGAATGTACGTACCTTAGGCTTCAAACTTCAGGCTCCACAGTGAAGCCTATGGCAACAGACTCATTAATAAATTAAATTATTTTAATTTCAATGAACACTTACAAAAAGAAGTGCAGGGGCCTCATTGATATGTAGCTATTAAAAATAAGCACCACTTGGCACTCCTATACTATCTTCTATTTGAGATGCTCAAAGCAGTTCCCTAATCTCTGTACAGCACCTTGCACAGCAGACTCCCATCTTCAGTCAGCCATCTGGGGCTTCCACAATAGGGTCTGCTGCTAGTAACAGAGGCCATCCAGACTCTGTTTGCACCCCATCAGTCATCACACACTTCATCTTCACACCTCCAAACTGCCTAACCAGTTTGCTCTGGGTAGAAGCTCAGGAGGGAACAGAGTGACTGAAGACAAACTCATAGATTAGCACAAGCAGCAGTACTTTTGGGGATATTCAACTGCACAAAGGACTATGGGGCCAAAGCATCAAATACCCAATTACAAAACCAGAACATGGGATCCAGCTACTGCCTGTTAGTTAGACATTGCCATGGACAATGGAATTATCCTCTTAAGCACCTTAATGATTTCTGAAAATAGATCTAGGGTATTTCACAATTCCTATCACTAAAGTTCCTCTCTTTCCACAGTCAGAACATCAGTGAATGGAAGAGAAACATACAGGTCATGTTTGGAGGGAAAGAAGGGGACATACACCTCGAGGAGCCTCTCCACTAACATGCCATTTGAACTTCAAGATCGTGGCCATGAAGAACCACTTGCGTAACTTCCATTGAAAGTCAGTTTTCCTAAAATCTCCCTACTGAAGTGGTAGCATTCCATTTTGGCACAGCAATAGCCCCACCATTCACTATAAATATGCCCAGGAAGGGCACAAAGTACAGTCGACGTATCATGAAAACCAGGGAGGCAAGGGAATCAAACCTGGTTTGAGACAAAGCCAGTGGAACTGACAATAGGGAAAGAGTCAAAAGCTCAGAAATGCATCCAAGAGCGGACCAAGCTGGCAATCAGTAACAAACAGACACACTCCCTCCTTTTGGAGGTTAGGTTTCTCATGTGTCCTGTTTTCCAAATTGTAAACTGAGCAAAGCAATTTTTTTTTCTGGCTTTTCAGGATCTCCTGCTCCTGATGAACTCAGGAGCCGCACAGCTACAGAGACCATTCAGAAGAAAAATTTTTCAAAGCATCTTCACAACCTCAAAGAACAACTTTGAAGTGGAGGGAGGTTCAAATCTGTCTTGTATGAAGGCTTGAGTTGGTTCTTATTTTATCTCTGGTCCATGAGGGTAATTATCACCTCCAACTCAAAAAGAAGCAGCTAACAGATTGGCCTGTATTACAGAGGAAGAGGGAATTAATTAAGCGGTTGCTAATTACACTGTAATCTTAAACACTAAATTAATATTATGATGATCCTGATAGGCAACTCTGACATTGCCAAATCCCTCCCAGTGTCTAGCTACTGCACAGAATGTTCCTTCCACGTAACCAAAACAACTGGTATGCTCTCAAAAGAATACAGCAAATGCACAACAGCTCTGCCAGGTTTCTAATTTTACCAGAATACAGAAACTCTCTGCAGCGTGATGCTGCCCACGCCACTGACTTTGTTCTCATCCAAGACTGGTGTTGTCATTCATGTTACAGTGTGAGACTGAAGCTCGGAATTAAAAAAATATATACAAAATCAACCAGTCCCCCCCTTTACAAATGCCAGATTTTCACTGAGCTTGCATCCAGTCCAGTGTTATACGTCCCACTTGGTTTCAATGAATTCTCAACACTGTACACTCTTCCACTGTTCCTAAACCTATCCTCAGATCTTACCAAGCCATGGCACAATGTTCCCCCTGAATAGCTGCCTACCCACATATAAGCAAGAGCCAGTTCCCTAAACAGAGGCTTAAAAAGAAATTTTCTGCTAGTGAGCATCAGGTTTCTTACAGTCTGCAAAAAACTATTGAACCAACATGCTTAAAATACAGCCAGACTCAAATCTCTCTAATCAAACTCAGATGAAATCTGTCCAGAGTCTCATAGCTGTACATCAGGTTCCTTGATTCTCATGTGTTCTTTTCTCCAGGCTTCTCTTTTGTTTTGTGTGCCCCACCGTAACTTGTCTCAAAATTTTGTGTCTGCTGCTGCTGAACTTATTAGCTCTTAAGAATTGCAGTCTCTTCGTTACAGTCTGAATTTTGCCTGGCTATGGTTCAATGATGGAATCAAGCATCCAGGTAAGAAGCCTGGGCAGGGCTAGATTGAAGGACAGATACTTTAGGTCCATGTAGATGTCACCAATATCCAATATCCAAAATCACTTGTTCGCTAGAGACTTATCTTTCGTTTAAAAAAAGAACAATCCCAAAGCTGAGCTTCTTAGAAGTGAACATCTGCTCTATTGGCTTCACCTAGTCCATGGCTAAGGAATGACAGCAGTTCAGGCTGCCTGTGCTCAGATGACAGCTGACTTCTGACTGTCCAACAAGGAGCAGGGAAGGCAGAGGTCACTGGTGAAGCAAGACTAAAGAATCTCTCAGAAGCAACTCAAACACATGCAGTCATATATACCAGAGGAAACAGAATCCAGAAAGAGACAGAACATTCTTTCATCAAAGTATACACACAGATTTAAACACATGCTGCCACTGCCTACAGAAGACTGAGCACTGGTAACTTGGTTTTGGGGGTCACTGCTTGCAGCTATGAGTGCAGAACCCTCTAATGCATTTATGAGCAGGACCAGTGAAGCGCTTTACAGCCAATGACTTGTGACCTCCCTGAAGGCAAAGAACGTGAAAGTCAAGCATGTCTGTGATTCACCAGCATCTAAAGCAAAGAATATTTCCTTTCCCCTACTTCCTATTCTTCAGGAAAGTAATCTCTCACCATTACTCAAAACACAGACCAACTGCACAGCCTCATCACTGGAACTTCTCACTTACTTTTGTCTTAAATAGTAGATTACCACAAAAACAGTGGCTTAAGAAAGACTGAGAAACACTGGTCAAGCAGGCAGAACTCAAGGGCAGACTGGAGAACCCAAGCACCCTGAATAACAGACTCTCCTCCAGCCACAAGAAGCTGCATTCCCTTGCCATGCCTCAATTTAAATGTGCTTTAAAATGGAAAGAGCTGCTCCCTGCCACCAGGCCTTATGGTCAGGGACAGAGAATGAAGCTTAGCACTTATTAAGTAAGAAGGAAAGATTACAGTTTGTATTTCTACCTTCACCCTTTCAAAATAAACATTCATTTTTCACAACAGTTTATGATGCTGCATGCACATGGCACCTGAGCCAACCCACAGAGCTTGTTTCTTATTGCATCTGCCCTCAGGAGCTGACTCCCTGTAAAACTCATTAATGAAGTGCTTAAAAGTCACAGAAAATGCAGACAGACAGCTGCTTACCACTGGGGGTCTGTAAATGATGGAGATTGTGGCCTGAAGTGACAGATGTATAATACAAGTGAGGTACAGGGAGACTGATACCCCCTCCAGAGTCTCTGCTCTCCATGTTCCTGGCTGCTCATGGATTCATCAGTGAGCATCCTCAAGGAGAAGGCAGCAGTCTCCATATCCAGTTTTCTGAGAAATATCAGTGATGCTAGGCAGACATAGCATTTATTTTACAAATCTGGAAACCACTCCAATCTTAGAAGTATGTAATCACCCATCCTCACTTCACTCTTGCTTTGAGAATGAGTCACAAAACACCAGTCCTTCTCTCCCCAAATCTCATACCAAAGGTCATAGGGCAATGGCTACCCTAGTTTATCAATACAACCAGGATCCTTACAACAAAATGTAAAAACGGCGTATGCAGAGAAGAGGGTTTGAACTAAGTCACGCTTAAAAGGCAGCAGGACGCCACACCTGGGTAACTGACCTTGAACAGTGGCTGATGAAAATGTGGGCCCAAAGTGAGCCCTTGCTCTGAAGGTCCCACCCTATCCAGGGAGGCAGACACCTCTCTGCAGCTCAGTATCTCCATCGTTCTCTTTCCAAAATGTGCAAACAACAGCTGTATTCCTTATATCCTTTTACTTCCTTTCTCCCCATTGTGTCAAGAACCTGAAGAGTTCCCCACAGACCTTCTGATTTCCTGAGCCAGCTGCCAACTGAAAATGCAGACAGGGAATGCAGAAAATCCCAAGTTCTTGTGAACTTCAATTCCCTTACCCATCTAGGAATCTTCCTGCACATTACTACAGTCGAACTTACTGTGGCAATGGCTCGCCCCACACGAACAACTCCAAAATCATTAGGATCCAGGAACTTGTTTCCATACAGATAGATGCCAGAAGCAGCTGCTGTCAATGAGGCAAATTTGAAGGCCCTTAGTGCCATGACTGATGAACCCTGCCGAGACACAAAACAGCAACTGTAACATCTGATGAGGATTTAGTGATCTGATGCCTCCAGCCCCAGAGGACCTGACAATCCAAGTTTTAATTGCTCCTTTCCTAATGACACACTGCTAGCACCGGCCCCAGCCAAGAGCTCATGCAATCACCCAGCAACTGAGGGTAAATTGCTCATTGCTGTTCCTAACTCAGCAGTGTCTAGGGGCCACAAATCCAGAAGTAACTCACTGCTAGACCTTGCATATGTGCAACAAAACATTTGTTCAGGATCCTAAAGGTTTTTCAAGGAGACACAACAGGTGGACAGAGAGAAGGAAGCACGAGATCACCGAAAGTCAGTTCTGATCCTAGCAACAGGCACTTCTTCAACACAAATTTTTGAAGATATCACAGCGTAGGCAGATTGTAAGGGGACAAGAGAAGATAAAAAAACCTCAGGGTTTAAAAAGAGCTCTTGCAACATCAAGAGCACCCAAACCTTGTTAGAAACTCTACCAGGCTAGTTCTAAAAGTTCCACACCGATGATGAGTGGTCTAGGAAGAGGTAATGCATCCCAGGAGGTTGTATGCCACTCCAGCAGTCGGTGTCAGATAACCAGAGAGAATGCAGGGGATGGGGGACCTGATCAGAATGACCAAGTGAGATTTGTTTTCTCACTATCACCATCACATTCTAGTGCCAAACAGGGACCATACTGGCAGAGCAGTCATCTGCAGGAATCTACAGCCTATTCCTAGCTCTGTCACAGGCCCAATACAGGCCTGGAGGGAGACACTTCTCAACCACTTTTTTTCTGTGAGACAAGGGTGGGGAATGAACACATTTCCCACACTAAGCATTTTGGATCACTACATTCATTGTTTGCCGTATATAAAGTAGCATAAACATGTAACTTATTACACGTTAATATATATATTTTTTCCATTTCCTTATGTCATCTTAGAGGACTCAGACTCAGACCTGAAAGAAAATAATGAAATAGGTACACTTTTCTTTCCTTTCCCTATGGCTGGTATTGGGCAGAAAATATGACTGACAGTTCCTTCTGCTTCTACCACAAATCAAAAGGTATGGTCACCTACTCTGCAAGCTCTCAAGAGCACCCTTGACACAGTGCAGGCTCTTACCCCATCAAGATGGAGTCTACTAATCCTCCCACTCTCAGGCTTGACTGAGAAACTTTCCTACTTCTCATTGTGAAGCTTTAGCAGGGTCAGTCTGGCTTGCGTCTTTTTTCTCGGAAGCCTTGTAACCAAAAAACACATGCGGTGACACAGGTCAGGTCTTTCAAAAACAGTTCACAAGAACACAATCAGCAAAATAAGCTAATATAACACAAGAGACCTTTGTACGTGAACCTTAGCTAAACTTTATTATTTCCTTTTATTTCCTTACAAGCCCTAGGTAATTGTGAGGCAGAAAAGCTGAGACATATTCTGTCAGTGCCTGTCAGCTGCCTGCAGCACGCCAGCTCTTTCTCCTGTCAGAATGGGTAGCTGGCTGACCAGGACTCCTTTAAATCTACGATCAAACTCAACAAAAAATAAACCTGGGCTCTTACTTACAGCCAAATGAACATGCACTTTACAAAAAATAAAGTTGCCCTCCTTCCCCTGCCTCACTGGAATTCTAGAAATTTTGGGGGCTCTTCCAGCAGGATCAATCTTTCTTGGACAGAGATCTCTTGTATCCTCTGTCACCTTCAAAAGTCATTTTTTGCAAAGTGTTTTAATTAAACCATTTGTGCTCCTTGTACATTTCTGTAAAATTTCATTTATTGAACAGTGAAAGGTGCAGTGACATTTTCTTAACAGAAAATATACCTCTCTCTTTCATTATTTTTTCCTTCACTTTCTCAATTACTAAAAGAACATTTTATTCAAAGCAGGATGCAGGTCCATCTGTTCTTGCTTCTTATTCCTACCTGAAGCTATAATCTGCAGTTTGTTACATCACATCTATTGCCATACCCGCCAGCTGTATGTCACGAACAGAAGATGGGAACTTTACGTAGCAAATAAACAGGCAGAGAGTCTGAATTCTTCAGCAAGAAAGTTCCTGCTTTCATGCTTAACATGTTGTAGCAATAAAAAGGAAATAATTAAAACCCCTCCAATATAAGGTACAGAAATAGAATTTTCTGAAGTAAATTGCATTTCAAAGTTTTGCATAAGGTATGGAGGAGCCTTTTCCATGTAAACGAGCCATTACGACACCCCTAGGGATATCTTAAAGGCCCTGTCAGCTGTGAAACAAGCCTTGGGATGTCACTGCCTCTCGTTATTAAGCCTTGCGTCGATGGATCACCTCCAGCTCTTTTTTCACCTAGGTGAGGTGGTTTCTTTGACTTTCACACAACCTCGCTCATGTAAGGGTCCCTCGCGTTACAGCTGGGCTTCTCCTGTTCCCACCAGTGGTAGCCGGGACGGTGCCGGTTCCCTGTCGGAGCCACGAAGGTGACCCCACCGCCACCTGCCCAGGCCCGGGGAGCGGTGGCGATCGCTGACCGTCCCGAGGGCAGTGGCGACCTAGGGCCGCTCCAAGCCCCGGCCAGGCAGCTCCGTCCCCCGAGCCCGCGTAGGCCGCCGCGCCCGAGAACTGCTCGGGAAGGACACAAGGGGCTGGCGGCGCCTGCTCTCAGTTCTCCTTCAGGCCGGGCCGGGTCTCCCGGAGCAGCGCCCGCGCCTCGCGCCGCTCCCGCCTTCACGAACAACCCCGGCCTCGCCAAGCACTGCGGCACCCAGGTCCCCGCCGCCAGGGCCGCAGCTGCGAGCGGCATTCGCCGCCTGGGCCCGGAGTCTCCGGCATGGGCAGAGGTGACAGAGGTGACCGTGGCCGTGGCCGTAGCCGCAGCCGCCGCGAGGGCTGTGAGGGCGGGAGGGCCCGAGCGCTCGGCCGGCGCTCAGAGCGGCACTTACCGACCGCCTCGCCGGCACTTCAAGTCACGCGCGCCCCACGCCGCTCCCCCCGCCAACCTCGCACACGGTACGGCCCTGGCCCGCGCGGCACGCCGGGAAATGTAGTCTCCGGCCGCGGCTGCTCGCAGGGGCGGGGGCGCGGCGGGGC
>VXBT01006612.1:664798-721572 GCA_013400235.1 Oriolus oriolus
CAGCGCGGGGAGCGTCGGCGGCAGCTGCGCTTCTACGGCTCCCGGGCTGCGCTGACGCTTCCGCCCTTGCTGTGGGGATGTACGCAGCTCACAGCCCGGATTTCAGGGTTGTTACCTCCTCCTGTTCGGTAACTGCAGGGTAACGCAATCCCACTTTATCAGTGGGGCTCCCAGAAAACCCATCTTCTGCACTCTTAAAAAAAAAAATCACACTTAAGGGTATTTCAGAGAATCAACTAGGTTGGAAAAGACCTTTAGGATTGTCAAGTCCAACCTATGACCTAACACCACCTTATCAATTAGGCCATGGCACTATGTGCCACATTAAGTCTTTTCTTAAACACACCTCCAGGGACAGTGACTTGGCCACCTCCCTGGGCAGCCCATGCCAATGTTTAATCACCCTTTCAGTGAAGATCTTCTTCCTAATGTCCAGCCTAAACCTCCCCTTGCACAGCTTGTGTCCTCTTGTCCTGTTGCTGGTTGCCTGGGAGAAGGTGCCAACCCTCACCTGGCTACATCCTCCTTTCAGGCAGTTGTAGAGAGTGATGAGGTCTCCCCTGACCCTCCTTCTCACCAGGCTAAACAACCCCAGCTGCCTCAGCCACTCTTCATAGGACTTGTACTCCAGAGCCTTCACTACTCCTTGTAGACAACATCCACAGCCGTCCCCTCATATACCAGGGAGGTCCCCTGGTCCTAAAAGGAAATAAGGCTGGTCAGGCAGGACCTGCCCCTCCAAAATCCATGCTGGCTGGGTCTGATCCCTTGGACATCCTGTAGGTGTAGTGTGATAGTACTCAAGATGATCTGTTCCATAAACTTGCTGGGCACCGAGGTCAGGCTGACAGGCCTGCAGTTTCCCAGATCCTCCTTTTGGCCCTTCTTGTGGTTGGGTTCACACTGGCTAACCTCAAGTCATCTGGGACCTCCTCAGGGAGACTGGACTGATGGTAAATCATGGAGAACAGCTTCACAAGCTCATCTGCCAGCTCCCTCATCACGCTAGGATGGATCCCATCTGGTCCCATAGACTTGTGAGCATCCAAGTAGCTCAGCAGGTCACTAACTGCTTCCTCCTGGATTTCAGGGGGGCTGTTCTGCTCCCTGTCCCCATCTACTAGCTCAGGTGACCAGCTGTCCAGAGCACAACCTGTCTTATTGCTGAAAATTGAGGCAAAGGAGGTGTTAAGTACCTCTGTCTTTTCCTCACCTTTGGTAACTATATTCCCCCCCGCATCCAATAAAGTATGGAGGTTTTCTTTGCCCCTCCTTTTGCTATTAATGTATTTATAAAAATATTTTTATTATCCTTTTCAATTGGTTTTCAATGTTTTCTCACCGAAAGCTCTGCAGCAGGGAGCAGGCTTGCATGCATGAGTGTATACATACATATATCAGAAATCATGAGAGAAGGTAGAAATTACAAACTCAGAGCTCTCCTTTTCCACATCTGTGAGAGGTGCTGGAGTGGCACTGATCTTTTTATCAACTAGAAATCAAAACTGCTCTTTGGTGAAGGGTATGGGTTTGACCTGGGCACTAAGAATATTTTATTTTGCGAGTCTGAGTATTGCAACACGTCAGGGTTGGGCATGAGCACAGTCACCTACACAGCCATATAGCACGTGCGCTGGCAGCACGGCTGCCTCTGGTGCTGAGGGGTGCTCTTGTGCTCTCACCAGTGGGATTGCGATGATGAGAGTTGCAACACTTGTCCTGCTCCTGCTGAACGCGAACCAAATGTTGTTTGTCATGTGGTCAGATCCTCAAGCAGTGTAAATTTATAACCTAGCCTGTGCAGCTATACTTAGCATTGATCATTCAGTGAAATGCACACATGGCTGTCTAATATCATCTTATATTTAAGGATATTCCAAAGAGATAATGTTGGAGTTTTAGGAGTTCTCTTTTTGTTCCCTTTTTCTCTTTAAGAATTTTCCCCCATATATGTTGCTGGGAGACAGTGATTACCGGGTACTTAAGAGAGACAAAAGGCCACAGGGGGAGGGGTCCAGCTAGCTAACCTCTTTCACCTGCGGTTGTCTCGTGTGCGGCAGAGATGCTGCGAGACCTGAACTGGAAAAAAAGGGGTTGGGTGCCACCCCTTGCTCTCTTGTTCTCTCGGCATTCAGAGGAGAGAGAAGCTGTCCTCGTGGTGAAGGGAATTCGTCACCGTTGCGAGCTCCTGCCTTCTGCTGCCTTTCTTCTACCGGGAGTGGAGCTTGCTCGCTGGGGCGGCTGTTGCACTAGGACACTATTTAACACCCTACCTCACTTAAAGAGGGACCTTTCTTTACCATCTGCTCGGGTGCCTCAAGGGGACCCCCCCCCCGGGATCCCAATCCCCCCTTTCCCTGCCCTACCAGGAGCCGGGCTGCGGCTGCCCTGCCCCGCCGCCGTTCCTCTGCCGCTGCTGCGAACCTTTCGCTGCACTGTAGCCCTGCCGAGACGTCCTGGGGCTCCCGCTGCCGCTCCGGAGTCTGATACATCTCGTCTACCACCCGGGATTTTGTGGTAACNCCTTGTTGTACATATATATATATTAGTAAAGAACTGTTACTCCTTTTCCTCATATCTTTGCCCGAAAGCCCCTTAATTTTAAATTTATAATAATTCGGAGGAAAGGGGTTTGCGTTTTCCATTCCAAGGGAGGCTCTTGCCTTCTTTTGCAGACACCTGTCTTTCAAACCAAGACAGATGTGCATCGTAAATATCCCAAAACCTGCTGTTCTCCATTCACGAGGCTGAGCCAGTAAAACAACTGTGTTCATCAAGATTAAAGGAACTGTTGGCAACTAAGAAAATAATTGCAGAATGGAAAAAACCACAGCCTTCTCTGCAGCTAATCTTCACCTCCTTACTATAAGAAATGAAAACTATAAAAAAAATTACCATATTCAAGGTTCAATGCAAAACCAATCTCTCCACTAAAGCCTTCTTGCAATAAAGATTACAATAAAAGAGAGAAAGAACAAAGCAGAAAATGAAAAAATGTTGCTGAATCATCATAAATAATGTAAAATATTCATATTGTCTGAAGCAAATACCTATCTTGATAGTCACCCACTTGAAACTTAGCATTTCTGATGGAACGTTTCTCCCATTGTGAAAAGAGGGAAACTCAATGTTGTTTCCAGTCAATATCTTTCTGAGAAAGAGAACCTGCAATTCAGTAATACCTGGGAACCCATGGTAGAAGTATTTGGGACAGCTACCAAATACCAGTATTTTACAGCTACCAAAATTAATCCTTAATACTTTAGAAGGATGCCAGAGACCAAAACCAAATGAGACCAAAAGGTTCCTAATAATTCTTTGAGAGTTATTGTTCCCATCAGGATTCTAGAAACACTGAAACAAAGCAAGGAAAGCATCACTGCACTGCATTTCCATTCATATTTGTAGGAATGCAGTTGCACCCAAAAGGATGGAAATGGGGGCGGGGGGGGGGAATGTTTGAAGCAAAATATTTCTGCTTCTAAAAGTAATAAATTAAGAAATTGTACCCAAGAAAACATCCTGATGACAGGTCTTTTGTGAATAGGTTTTTCATCCAAACCCCTGTGGAAAAGTGTTGTAAAGGTAATTTATCTACCTCCTTCCTGGCTGTGGGACAATGGTGTGTTAAATATTCTCCTGAAAGATCAGCATAATATTGGAAACATTTGATGGGTACTTGTATTGTATTTGTGTGGCAAGGTTTTGGTAGTGGAGGGGGCTACAGGGATGGCTTTTGTGAAAAGCTGATAGAAGCATCTCCCATGTCGGACAGGGCCAACACCAGATGGCTCCAAGACTGGCCAAGGCTGTCAGTGACAGTGGTAGCACCTCTGCGATAGCATAGTTAAGAAAAAAGTTATTGTGCAGAAGTAATTGCAGCCAGAGAAGAAAGGAGTGGGAAATATGTGAGAGAAACAGCTCTGCAGACACCAAGGTCCATGGAGAAGGAGAGGGAGGAGGTGGCTATTTCCAGATCATAGAATATCCTAAGGCACCCAGAAGGAACATGAAGTCCAGCTCTTCAATGAATGACCCACATGGGGAACAACCCCACAGCCTTGGTATTACTAGCACCATGCTCTAAGCAGCTGAGCTAATCTTAGGGTCATAATACTCCAAGTGCCAGGGCTGAGATCCCCCTGCAACCTGTGGTGAAGACCATGATGAGGCAGCTGTGCCCCTGCAGCCCATGGAGGACCGTGGTGTATCAGATATCCACCTGCAGCCCATGGAGAACCCCACACTGCAGTAAGTGGATGCCCAAAGGAGGCTGTGACCCACTAGAACAGGATCTGTCAGGACCTGTGGACCTATGAAAAGAGGAGCCCACGCTGGAGCAGGTTTGCTAGCAGGACTTGTGACCTGTGGAGGTCTTCTCACATGCTGGAGAAGTTCATGAGGAGCTGTAGGTCATGGGAAGGACTCACGTTGGAGAAGTTTGTGGAGAACTCTCCATGGGAGGGACCCCACAATGGAGCAGGGGAAGAGTGTGAGGAGTTCTAGCATGTGAAAGAAGAAGCAGGAACACACACTCATGTGTGATGAACTGACTACAACCCCCATTCCCTGTCACCCTGCTCTTCTGGTAGAGGGGAAATAGAGAAAATTGGGAGTGAGGTTGAGCCCAGGAAGAAGGGAGAGTTGGGGAATGTGTTTTTCTTAAATTTGGGGTTATTTCTCACTATCCTGCTCCAGTCTGATTGGTAATAAATTCATTTCATCTTCCCCAGTCCCCATGTTTTGCCCATGACAGTAATTAGTGAGTGATCTCTCCCTGTCCTTATCTCAACCCATGAGGCTTTTGTTATTTTCTCTCCCTGTCCAGCTGAGGAGGGGAGTGACAGAGCAGCTTTGGTTGGCACTTGCCATCCAGGTAGGGTCAGCCTGCCACAGAGTCCCTTTTGTTTCCATCTGGCTTCACTTCATTTTTGTTTTCCCCACTTGTACTCTGTGGCAGACCTTAATGTCAATGCCTGCACAGCATGGGCCTCCTGCTAAATATTATCTCTAAGAAACAAAGCAGCTACAAATTATGAAGGGCAGAGTTAGGGGTGATTACCCTGCCAGCACACTGAGGATACAGGGCCCACGTGGCCAGTTGCTGCATCAGCCATATGATGGCTAAACTGGCTGCAATCCCATAAGTTTCTTTCCCTTCTAGGACAGATGGGGAGCTTTTGAACTGATGGGGGGCAGTGAAGCATCGCGGCTCAGTCTTGGACCATTACAAATCATGTAGGAAAGACTGTGTACTGGAAGGAAGCTTCATGGTTTGGAGGGAAAAGAGGAAGAAAATAAAAAGTCAGGGAGATGTGTGCCTGATGTACTGCTGAGGAAATGAGAGACATAAGTACAGATTGATTGTGAAGTAACAACACTGAATCACATAATTTTAAAAGCTTAAAAATACAGGGAAAAGGTCTACTAAAGCATGTGCAAGTTTTGCAACAGATTTTTGTGTTTGCAAATTCACAACCTCCATGGCTCAGGCTGATAGTGGGCATGATAGTGGGGTGTCCATTTAAAGCTACCGTGCTATTGCATATAAAAATCAAAAATAGCTACTCTGACCTCAGCACAACCACTGATTCCTGACCACAGCCCACTGCTTCTATCCGGGATGCTTAAAAGGCTGCTGCCCGGGCTATCAATCCCCTGCTTTAACAGCTAGATCCCACATGCTGGCAATGCTCCCAGCACAGGGAGCGGGTCAGCATCTGATTTTTGCTGGCCTCTCCTGGAAAAGCTATGGGAGGTTTCTTCAGAATTGTTTTGTTCCTTGCAGCTTTCAGTTAAACAGGCTGACACTGGGTCTGCTGCAGAGAGGGGAATAAAAAAGAGGCTTTTATAGCATAACAATGCCGTGTGCTGATGTGCAGTGGGCAATTATGTAACCAACGCTAAATCTTTCTATAATTAGAACAAGCACCTAGTTAGAGTGATCAGAGCTCTTTTGTGTGCGCCTCCACGGGGCTATGCAAGAAAAACCTTGGCTTGAAAGAAAGATGCTGGCTTGATTTCCCTTTCCTTTTCAACTGGTGAATAAATTAAATCTCAGATTACCCCAAATTGCTGTGAAAGACAAACTGTGAAAAGCGTTTCCTTTTCATTCCCGTTGAAGACATTTGCATCCCAGGTGTGAATCTCATGAAATGCAGATGCAAACCCAAAGACTTGGCCTCTCTGTCCTAAGCACTGGAGCAGCAAGAGCAGCCAGACTGCCTGAAGAGAGGACAGAGTGTCAGCATCAGCCCTCCCTATTGAGAATCAATGCCTCGTTTAGATTCACTTTGATGAATGACAACATGACAAGATATCTGCAAAGGCTCACTTATACTAGACGTTCCCTAGGTATTGCGAGGAGGCGTGGGAAAAGAGAACTAAACAGTCCCAGAAAGCAGGTGATCCTATGATTTTATGAACCCAGAGGAGTAGCTTACAGGAGATATGGAAAGGTGTGGTGAGAAATTGCTACCAGAACACCTTGACCCTTCACTCTTCTGATCTCCATACTGTGGATGGTCAGCAACACAAATATTGAGGCAGATCTACCTTCTGCAGCTATACACAAGTTCAACTCTAGAAATCACTGTAGCAATGCCAATTCATACTAATTAAAGATGTGGCTAGTGGGATCTCTACTGCTAGAGATCTGTACTTCTCACATATTTTCTGATTCTTTTCTGATTAGTTCAGATCACCAGATGAAATATTACACATATCTCTGTATAATGGTTGACAGACGTGCAAATCAACATGGAAGATAGGAAATACAGCAACGTCCTACCTGGAGGTAATTCTAGAAGATAACATACACAGGTCTTCTGACAGGCCAAACCCACCCCATTCTTGGTGCAGCTTAAATGGAGTTTGGCAGGTTTTGCCTTTATATCAGCAACAGAAAGTTCAGAGCTGACTCCGTAAGCCATAAAATTTTAGAATAGCATCTTCTTACCAATCATACCGTACAGAGCCAATGTTTTGATAGAACATCTCTCAACAGAAATGTCGCTATTGAGACGGACGTGACACGCACGAGTCACACCAACAACTTCAGGCAAAGAGCTTATCTTTATTACCACACGTCTTTTATAGTTTCTTAGCTGTTTACATAGTTTTAAAGCACAACAAGCTTAATTCAACCAATCACCGTACACCGCTAGGTGAACACTCGATAGTCATGCAGCATGTTTTTCTACCTCTAATTCAGCTATGCCTCTTTCCCACGCTCCTTCTCTAGCAGAAGTAACAGGCCTGAGCCATGATTTTACAAAGGCAACAAGGCTTTCATTTTATAAGGTTTTGCCTAAATGCCACACAGAAACATGCCCATCGCCCGAGGTTATTCAATCCCTGTGACTCAGTAGTCACCAAAGTCTCAAAGTGACTATAGAAAGTGATATGCTCCTTGGAGAGCAGGGCTTTAGATGAGCAGCAAAATCCACTTCTACCAGTATTTTGTTCCTTCAAGGCCTTTGCTCAACCTTGTTGTGTGGTATCAGTTTAGACAATTGCATGCCACCTCCAAACTTTTCTCTCGTAATTTCTGTTGGCAAAAAAAATCCCCTTACTCTATTTGCTAAAGCTGTTGGTGCCTAAAGGGCACTCCACTTCTTGCAGATTGTTGGAAAGTGTCAGTGGGCCAATATGTCCTGTGTGAAATGATCTTATCACCTGGAAGTGCAATGCTTCCAAGACCTTCACAAAATACCCTCAGAGTCTGTGGTTTTTACAGAAGTGCATGAGAACATTTTTGCCTGAGAAAGTATACTTTTCTACAATATGCAACAAATAACAGAAATTAAACCAGCCTTCATTTCAGTCATTCCAGAGAACACAGACATGACTTGAAGAATTTAAAGATTTTTTTACAAAGGCACTCATAAACCTTGTGATCTTTTCCCCCCAGCTACAATTATTCCTCCTGAGTGCTGCCTGTAACCCCTTAGGGAATGTGAAGTACAGGGGTTGCAGATGTGGTTGAACATTTCCATCTAGGTAAATCTCTTCTCTTTCACTGTTTAGCATCTTACCTGTGGCATAATTTATCCCTTGAGTTGAGTCGTTTATTTTGATCATTTTTATCTGACTGTGTGCAGCAACTGGTAGGCATACCGATATCTGATATTAACAATAGCTTATTCCATTACTTTGTATCATCATCTTCATTTGTTACAAGATATTTCACGAACCATTTAATTCTGGATTTGCAAATGTGAAAAGTGCTGAAGTAGATAAAAATGGTGCAGAGGATTTAACAGCCTAAATCTACCCCAAAAGACTCCTCAGAATGCCTCAGAAATTTGTTCTTAAAACCAGCTGTGATATTCTCATCAAACTAAAAATGTCCCTGCTCCCAGCCATGCCAAGACCTCCACAGAGCCTGAACTCCTTCCTCACCATACCGAGGATCATTTTGGGAATAGAAATGCATGTGGAAACCTGGTATCATTATTGTCCAGAAAGATACTGTCCAAAAAGTATCATGATAAAAACAGAAAGGAATTAATCCTTTTTGTCTTAGAGAGAGATTTATATTTGGGGAAAATACGTTTCAGATACTCAGAACCATTCCTTGACTAATGTTTCTATTCAGAGAAGCACAGAATAAGCTAAGTTGGAAGGGACACACAAGGATCATCGAGTACAGTACCTGGCCCTGCCCAGGACACCCCGAGAATCACACCATATACCTGAGAGCATTGTCCTGACGCTTCTTGAACTGTGTCTGGCTTGGTGCTGTGAGCACTTCCCTGGGGAGCCTGTTCCAGTGCTCAACCACCCTCTGGGTGAAGAACCTTCTTCTATTATCCAACCTAAACATCCCCTGACTCAGCTCCATGGCATTCCCTCAGGTCCTGTCACTGGGCACCAGACAGAAGAGATCAGTGCCTGCCCCTCCTCTTCCCCTCCTGAGGAAGCTGTAACTGCGATGAGGTCTCCCCTCAGTCTCCTCTTCTCCAGGCTGAACAGACCAAGCGACCTCAGCTGCTCCTCACATGGCTTCCCCTCAAAGCCCTTCACCATCTTTTTAGCCCTCCTTTGAATGTTCTTTAATAGCTTTATGTCCTTCTTATGTTGTGATGACCAAAATATCACACAGGACTCGAGGTGCGGCCGCACCAGTTCACAGCAGAGCAGAGTACAGCTCTGCCATTTGAACAGTTACCAGATCTGGTTCAGAGAAAGTCCAGACCTAGGAGATACATGGAGATCATCAATTCAGAAGGGGATATTAAATTTTCTTGTCCAATGCTGTGATTGTGGGACATTAAGTTTCATCTGACTGTTCCTGTATGGGCCCTGATTGCTTAGGCTTGCTCAAAGCAGAGCTGGTAATAATGAAACTGTCTCTTCCCAGGAGATTTCAGTTTTGATTTGAAGATAACAAGGGATAGAAAAGTGAGCACCTCCCACAGTTTTTCAAAGGTTTAATCACTCTCATTGTTAAATATTTCAACCTGATTTCTCATTTTAATTTCTCTAATTTCCACTTCCAGTCACTGGTTATTGTTTTGCCTTCCTCTATGTGATTAAGGAGTGGCTTGATATCTTGCATTTCAAATTTGTACGGGTACATATACAACATGGTCAAATCTCCTCTCAATTTTTTGTAATGAACAAAATACACTAAATGTTTTAATTTGCTCAAGTCAGGTAATTTTTCCATGTGATGTTATTGTCAAAGGACAGATAAATGGAGTTAACCTCATTCTAATCTGGCAATATTAACATTTACCTCTTAAACTTCACCACAAAACAAATTTACTTATTGGCTACACTTCCAGTTAATGCTAACTTTATAATGCTTTTGTAGTCTTTTAACACTCTTCTACATTCCAGCATTGGTTTAGAAACTTGAAGACCAGGCCAAGAGTTCCTCTAGAGTTCACCATGTCCCTACTTCTACATCCATGGCCTGCATGAGACTTTTTGTTACTTCATAGCACAAGAAATTTGTGCTAAGCTGCTTGTCTCTCATAACCCTCATGGATCCTCTTCAGAGTCACTGGCTCCCAGCACAGCCTGTACTTGACCCCACATTTTTTACTTACAGATCTATAAGTTTGCACAACGTGATGTTGAAACACAGCTCATTTAAATGGATTCTACTTACCAAGTCGTGTAGCTCACACCGTGTGACTCTGCTCCCAGTACCCCTGAACATTTTGCCACTCATTTTGAAACATACAGACTTTATGAACAGCAATTTCATATTGATTGCAAGCTGGTGAAATCGGTGACTAGTAAAAGTCCTAGAGTGTCCCTTCCTCTGTAACTTCCTCGGAAATACCTTATGCAGCATTGATCCACTGATGACAATTCCTCCGTATTTCAAAATGCCAGCCAGTTCCCGGCCCCAGTGGCACACCTCTTCCAGTGTTGCACAGTGCTAATTCTTTAATCGAAACATCATCAGAAGCAGAAGATAGAAGTAATGGTGTGCTGGTGCATTCTCCCCACCAGCCTTTTCAGGCTGGACTGGGATCTGAGAAATGCTTGTTAGGCCCCAGCCTTGACCAGCACCACCCAGGCTCAGCTCCTCTTGAGCTGATCAGAAGCACTGTCTGCTCCCAGGAACCAACGTTTCCAAACTTCACGCAGTTTTTAAGTTCATAACTTCTCAGAATTTTTTTTCCTAGTAAACATTTTTGACCAGGTAAACCGTATATATATGCATTTAGATTTGAAACATGATAGGTAATGCAGAGCAGGAACAAGAAATTATTCACAGCTTGATTTGCAGCAGCTGCATAAAATAAAGACTGTGATAAGTTTGCTGAGCCATATGGTTTTGAATTAGCTTGTACAGCCCCTTTGTCTCATGTGGTCCTCTCTGCCCTGGGCTAAGGGCCTTCCATATTGGCAAGCTCGAAATTACCCAAGTCAGACATCAAAAATAAACCACAAAAAAACAGGTTCAAGGGAAAGAAAATATTCAAAAGAACCAGCATTGCTTATAGCCAGACAACTATAAACATCTACAAGCACTGAGAGCTCACTGTCTGCCATAAGAAATGACCTGCACAGTTCTCAGAACAAACTGTGAGACTGAGGAAACAAAAGGAGCATCTTAGTGCAGGAGCTGATGCAGATTGCTCACCTACAGTTTTACCTTTGAAACAGCAAATTTGTGTTGTGGTTGTCACATAGACTGTGTTGCAAAATAGCTCACAAAGTTGTATATTTGCCATACAGCATTAAATAATACTCCAGAGCAAATGTAGAAGGAGAAATGTCAAAGTAGGAGGGATAAAACGTAATTTTTTCACTGAGATTAGTATAACAGCTGGGCACAGAAGCCTTGGCAACTTCTAAGGGGGAAAGAAGGCTCCTGAATCAGGTGGCAATATTGCCAGATATGACAACAGCAATACTGTTACTAAATGAGTGACAGAAGTGGGTAGAATGGATGACAGACGAGTTTTGCTTAGGAAAACTATTGATAAATGGTATGTGACAAAGTCTTGTATCTTTAGCTTTGTCTGAAGTGCTCATAAGACACCAGCTATCTCAGAAAGAAGGGGAAGTATCTGTCATTCATAGAGGTGGTGACAGAGCTGCTGTCACCACAGTGCTAAACCAAAAGCAGATTGCCCGTGGAGATGATGAGTTTGGGCATGGACAGACTGCACAAGATTGCCCTTACCTTCCTCCAGATCTCCCCTGTCCTAGAAGTTGTAGCAGATTAATTTAGCCTGCAGGAGTAGTTTGCCCTACAGATTAGGAGATGGTAAGACAGACAAAATGACTAGAAGACTGCAAGACAGTTATTCTGCCAAATCGTATTCCTGCCACTCATGGTATGATTTTTAAATTCCTGATAGACCATGTTTGTTTCTTTAGTCATTCTACCCTTTTCTTCTCTGTCTGGCTTCTGTTTTTCTTCTACATGAACTGTGCCTGGCTCAGTGGGACTCTTCTCCCTTTGCTTCACTAGATGCTATGTAACAATAGCAACTGCGAATTAATAACTGCCTTTGATTATATATGGTGCTATATATTGCCACTTTAACACAAATAGTGACTTGCCTATGTAAAGCTCCACCTAGTTCCCATGTATTACAACTCCTGAGAAGTACTTTTCCATATTCCAAATTTTAATTATACTCTAAAGAGTGCATCTCTTGATTTGATTTAAAGAACTCATATGTAACATATGGATGCCCATTTAATATAGACAGCACAACTCCTTGTTTTTAATGCAGAAGGTTTTTAATTTTAAATCAATGTTTTTATGCCACTTTCAGTCTCTCTTCTTTCCTTCACTCCCAAGTCCCACTTCAACGATTTCTAAGCAGCAGGTATAAATTTTATTCCAATCCATTTGCTCTATATTTTCTGCTTTTCACTTGGATATTTTCATCCGGATGAACTGTGAAGTTACTGAACTTGTTGGAGACTGTGTGAATAGTACAGGGGAGCGGAAAAGGATGGCTGAAGAAATAAACGGAGATACTGTAAAACTACACCTCCCAGGGCGCCTTGCGGCCTACCCGCGTGCGCCGCCGCGCCGCGAGTGACGTTACCGAGACTACAACTCCCAGGCCGCGCTGCGGGCAAGGCGCACGCGCAGGTGCCGCCACCTTCTCCCTCCTCGGCGGCCCGGCTGCCGAGCGGACGGCGGAGGCGGTCAAGATGGCGCTCACCAGGTGGGTCTGGCGGGCCCGGCCGGGCCGTGATGGCGCTGCAGCCCCCGGCCGGCCCGGGCCTTCCCCACCGCGCTGCGGGGCTACGCCGACGGGAGCGGCCGCTGTTGAGGAGCGCGCAGAGGCGCCGCGGCCTCTCTGGGGCAATGGGCCCGCCGGCCGGGCCGCGGGGAGCGCGGCAAGGGCCGGCCGGGCCTGGGGAAGCCCTGGCGGGAGCGGGTGTTTGGCCTCTGGTTCAGGGCTCTGCTTCCTTCGCGTGTTCTCTGCGGGAGGAAAGAGCTCCTTTGCCTCGGTTGGGTCCGTGGGGTTTTGTCGAGGTTCCCTTACCGTCAGAGAGGGCGAGCGGTCTTTGTTACGAGTTGCAGTGTCTCTCGCAGAGCTTGGGAGTGCAGTTCCGGTGGCTGCCCCGGAATCCCGAGTTTCTCTGGGTACTTTGTAAATGCACAAAAGGGCTCTGTAGATAAGAAGAGCTGAAAAAGAGGAAGTGAAGAAATTGGGGTTCGACTTGCCCGTGGCAGGGAGGTGTCAGGCGTTGAGAGGGGAGATTGTTGACAGATCTGTTTATGGATGTTTGCCTTGAGAGAAAGGAAGAGCGAGTCATTGGGACCAGAGACATAGGAACATAATATTTCTTTCGCACCCATAGTAGTGGAAAGAATACCCAGTGGTGACAATCCTGTTGGAAAACGGGCATTGTCACACTTCTGTTCAAACACGATGTGAATGTGGGTGAGTTTAGTATTAGTTTTTTTAAGGAATCTTAGAGAATGCTGAGAAAGCACACAGTGCCTTTGCCACTCTTATCTCAGAAGTTACTGAATCTCAGAAGTTGTTCTCACATTTGTGAGTGCAATGCTCAAGTTTCATAAATTGTTTCTTAATCTGTAGAGAATGATTGTAGAGAAAGTAATAACTTAGAAAGAAGCTGACTCAAGCATAGTTGAGTGTCAATGAGTGAAGTTACCAGAATGAACTTTTTATGTCATTCTCTTTTGTGGCTGTCCATGGATGTCCAGCTTTTTGCCAGCTCCAACCCAGCTGTCCCAAGATCAGCTAGAACTAGAAGAAAGAGCAAGAGCTCAGAGATCCAGGCAGACTGCTCTGGTCTCATCACGAAGGGAACCTCCCCCATATGGTTACCGGAAAGGATGGATACCACGGGTGCTAGAGGTAAATATTTAAATTCATACAAGTAATAGTGTGTCTGCTAAAGGAGAAAAAAAAAAATCTGGAGTAGAAATAAACTCTGAGCACCTTGAATATAGCTGAGAATTGTGCAAAGCCTTACAACCTGCATCATCCAGACTGCTTAATATATTCTTGTGTTGGAAGAGGTTCTAATCCACCAGATTTCTTAAAACATTTGATGGTAAACAGGATGGTCTAAGTCTACTTTTTTTCAGAGATTGTTGTGTTGTAATATAGAAATACATCTGTGGTCCTTTGGGTTTACAATCTGTGAACGCAAGGGTCCCCTGAGAAAGATACCCATATTGTTCCTCTGTCACTGTTAAATACACATTCCAGATTATAGCTGAAATAAGTGAACATGTGTGTATCAGAGCACACTTATGTGTTCTGTTCAAAAAGGTAGGTGCTATTGGGGCACAAAATTACAGTTGGAAGAAAACCTAAAAATTAGTCAGATATTTGTTGTTTAAGTATGTTACTGGCAAAAGGGTTTTGGACAATGTCATGTGTCGTCGGTTGTAATCCTTGCCAATTTAATGTAATTTGAACTGGAACTGCTAAAAGTAGAAAGAAAATACAGATGCATAGCTCTGATTACAAAACTGGTTTGGAACAGTCTCTCACTGTGAGCCGAAAAACCTTGCAGTTTGAAATGATCCTTGACAATAACTTTTGAGACCTTCTCTGGTGAGTCACAAGCCAGTGCTTTTGGGACCAAGCATGCTGTGGTAGTTTTATTACAGTACTTTGTGTATGATCCTACATTTCATCAACTTGTAACAATGTTGGCCTCATTTATGTTTGAGTGCCGTTTTTGTAAATCCAACCCTGTTCTGTGGTGATCCATATACTTCAAATAGTAGTTCCAGTGGTTCACTGAAAGAAATCATTCTTATGTGGGTGCTGTTAAAAATTATACGTTCATTATACCCAGTGTAGGTTTCCCTTAGTCATATGTATAATGTTAAAAATTACACTTTCATTATATCCAGTGTAGGTTTTCCTTCCTACACTGTTGAGTGCTAAAGTTAGTGTTTTAGTGCTTATTCTTTCTAAATGTTAATAAAGAAATCTTTTAAGAAGCCAGGTGCTGAAGGTTTGCAAAGAGTTTTGTGCACCACTTGGCCACAAATTAATATACATCCCAAAAAGACTGTTAAGGGCTCCTGTCTGCTTCATAAACAACTGTGAATTCAAAAGCAGTAAATGCTTCCAAAGCATAACCTTTGTCAGTGATCCTGGAATGCCATTGTTGGAAAAAGCAAAACCTGTTCTTAATACATTAAGAGTTATGCAAAAAAAGAAAAAGAAAATTGAAGAATTTGGTTCTGGCTAATACTTTAACAACTAATTGTTGAATGTGGGACATCCAGTGGAAAACTTCACATAACTGAAACTATGTTTTCAAGGAGCATTTGCTGATGGCATAAGCACACTGTCCCTGTTTGGAAGTGTTGTGCTTGGTCATTTCCAGTCTCAGTCCACTCTGTCCCAGTAGTGGTAACTACTTGGTCACATGGTGAGCATGGAGGGAGATAGATCTGCTTAAGACACCCATTCTTATTTTTTGATCTGTTTTGTTACCAGACTCCACATAAGCCATGCCATTGCAACAGAGAATGAGATGGATGCTCATGCTGCTTTAAGCAAACGCTTTCTCCAAAGCATTGCATTTGAAACTATGGCCTGAAGTTGTTTTATGCGTGGGTACCACTGGGTCCTGTGTGTTACTGAGCCAGGATTATCTGCTTTAAGAAGTCTTTTGGTTATCTGTTTATGAAATGCTTTTACACCAACACATTGTAGGAGAGAGGAAATAAACTGTAAGAATATTGGGCTGTTGCGTGCCAGGCCAATTTTCTGTGTATTTACACATCAAAGTAAGGAAATACCTGACACATGTAGCATTGTCAAGTTATGAGCTACAGGCTTTGAAAGGAATGGAATGCTTTTTTTATCTTTTTCACTTCATTATGGTGTGAAAAGCAACAAGTAACCAGTAGAAGTCTTCATAAAAATGCTGCTCTTGTAATTTTAGTATCCACAGTTGCTTTATTGCAGAAGGTCAATTTTTGAAGTTCTAATTAATAACTCACCTGAGAATTAAATACTTAATTTTGTATTGTCTGTAGCATAGTATTGCTTGCACATTCTAGTCAGTAATATCTGTTCCTGCTTTGTACAGGGAATAATTACTGCAAGATGTCTCTGCATTTCAGCATCTTTTAAGAACTGCAAGTTCTCTCATTAATTGCTCTCTTACCAGTGAAAATAATAAACTTACTGGAGCATTCTTGCCAAGTTAGTTTTTGTTGAAATCAATCTGTTCCACCTTTTTTTGTCTTTTGGACATTCACTACTTTTTTCTTTTCTGTAGGATTTTGGAGATGGGGGTGCTTTCCCAGAAATTCATGTGGCCCAATATCCATTGGATATGGGCCGAAAGAAGAAAATGTCCAATGCTTTGGCTGTTCAGGTGGATGCAGAAGGAAAAATAAAATACGATGCGATTGCTCGACAAGGACAGTCAAAAGACAAGGTAGTATTTCTTCCAATATGTCACCTGGCATGTATACTTGGAAAAGTTGTACGTATACATTGCATATACTTGAACTCGTTGGTCTGGCATTAGCCACATGGATTGTGTCCTCTTTTCTTATTTAACAACTAAAATAACGTCAGACAGAAATTGTGATCTTCTCTGTAATGTAATTACAAGATAAGGTAAAAATGGTGAGAATCTCTACACAGAAGTTACTTGATGGCTTAGCAGTTTTCATTTTCCAGTGAAGGCAAGAAACTGAAAACAATTCTGTGGCCTCATTTCAGTGTGTAGAGAGAGGGGACAAAAAGCCAGACAGAAAACATAGGTCAGCCTTCAGAATAATGCACCTTGCATCTTACTGATTTAATATTTGATGCTTCTGGTTGTTTTCAGTGTTGTTGGGTGCTCTGTGTTTGCTGTTGTTGTTTAATTGCAGCAGAAAGTATGGCCAATGGTGATACTCCAAGAGTTTTGTGCTGAGTGCGGAGACAGCAAGATTCTCATGGAGTTTTTTAGGGGCAAACTTCAACTTCCTGTATCCAGTGGCCTTTCTAAAACCAAGAGATGACACTTGAGGTCCTAACTAGTTTTGAGGTCAGGTACATGGGTCTCCTAAGTCTACTTTAAGGAGTATTCATATCTGCCTTTTCAAGTGTAACCAAGTGGGCTACGTGGACTTTAATTCTCTTAAGCAGGTGTTGGGGGCTGGGAAACTGCTCAGGCATGATCAAGTGTATGACCAGCTGCTTCTTTCAGCAAGCATCTTCTGTAAAGAATAGGGTAACACAAAGAAAATCTAAACCAAGTGTTAACTACAAAAAGTGTTTTAACTAATAGATATGCATAGTTGCTTTCAAAATAATTTGACTTCTTGGGCTTTAATTTAGGGTGCCTTGAAAAGCTTATGGTTATGTAATATGCTCCATATTTTACTGCATTTGAGGAAGGGAGGAAACCACAATATGAACTTTACCTCTCAAACAGAAAGATAGGACAGGCATTCTAAGAATATCAGGGAAAATACTTTTAATGGATAAGTTACTGCAGTGCCTTTGAAAAAGATGAGTGCAAATTGGACTCTATGCTGTCACGTGGAAGAAAGTAGTTAGACTAAACAGAAAAAACCAGCAGTGACAATATTTTAATTGAGGAGACTTTTCTTGGCATTCCATCAGACTTTATCTAATGTTTGGAATTATTTTTCAGGAGGAAGGTGTTAAAATATTAATTCTATTTGAAGAATTTTTACTAAATATTTGATACTTCATGCTAAATAGAAATGTTGCTTTGTCAAAAGCATACAAAGTAATTTCAAGCAGATAATTAGACAAGAAGTAATAATCATACCAATTTTGGGGAAGCTGCAGGCCAAGTAATAAGAAAAAAATTAGTGTAGTTAAACCCTCATTTTCACAATTTGTCAGATACATCTTTACTTGTAGGATTATTTCTAATTTGCATGTAATAGAACTGTTAAGATTGGAATCTTAGAATGTTTGAAAAATAACTAGATATGATAGTAGGCTTGAGGCAGAAGTGACTATAATCTTTCACTGAGTCTTATTTGGCTCAGAGTTAGAAAAATACTTCTTAACAGGTTAAATAAGAGTTAAATTTAAGCTATTAATGTTTGTCATATTTGATTAATGAAGATCTGTACTTTCATTAAGTTTCCATATGGCGTCTATGATGAAGGCAGTAATGTTCTTGTTCTCATTCACCAAGATGGAAGAGATGTGGGGCTTTTCTAAAACCAGGCTCTGTAGAACTGTAGAGTTAGGGTTTCCTATCCTGGAGCTCTGCCTTCTGTGTCAGCTTGATCCTGATTGCATCCAGCTGGATGTAAACGCTGAGAGTAAAGATTAAGTATTGTGATTCAAAGGGGAGTAAAACTGAGGGAAAATTAGATCACAGATTCATAGAATGGTTTGGGTTGGGACACCCTCTGCCAGACCGGGTTGCTCAGAGCCTCATCCATTCTGGCCTTGAACACTTCCAGGGATGGGCTATCCACAACTTCTCTGGGCAACCTGTTCCAGTGCCTCACCACCCACACAGTAAAGTATTTCTTCCTAATCCTGATCTAAACCTACCTTCCTTCATCTTAAAGCCCTTCCCCCTTGTCCTGTCACTACATGCCCTTGTAAAAAGTCCCTCTTCAGCTTGTAGGCTCCCTTTAGGTACTGGAAGGCTGCTGTAAGGTCTCCCTGGAGCCTTCTCTTCTCTGGGCTGAACACCACCAACTCTCTCAGCCCATCTTCATAGAAGAGGTGCTACAGCCCTGTGGTCAACTTAGTAGCCTCATCTGGACTCATTTCAGCAGGTCAACATTGTGTTTGGGGCCTCAGAGCTGGACGCAGCATGCCAGCTCAGGTCTCACCAGAGCAAAGTAGAGGGGCAGAATCACCTCCCTCAGTCTGCTGGCCACACTGCTTTTGATGTAGCTCAGGATACAACTGGCTCTCTGTGCTGCAGCAGGTATTTCAAACTATTTCACTGGAAGCAGCAGAACTACTATTGCTTGATTTGCTTTGCTTTGCAGGAGAAAGTATTGGCAGAGATGTCATAGGGAGCAGTTCTTCAGTGATCTGTGTTGAATTGAATAGTGTGGAATATTTTCTCTTAAGAACTTCTGATAGTACAGTGTCAGTAGGATTAGATACAGAAGTTTCATTTTCCAGAGAGCTACTGCCATAATTCAATATTTCTTCCATCTTGATACTTAGAGCTCAAAGAAACAGATACTTAGCAGCCTGCCAGAAATGAGATGGAGTTTATGAACCTATTCTAGGAGCTACTTGTTTGGTCTGAGTTAGGAAGCAGATTTTGCTTTTGCTACAGTTTATGGATGTTTTGAAGTTGAATTTAGTATTCTGCCTTCTTGTAGAGGCAGCAGTTCCATCACCCAGCCCCTATCTCTAGATGACTTGTCAGCAGTTTCTGCTATTGCAGTGGTTCATCTCTCTTGCATCTGTTCCCTTACATATTTACAAATAGTGGCTTCAGAGAATTTTCCTTGAAAAATACTGACACAAATGTGGTAGTCTGACAAGCCTCCTGTTTGGGTTTGCCAGAAAGTCTGCTAGACATGAAATGCTGGATAACATTGACACACCTGGATGCATGAGCTTATGGATCTGAGGATGAAGTTCCTTCCGTCTGGTTGTCGAGATGAAGGATTTCTAGCCTAGCTGTGTGGTTAGCTCTTGTGCTGCTGTAAATTCTTCCTGTACTTTCTCTACTTACATTACTAAAAGCCAGGCTAAAATAGCGATATATTTTGGTGACACTGATGCTGTCCCCTTTTTAGGAAAATAAAAACATGTAATTGCATCCTGTGTTTTTATGAAGACAGAAGAAAGAGTGAAATCAAGGAATGGAACTGTTAGGTCCCTTACTTTTTTCCAGCACGAATAACTTTTTATGTTGGAGTTGGATTTCTTGTTCGTGGCCCAAGGCTGTGGCTTAGTTGTTAAAGGAGAAAAAAATCGCAAAGCTTATTTACAGGTTTTTTCCCAAGATTGTCAATTCAACTGAAACATTGACAAGAGAGTAGTTCCGTTGTTTGAAGGAAGTCCTGTCACAGCTATGGAACAGGTCAAGAGAACATGAATATAACTCAAATAATCAAAAGGGTTACTTACTTGCAACCTATTTGCCTTTGTGGTAGAGCTTGGTTTGAGAGTTTGTTACCATTTTTTTATCTGGTGTGTGTACCAGGCTTACAGCCAGGTAATTTTAACAATTTCTAAAATGTTACATGCTTCATATAGAGAAACCATTCTTTGACAAGGAAGGAATTAATTCTGCATTGCTTGATAGTAAATTCTTGATTTATATATGGGATTGATGAGCACTGTACAGGGCTGGTTGGGATACATAGAACAAAACATGTTGAGGATTTCTGTGTAGCAAATTAAGAAATTTGTATCAAGACATTTGCATCTATCAAGTGTCTTGTGAGACTCTGAATGTGATTGATGTCTAAATCCTGCCATGTGGTACAGTATCTTAGTCAGTTAGGTAATATTATTCTCTTTCTGATTGCAGTGGCATGCAGATTTGTAATCGCTGCCTGTTAAGGCTGCCCCAGCCAGATAATCACGTAGCTGAACCAAAACTTGAGCTTTTTCTTTCTGCCTAGAAGGAGATTCTGCTTTTCAGTAGCAATCAGAGTGAAATATCTAAAACATAGGCTAATGCTTCCTTTCAAATTTTGTAGACTGAAAAATGGTAGTGGATGGGCACAATACAATATCAAACAATCCCAGTCTCCTCTTTATCTTAGATTAATGAAATGTCTCAACATTACTCTTAAAACAAGATAAATGTCTAGAAAAACAACAAAAAGAAACGTAACTTCGTTATCTGTCTCTTTGTGTCACTTCAAAAAAGGACTACAATTAAAACATTAAAGTGTATCAAGTTTTTGATGGCAGCAGAAATATTTGTGTTTTCAGGATAGTTTAAGCTGTATTATGTATTTCTTCCATAATAAAGCATCTTGCCATTTACATGCAATACTTCAAAGTTTAAATAGTTCATATGAATCATTTGTACCTCAGTGTAAAGTAATTTTTAGAGCACTCTTGGACCACCACTAAGAGCACCTTTTTTTTTTTTTTTTTGTCTTTTGGGATGCTCTGAAAGTCCTTCAGCATACTTGGTTCTTCATGCAGCAAGACACTTGTACTTAAGAGTTAATTAGCTTAGAGGAACACTGCTCTTCAGATGTCCTTCATTCAGCATCTGAGAAGCTAGAATATTACTGATACTAATTCAAAGGATTAAAATTTTAGGAGTGAAGGCTGAGAAGCAGAAAATGGCTCTCATGTGATTAATTAATGCTGAGGCTAAAGGTTTATTTTGTAGTTGGACATGTACTGTATAATGAACTTGAAATAATAGTTCTTGACTTTTAACCCTTTGGACTAAAACTTCCTGTTTTGTTGAATACTTGTGAAGCATTAATGTAATACAATACATTTTTCCCTGAAACCATCTAATAGTGTTCTTTCCCAATATTTTAAACTGGGACTGGAAGCTGCCGGCAGCTAGCTGCATGTTGTGTGAAAACTCAAGTATCTATATAAGGGAAAGTGTCAAGACAAGATTTCTCAAGTATTTTTTTTTTCAAGAAAATAGTAAACATAATGAAATGAGAAAATCCAGATGCTGGAAAATACTTGTATCAAATCCTTGAGTAATCCTTGAAAACAAAAGTAAAAATGAGTGGGGTTTTGTCTGTCTTGGGTTCTTAAAAAAGGAAGATGCTAGGAATGGGAAGCAGGAAACTGCTGTCTAATGCCAGTTCTGAGAACAATTTGTACAATTATATTTAATCAGATTACTTCTGATTACTACATCTGTAAAATGGGGTCCAGAGTATATACGTAACCAGGTCTTCTATGGGAGTAATTGAACAATATGTAATTGTAATGCATTTATAGTTGTATATTAATTTTAATTAGTACCCAAAGTATAGTCTAAGCCTGAATGATTTCCCTTGATATATGTACATTTATTCCTGTTCGCCAGCATTAGTAAAATCTAATGTCTTCCAGGTTATTTACAGCAAGTACACAGATCTTGTGCCAAAAGAGGTCATGAATGTGGATGATCCTGAACTGCAAAGACCAGATGAGGAGGCAATTAGAGAGGTATTGTATGCACTGATGTGCCTAGTTAGCAGTGGTGTGCTCTATGTCTTGCATATGGGATGAGATGCACACTGTGGTATTTTTTCTTCAGATAACAGAGAAGACAAGAGCAGCCTTAGAGAAATCAGTCTCCCAGAAAGTTGCAGCAGCCATGCCAGTTCGAGCTGCTGACAAACTAGCTCCTGCACAGTACATTCGGTATGTAGTGCTGGTGTTTGTGTGAGATGATGTAATACAAAATGGATTAAAATTGGCATATTTCTGAGAACAGAAATTCCTCTTGAATTCTGTTCTTCGGTAAGGAATATGAAACTGGCTTATGTAGCTTGAATTAACCCACTAACAATCACCTAGTTTGAAGTGTGTAGAAATATGTCGTTAACATGTCACAAGTTGTGGCACTTTGGAGGGGTTATTGTTTTAGCAACAAAACACAGATTTGCCAGGGATCACTATTAATGATGCTGCCCTGAAAGCAAAGTATTTACTTCAAGTTTCAAGCCACAACAAGACATGTCACAAAGTTCTTCCTCCATAGAAAATGAGCAATTGGAAAGAATTGTAATGATGAGGAGGCTGCTACTCATTTATCATGATTTTCTGTTTCAAACACACAAAAATTTCATGGCAGGGTTACACTTGTTAATTCGGAAAAAAAGTATGTGAAGAGGTTCTTAATGAACTGTAAGAAGTCACCAGGGCTTCACAGACATGGGTGGAGAGTATTGTGACAAGCTATGTGTATTGTACTTGTTTTTCTTCTATTTCAGAATCTAGGTTTCAGAAACAGGATAATATAGCCCTGAAGAGAAGTTACATTCTGTCTGATGTAACTGAGTTTGCACTCAGTGCAGTATCTGTGCAGTTACCTGCTGCTGACATTCATAGTGGAATAGCCTTAAACTGTTACGGATAAAATGAAACCGCAGCTAGAGCAGTGAACTGAGTAAAAATGGAAGGGATATCTAGCTGTGTACAGGGAACTGAGCACTCTGTTTTATTCAGGTACACACCATCTCAGCAAGGAGTTGCATTCAACTCTGGAGCAAAACAGAGAGTTATTCGGATGGTGGAAATGCAGAAGGACCCTATGGAGCCTCCAAGATTCAAGTAAGTGTTCGCAGCTTGTTCATGGCAAATAGAAGATTCTGAAGTGTATTTCTGTGCACCATACTGATTGTAATTGTTTTCATAATTGCTCAGAATTAACAAGAAGATTCCGCGAGGACCACCATCTCCTCCGGCACCTGTAATGCACTCTCCTAGTAGAAAGGTATGAAATGCCTTAGCTGTTCTCAGTTTTGAATGCTTAGGTGGGTCCACAAATTCTTCTTTGATCTAGTTCATTTCTCCTTACTGATCTTTTGATGCAATGTTAAGTGATAAGCTTGGTGCCCAGTGCAGCCTGTTTGTTTGTTTGTTTTCTTTTTTTCATTTGGGCAGTTCTGTAAGTAACTGTCCTTTCATGTATCTTGTCAAAGGTTGAGTAGTTGTCTCATATATTTATGCAGGGCTGAATTTGTTCATGGCATGAATGAGTTGACCAAGGCTTTAGCCTGGGTACCCTTATGTTGCTTTTAGACAACACTGTTAAGATAATCCTTAATAACACTAACTTGTCATTAAGGATTAGCTCCTTCTGAAAGATGAGTGTAGTGGTGGTTCATCAGTTTGGTACAACTTGAACAGCTGCTAAGCGTGCAGATGTTAACAAGCCGGCTGAGAGTTACAGCCTGTGTGACAAAAGCTTAAGAGGATGGCTGAAGAGCTGTCGGGACTTTATTCTGTGTTGGCAAAGATAGAGTGCAAAAGTAAATCCCATGGCAGAGAGTTTGGAACCAGCTGATCTTTAAGGTCTCTTCCAATCAAACCATTCCTTGATTCTGTAATCTTATTGCTGCTAAGAAGAGTTGGGGTTTTGTAGTGGAGTCCTGAACTTTCTACTCTGACTTATTTCAATAGTTTCATAGCTGCCTTTGAGAAAGAAAGAAAACAGTATTTCCTTTTACTATGAATGTGAAGATGACTTTGCTTCTTCTCTTAAATCAGATGACTGTAAAAGAGCAGCAAGAGTGGAAAATTCCTCCGTGCATTTCAAACTGGAAAAATGCAAAGGTAATTAAATTGTCATAAATTTATTTTTCTAATGTTGCACCCTGATGAGAAACTTCTGTGAATGATTTAAGTTTGAATAATACAGATTTTAAACCTCTAGAGTTAGGTAAACTGGCTGCTTCCAGCATGGAGAACACATGATCATACAGCTAATTTTTCTTCAGTTTGGCATGTAAGTGTTGTGAGAGTATAGAACTGAGGGAGAATATGTTACTTCATGGCAGAGATTATAAATTTTGAGAGGAAAAAAATTGTATTAGTTAAAATCCCCATAATAGTGCAGTTGAAACTCAAAACCTCTCAGGGTCACAAAGTAAAGCCATCTAAACTGAAAAAGAGCAGAGTATCAGAGACTCAAGCATGTTTCTTTTTAATACTGCAGTCCATATTTCTGGAAAGTTTTCCTCATTGCATTCTTTCATTAATTAATTTTTATCACTGGTCAGCTAGCTATTTTTGTTCCTTGTTTGAGTATGTCCTGTCCCTTTGATTTTTATCAGCCATTAAGTTTATGTTCTGAGAGAGGGGAGAATTTTATTTGCTGCAGTAACTGGTCTAATCATTCTGAAACTTACTAAGCTGTTGTCCTGAGAAAGCCTCTTCAAATGGAGGAAGGAAAAGCTGCATGTTTGGATGTTACTTTTTTCTTGCCTACCCCAACACAGCTGTCTAACTGGGACTGACGCTAATTAGGAGATCAAATTTTAGGTTACAGATGCTAAAACCAAAGCAAAAATTTTGTAGAGCTCACAAAAAATAAATCTTAAAATATCATCTATTAATAATTTTGAGTTTCAGCTTTGGAAAACAAAATTGGCATTTAGTGTGTCTTACTTTTGTTGGCTGCCTTGCCCATTACTTTCTCATTTTGAAACAGCTAACCCCTTAACAGGTATGGAAAGTGTTTAGGTAAAACAATTTTAAAGCAAAAAATGGTAAAACAGCTGAGAGACTGGAGAAGCTATTAGCTGTAGTTTTTAACACAAAGCAAAAAGTGGACCTTATCAGTTGAAAACTTTCTTTTGTCCTAAGATGAAACTTGAAGGGAAGCTATGATTTGGATTTGGTGGGAGGGTGGAATTGGAGTGAAGCTTAGTGTTACCTGGTAAGAATTTGAAGTACATATGAAAAGGAGATCCACTGAGGCATAATAATGATGGGTTGTGAGTTTTGTATGTGGTTTTGTTTTCTTACACAATAAATATAATAATGCTTGTTATTACAAAGACTGTTTCTGTGATTAACTGCCTCTCTCTTTCCACTGTAGGGTTACACCATTCCATTAGATAAGCGCCTGGCTGCAGATGGCAGAGGATTGCAGACTGTTCATATTAATGAAAACTTTGCCAAACTTGCTGAGGCGCTCTATATTGCTGACAGAAAGGTCAGGTAGTTCTTTAAACTGTTTTGTTCCATATAGTTTTACTATCTTTGTATATTAATTTCCTTCAGAAAATCAGCTGTGAATAGGCTATAGTTTTTTGATTTGTCCTGCTTCTTTGCTAATGTGAGACTTAAGGTCTTATCCCCACTATCTCTGAATCATTGGCTCAACGTGGGTTAAGTTATTGGGAGTCATGGGTCTTGTCTCTCATCTATAACTGCTGTGGTTGATGGGTTTTAAGCTTCCTAATTTTGGCTTAATTTCTGTCCTGTTTACTAGCTAACTCCATGACAGACCTGCTTGTATCCCAGGTGGTAGGCTTTCTGTATTTTTAACTGTGTCTTATTTGTGCAGGCTCGTGAGGCAGTAGAGATGCGTGCCCAGGTGGAGAGGAAGATGGCTCAGAAAGAAAAGGAGAAACATGAGGAAAAGCTCAGAGAAATGGCTCAGAAAGCCAGGGAGAGAAGAGCAGGGATCAAAACCCATGTTGAAAAAGGTACATTTCTTTGTTATTAAGGCGCTATGGATTTTTTTAACACTCTGAAATCTGGGCTTGGAGCAATAACCTGAGAACTTACAATATCTAAATACCAGCTGAAATTTCGAAGCATGACATCAGTTTGTCTCTTCACTCTTGGTTAATTCACTGGCTGGTTTGATGGGATGCAGGTTTGATCTTCACATCAGTATTTTGGCGTATACAGGTTTAGGACACTGAGAATTTTGGAGTTAATAATGCATCAGTGCGAGTGATGGCTTTCATGGACAGTTCTAAACTAATTTTTTTAGAAGAAGCATGTTACAGATGAAGGGCAACTTTGTTTAGAAGAACTAAACCATCTTTTATGTTTTCAAAGATGGTAAAATGCAATATTGTCTCTTGCACTGTTGTAACTGGTCTTGCAGAACTGTAGTTTTGTTGGCCAGTAGGCCCTAAAAAACGCTCCTGCCAACCTAACTAAATTGTCACCATTGTGATACGTCTTAGTTCTGATTGAAATTACACTTCAAAGATCAAGATGATGAACTTAGAGAGCAGTTACAATCTCTCTAGAAGGTGGAGGGATATGGTCATACAGTGGCAGATCCTGCAGCTGGGATGTACTAACCTCTTACCAACAGGCTGGGGGCTGGCCAGCCGGAGAGCCACTGTGTTGGAAAGAGTGGAGTTGTACCCAGGAGTTGTAGTGGACAATATGCTGAATATGAGCCAGCAGTGTGCCCTGGCAGCAGTAATGCTAAGGGCATACAAAGCTGCATCTGCGGGAGTGTAACCAGTAGGTCAAGGGAAGTAATCATTTCCTTTTACTGGCGACCTGTTAGACTGCATCTGGGATACTCTGAGCAGTTACGGGCCTCCAGGTACAAGACAGACATTGATAAATGGGAGTCAGTTCAGTGGAAGGCCATCAGAATGGTCACGGGCTCAAGTAACTGCCTGTTCAGGTGATGCTGAGAGAATAAAGCTTGTTCTGCTAGGAGATGATGTGCCATTGGGGCCAACTAATGGGAACTTACCCACAAGGTCATCCCACAATGATCCCTAAATGATTGTCAGAGCTCTTCACCAAGTTGCATGGTGGAAGAATGAGACAGTAGGCAAGAGTTGAAGCAGGAGGTTTCAACTATGTGTTAGGAGAAAAATTTTCACCATGAGGACAAACAGCAGTGGTGCAGGTTGCCTAGGAAGTCTGACAGTGTCTATCCTTGCAGGTTTTCCTCACCTGAGTGGGAAAAGCCCTGACCAACCTGGTTTGAATTCAGCATTGATAGCAGGAGATTGTGAATTAGACTCCATTCCAACCTGAGTGATTTTCTGATATTGCATCACAGAATGTTCTTCAAAACACTTAAATCCTGCACGTTTCAATGATATTTTTACACTTAAAATTATGATACAATGATCTGTGAATGTTTTAGGGTATTAATTCCTAGACAGACAAGTATTCTAAGCTCTTGAAAGTTGGAAGAACATAGTTGTTTAGGATGTGTCTGCTTTGACTCTTATCAAGGACAGCTTGGGACATAAGAAAGCTGTGGTGTTCCCTGTGTTCACTTTATTTAAAGTGTAACATTTTAAATAGTACTAAGGGTCACTGCTCTTCTGTAAAAGAGTACTGATTTGAATTACTGTGCCAATGTCTGTGGCATAATTAATTCAAACTTCAAATATATGTCTATAATGAGCAATCTTGTACTTGTTCAGAGGATGGAGAAGCTAGAGAAAGAGATGAAATCAGACATGACCGGCGCAAAGAGAGACAGCATGACAGAAATCTTTCCCGGGCAGCCCCTGATAAAAGGTGAGTCACAAAAAAAAGCTGGTTTATTCCTGTAGTGGTACTGGCTTCCCCACTAGGGAACCTATTACTGGGCTTTCCTTTTCTTGATGTGAGTGCATGAATTGTATCTTGTGGAGATAGCTACTGGTATGAAGCACAGTTCATTCATTGTATGGAAAGGCATTACTGTGTTAAAACACTGCAGTACTCTCTTCAAAATGTAGCATTTTCCACATGAATGGGAGAGAGGGGTGTGCTGTGTTGGTTTTGGGTGGGTTCTTCTTTAGCAGAACTTCAGTATATTCAGGTTTAATTAGCATGTTGACAGCAAAGATTGGAACCTGAATCCTCTAATTTTGGTGAGACCGGAGTATTCAATAGTGGCTTTGTTTCTTGAAGCTGTTCATTTAAAGTAAGCTTAGATTTATGAAGGTAGGCTGAAGTACCTTATTAGCTGAAGCCACTGAGATTTCTGAGTGCAAATGGTTTCTAGAGGCTTAAAATCTCTAATATGTTAAAATTGGATTGCTCAGCCTTCCCAGAATATAACTACACTGATTCTTGCAAAAAATAAATATGACATTTTAGACCAAGTCAGCTTGATGTGAATTGCAGATAGTGAAAAGCAAATTTAAATGTCATGCCCAGCTGATCATAACTTTTCCAAATGTTTCCTTTGCCAGGAGACAAATTTTAAATGTTACCTAGTAAGGAAGAACAACAGTCAAAATCTGGCTCCTGAGGCAAATCGTTAGCAACCAATACAGGATCTGTTTGCAACTGAGCATGTCAACAAGTATGGTTTACTGACCTCATAAAACTTCTACATTTTTAATTCAGGTCAAAGCTGCAAAGAAATGAGAACAGAGATATCAGTGAAGTTATTGCCCTGGGGGTACCCAACCCCAGACCATCCAATGAAATCCAGTATGACCAGCGGCTGTTCAACCAGAGCAAGGTAAAACACCTTTTCACAGCTGTGTAGCTTTCTGTGAGAACATGCTCATCCTTCCTTAGTGGGTATGGCTATAATACTAAAGGGAGCCTGTTCTCATGGTTGGTGTGGATACACTCGGAAAGAAGTCTGTACATAACTGATTAGGAAAATACTGACTTCCTGTATCCAGAGCCTATGCAAAAATAAAAAATGGAATATTCTAAGTGTATAGCTGAATTGAAGTGGTTTTGTTGCGATTTTTCTCACTGGGGAGTGGGAAGAAAAACTGTTTTGCCTTCAGGCTGCAGTGACCTCATTTTCTTCTCTTGTATAAAGGTACTGACTGAATAGGGAAATCTGCTTTCAGAGAGAAGCAAGTAAATACTTTCTATTCCCATTACTGCTTGTGTTAATAATACTCCTGAAGATATAAACAGTTAACAGCAACATTTATTTTTCCTGAATTTTATACTATTCAGAGATGACAAAATAGATTAGGCTTCAGCAAATCCCTCAATAGACCTGCAGTTTGTCAATCACTCTTTTTCATGTCTTCAATGAAAGACTTGTAGGCAAGAAGGGAACGCTGATGAACCAAAAACAAGCAAGCAGACACTTCTCCTTTCACAGTTTATATAAGCCTCTGTGTGATTTGGATCAGTCAGCTTAAATCATGTTTTCCAGAAATTCTGAATAATACACATTTCTGTATGGTTGTACTTAGCTATTACAGACAGCTGTACTTGCAGGACAGACTGCAATGATCCTTTATTCTGAAAGGAAGATGGCCTGTAATCCTTCCTGTTGCTTTCTGGAAGAGTAGGACTGAGGCTTGTAATGCCATGTTCTCTGGACTTAATCCCAGACCCAAACCCGCTCATATCCTCATTAAGTGCTTGGAGTAATTTGAAATCCATCATAAATCACACAATACCATCTTTGTGTAACTGTGCAACATCATGCGTGTATTTTGTTGTTAAAATAGGTTAGCTGACGATTTGCAGAGTCACTTGTGCTGTTCTGCTGCTCTTCACAGGGTATGGACAGTGGCTTTGCTGGAGGAGAGGATGAAATTTATAATGTTTATGACCAGCCTTGGAGAAGTGGCAAGGATATGGCCCAAAACATCTACAGGCCAAGTAAAAATGTGGATAAGGACATGTATGGTGATGATCTAGAGGCTCGAATAAAGACCAACAGGTAAGGAAATAAATTTAAGAAATATTCTTAATTTGTACTCTGAAGTTAGTCAACTGAGAATAATCTTCTCCTGCAGGTTTGTTCCTGACAAAGAGTTTTCTAACTCGGATCGTAACACCAGAGGCAGGGGCAGAGATGGACCAGTTCAATTTGAGGAGGATCCATTTGGTTTGGACAAGTTTCTGGAAGAAGCTAAGCAACACGGTGGTTCTAAACGGCCATCAGACAGCAGCCGCCCTAAAGAACATGAGCATGAGAGCAAAAAGAGGAGGAAGGACTGAATGCCTCTGCTCCTTGAGAGGTAGGGAAATAGACTGCAAGCTTGGACTTCAGGCAAAAGGATTTTTAATATTGGGTGTATAGGAGGATGGCATTTTAAGACAGCAGTTCACAACTCTGGCCGTGTGGATACACACACACACAAATTCTTCGACATAGGACTGCTACTCGAGGAGAGAGGAGACATGGAGACCACTCTGAAACATTTCATAAGGGAATTGATTATTCTTTAGCAAGTTCTCTGACTTTGCTGATTCCCCACTGCCCAGCATCTCAGGGTAAGAATGTAGCCGCCTTCCTACAGCTTTAGTTTTTGTAGGTAGCTAAAGCTTTGACTTGATCTGTTAAAAGCTTTCCTGCTGTATATAATGACTTATGCTGTAACAGATGCTGGGGTGTTCATGATTCAGTGTTTTAGTGTGGCTATACAGCTTATTTGAACAAGGGAGGGGAAACAGCTGGATTCTGTTTTAAAACAAGTACTCATTCATAGTTTCTCAGTAATCTTTATTTTAGTTTCTGTACATTTAGTGAAATAAAGCCTCCTTCCACCACTCACTCACTTTGATTCTTTCTTTGACTGCGTCTTCTATGGATCTGGTGTTTGAGAGCGAGCTGAAAACAACGGAAATTACTGAAATTAGCTAGGCAAGAAGGTTTATTTTTCATTTCTGATCACCCAGAACACTGATATGGAAAACAGAAGATACATGTATAACCAATTCAGTTGCATGAGCCCCAAGCCAGGGCTTTTCTGACAGGAAAGGTGAATATATATGCACAGCAATTGCTGGTTGTACCAGCAAAATGCATCTTAACAGCTTGTGCTTTCAGCTGGAACTGATAAAATATAACTGTCTAAACCTAGCCTAGAACCAAGTGGGAGAAGTGCTCATCTGTTCTAGAGAAGCCTGCATTTTTTAAGAAATGAAAATAACTACTACTTGCCTTCTGCTTTTTATTTCACTATAAAGAAGCCTCTTAGCTTGCACCTCTTGTGAGAATATAGTCTTTGAAGCCTAGGCAGTTAAGTGCATGTGGCTATCCTTAAAGCTTCAAGAATAAAAAGCAGCAAAAATTTCCAGGAAATTGACACAAAATACTATTTCTAGTACTTAATTTGATAATTGCATACAGATAACATCCTAGCAGTGCAATTTATGAAGGACCAGCCTACTGCCTATCTAGTAACAGTTTAAGGAGTCTTAATTTCTGCTTCCGTTTTTGTACCACAGTTGGAACTTGCAGGTTCATTCTTGGGAATGGGTACTGAAGTAACCACAACCAACAACGACTTACGCAGTAATATGAACAATGTCAAGTGAAATACTTTATCACAATCAAAACACTGCATCGCTGAAGTCTCCTGCCAATTCATTTTACTTTTACTATCTCCTAGCATTCAAAGTCTCAAAATAAGAAACTAGTTGTCAAAAGGATATTGAAGAATTCATATTAAGTAATCAAAGGCTTGAACTGATTGTGTCTGATACACCAGCCTGCTTGTTGCTCATGGCTTCACTCTGTACTTCACTCTGAGTTGTATCAGCTCAAGTACATGTAAGTCTGAAAGAAAATCCCTTATTTAGGGAACATACCAGATGCAAGTTTCTAATGATTTTGACATGAGAGTTGTTAATAAATCAATGGCTTTAGGCAGCCATTGACTCCCTCTCCTTTATTCCTTATCTGTCAACACCACTGCATACTAAATGTTGGGAAAGCAGTGAGATGGCTTTGCTCTGTTTCTGTGCTGGAGGATACAGCTGTCTGGCTCTAGCTGACCAGTCAATGACAGACACTTTTGTATGTGTACCAGACCATTACGCTGTCTTGATACCATACACTTACTGCATTAAAATGTTAAAGACAGAGAGAACAAAACCCTACTCTAAAGCAAATTTAATGTTGTCTTGAACACATGAAAGCAAGCAGCTGATTTCTCCTGTACAGAATGACAGCTGAAGAAAAATAAATAAATAAATTTCACCAAAGTTCAAAACTTAGCATCACTTTCTTTATCATCTTCCCCCCACTTTCTCTATCATCTTCCCACAGCCACTCAACATCCAGATCAGATATTGGAATCCGCCTCCAGAAACGCATGTTTCAAACTGCAAACTAGTTTCATAGTAAATCCCTAACAGTTTTACTGAATTCAGATGACTTTTGGTCTCTTGAGTGTGATCTCTCTGGTATCTCTATAATCTTGACCCCTAACAACTCAAGCTGAGAGGAGGGAATAAACAGAAGTGGTAACAATTTAAAAAATTTTAAAAGCACACTGAATGACAAAATCCTTAACCACACTCTGAAAGAATATGGTAATATTTTCATATTACTGTACCCAACTGAAGGCAGAATTAGAGTCAACTCATCACATTACTTCATTAAAGGAATTAGCACAGTACCTTGGAACCTTCAAGAATGTGGGAGTCCTTCTGTAACACATTCTGAACTTCTTCTGGAGTTGAGAATTTAATCCAGCAATATCGTCTGTGAAAGCCTGTATCTCTGTCCTAATTGCCAGTTAAAAAAACCAAAATGCAATTACTATAAGATATATTCACAGAAGCTGTTAAAAACTTTCTACAGATACTGAATTTAAGGATTATTCAGAAATTATCAGAGGGATTGGCACACTTGCTGTTTCAGGAGCCTTTTTCACACTAAGATGTTTAGTGTCAGTGACAGCATGTGGGGCCTAACAAAGCCTGTTCTACATACCTTTCAATTTGAATCTAACTGCCATAAAAAAAATCACAATCTTAAGATATAATTGAAGCCTGGAATAATGCACAGGCAGTAGTTTCAAACTGCAGTATTTATCTACTAATAATAGCCAGTCACAACAGAACTGACATTTAAATGGCCACAGTACTTGAAAAGCATTCAGCAAGATAAAGCAGCTGCTTAAGAGACTAAGAAAGCAGAGTGCAATTCAGAATGAGATGCACTAACTGCACTGAAAAGAAAAAAGTTATTTTTAGAAATAATTTGCCAGTCAGAAAAGACACTTGTCAATAAAGAGGTGATAATGAGGAAAAGCAGGGTGTATCCAAGTGCCTTCTGTCTCTACTCTGATCCCACTCAGAGCTCGCAACAGCTCAGCCATTCTGATCATGAGGCAACACTTCCAAACCACCAGCGAAGTTTGCAGGTACAGGGCACTGCCCGGTTTCAGTATCACAGTGTCTAAATTAGGCTGTCCTACACTGGGGATTTTTGTACCTCTGGCAGTTTTAAGAAACTGCTTAAGTAATCACTGAATCTAAACGTACACACATGCATCACTCAAATTAGTGATGGAGCTGGGTTTGTGGTAAGCTACCAGACTTTGCAACAAAACAGTACAGTCTGTCTTGGGCCTGAGGAAAAAACGTGACAGGCAGGTGCCTAAGCTTCAACTGTTCAAAACAACCAGCCTGTTTCAAACTATCTTTCTCCATTTCCACACTAATCCTCAACTGAGGTGAACCTATCAGCTCACTAACTCAAGTTCACTGCACACTGAGCTTAATTTAACAGACCATTACTTCACATGGAGAAACACCAGTGGACAGAACCTTGACACTTTCAGCAGCGGCCTGCAACTTACCCACAAAGGAACACTTTTTGACTGTTCATCTCTAAGAAACTGCACTAGATACTATGATCCCTGACCTACATCCTCAGAAGATAAACAGCCTAAACGACAGAGGCACTGGCAGCTTGGCAGCACCCGGCAGAGGTTATGGGTTTTGTGTTAGCCCTGCGGTCTGGATAGGGTCTGAATCCACAGCAGGAAAAGATGGTAGGTTCATACCCACACCTTTAGTTTTTGGCGAGCGAGACCAGGCACATAAAAACTTTATACCCTCTCAGAAGAATAGTAACACCATGATAGAGAAGCACAAAGCACTTTTAGATTAATTATTCAGAAATGGCAGCATCAACAGGATGTGAAGGATGTGCTTTGTGAAGCTCTTTGAAAGCCAATGGAAAACACTAAGCTTCAATAAGGCCTAGCGCTCGCAGACAAGTGGTGACACTCCTGCGAGAAGAAGCTAAGGGTAGAGAGCACTGAAAACCTCACTAGAGTACAAGATGAGGCGTCCAGACTGCAGCTTCTAAGAAGCGGGGAAGCTGCTTCGGAGCAAGGCCTCAGCCGCTGGACCAGCCGGCGGCTCTTCCCCGCTTCGCCGAGAAGACACGAACTGCGGCCCGGAGGACGCGCGGGTACTCACGAACGGCAGCTGGCACCTCTGCACCGACCCGAACTGGGAGAAGTACTCCTTCAGCTCCTCTGTAGGGAAACGCACCTGGTTACCCGGCGCCTCCGCGCAGCCGCGCCGCCCTGGCCCGACCCCCGGCCTGTGCCGGCACACGCGGCGGGGCCGCCCAACCCCGCCAGCCCCAGCAGCGGTGAGGGATGGGAGGGGGGGTGCAGACTCACTGCTCGACACCGTCCAGGGAATCTCAGCCACGAAGATGTCGAAGAGCCGCCGGGACTGGCGGCCAGCCGCCCGCCCCGTACTGGCTGCCGCCATGTCGGGACCGCGGCGAGAGGGAAGGACGGAGAGAGGGAGGGGCGGCCCCGCCCCGGCCGGCCCGAAATGGCGGCGGCGGCCCTAACCCGTGAGGGTGGGGAGGATGCGTTTCGCCGGCTCTTTCGATTCTACCGGCAGCGCGACGCGTCCGACCTGCGGGGCGTAGTGGACTTCTCCGCGCCGGGGGGCCAGGTAATACCGGGCTGCTTCTGCCTGTGCCCCGTGGCGAGCGGCTCGGAGCGCGTCCCGCCCTCTGCGCGGTGTCTCAGTGCGGGGCTGTGGCGGTGTCGCTGCAGCCCGTTCTCTCCACCTGCTGTTCCCCTTCGTGCCCGACGCCGAATCTCTAGTGCCGCCCCGTTTCTGGCTAGAAGACGCTGCACTCGAGCGCGCTGAGCCTCATACGGGTCCCTGTGATGTTTTAAAAATGAGGGCTGGACCCGAGAGGGGCAGCTGGGAAGGGCCCGGGGCCCTTCTGCCAGCGGGCCCCAAAGCCGGGCGCGCCCAGAGTCCCGCTGAGCCATGGGACGCTTCCCGAGGGCGCAGGGTGCGGTGCAGCTGCCCCTGGCCAGCGCGATGCCTAGTCACAGATCTACTACTTTTGCTTGTATTTTCTTTCATAATTTTTAATTACCTCCCTACACTGCAGTAGAGGATCTTCAAAGCTTCTAATAGAACCACGTGATACTTAAGCAGTGGAACGTATCGACATAAAAACCCCCAAGTTTCACTCTTGGGGCTGACAGTGTTTCCTGGGCCTGCTGGCCCTTGTCTTAGCCCTGAAATACTCGGGTGAGCTGGAATCAGCTTCCCCTTGCTGTGCTGCCTTCTCCCTAGTCAAGTTTCTTCTCCTTTCTCACTCCTGTATAATAAATGCCTGGCTTAGTCATCGGGGCTAGTTCAGCTGTTGCAGTGGGCTGGGGAGCACAGTCAGCAGCACAGCTGAAAGTAGTAGCCATCATAGTAGCTTACCATGTCTTTAGTGATGAAGAAATGATCCTTAAAACTTGTCTTCTGTTTTATCCCCTCACAAAAGGATGACACATACCTGCTAAAGTATTGTTAACCAGGGATTTTCTTAGGAAGCCTATGTCAAAAAAAGGAGTGGGGAATATAGTTAAAATGAAACTTCAACTAATTTTTCATAGTTTCAATGCTTAGTCTTCTCTTTTTAGTGTTGTATTAAGATACTTATTGTTCTATCTTTTCGGGCCATAATTTTGCTGTTGCTAATGGAACACAAAACCTGAGCCATATGAAATTGTTAGAGGCATTAGAATTAACCAAGGAGGTTGTTAACATTTCAGCCTTTCCTGAGCTTGCAGCAATCCTGTATTTGGTAAAGGATTACAGCACTGTGAATCTTCTGGGAAATTCAAAGTATTTGAAAACATCACAAGGATCTGTCTTCTCTCAATGTGATTCTTTTTGTGCCTGTTACCTTCTAAGATCAGGTGACAGTTTACTAGTGAAAACATCTTTTATTCCTCTTTCCCCCAGGTTAAAAACATCTGGCTGTTCTCTTTAAGAACTACAGGCCAGGCACATTGGCCCAGATAATACTGCTTCTTTTTTCTCAGAAAACTGCTTCCAGCAATTGAGCTGTTCAGTGAAGTGTGACATACCCCATCTGCCCTGTTACCAGGCTTATTTAACTGATTCAGCACATGTAATTCTTCAGCATAGAAACATCTCCTGTTCTCCAGAAGCCCAGGCAACAGCTGGTGTGGCCGCACTTTGAGCAGGCAGTGATGTGGCAGAGTTTTGGTCAGAGGATGAACCTTTCTGGGGCTGCTCTGTGGACAGGACTGTGAAATAAGCTCCTCAAGGCTGGCACTCACAAAGCTGCTTTGACACAGAGCTGAAAAATGGGTAAAACTGACTACATTGCCAGAAGGTGCTGTCCAGCAGTAGTTCAGAATTTCTTAGAAATTCTAGGTATGTAATTTAGTCCTGTTGCTCAGAAAGTATTAACCAGAGCTGTCAGCTGCAAAGAGACTGATTTACACATGCACCACTACAGAGGCTGTGTGCAAAGGCCTTAATTTGATATACACTTTAAGTTGTTACAGACAAAGTCTTGCAGTCTCAGCCTATTTATTCCTCCTGTGCCTGGCCATCTCTTTCCTTATACGAGCCTGTACTTTTCCGCTGCTGTATGGAGAGCTGGACTGGGGAACTAAGCCAGAAAAAAAACAACCTGCCTCTACCCTGCCTTCCTCAAGACAGTTCCCTGTCCTAAGCAAAGAAGGGAGTGGGAACACAGTAGAATGAGTTTGGTGGGTTTTTCACCGCAAATGTTGGCTTAAATACATGTGTTACTGCAATCCAAGAGAGTGTGTCAAGTAAATACATGTTGCCAAGCCTTGAGCTGTTGATCCTGCTGTTGGGAATGGAAGTAGCAGGGTGGCATTCAGAATTGACGGGGTTTCTGTAGTCCTTCACATCCGACAGCTTGGGCTATTTCATCACTGTACTGCTTATCCCTCTCTAAATTAGAGATGAGAATAGTCATCTACCCTATAGGATCATGAGCAGCTTGTATTTGGAATGTTCTTTGAAAGTATAAAGTGTTATGAGTATATTGCTCTCTAATGGAGGTTGATAATTACCAGAATGTTTTATAATGATGAGGCTGTACTGTGGAAGTGAACAAATCATGATGAATTTTTTCTCATTGGTATATATTGTTCGGGTTTTTTTATAAGGGGGGGGACATCTCTCCTTGTCCCTAAGTAAAACCTGTAGGTACCTTTTGATTCTTATGTTGAATGTGTACTGGCTCTGTTCGCCCTGTCCTGGTCACAGGTGTTTAGACAGTAGTTCTGTGGTACATTTGGCATTTTCACGAGAGTTACCTTCAAGTGTGGTAGCACTCTTCCTTATAGATGTTATTTTTGGATGAGTTTTGTGTTTCTCACTTTTTTTTTTAACCAGAACTGTTTTCTTTTGCCAGGTGTTCAGATCACAGCTCAGTGTTTCTTCAGTCAGTGATCAAGATGCCTGCAGAGCAGGATTACGGCCAGTTAGCCAGTGGAAAGCCTATGGCCTCAGTGAGTATCCAGGTAGGTGCCTCTGATTTCAAGAAAAATTAAACACAACCTTGTTGCTTTGAACTCATGCATCTTCAATCTTATCTTTCTTGTCCTGCCTGTAAAAGCTGTTTTGGTTTGCCTAAATGTAATTTAATGTTGACATACGTGCAGGAGGACGAACAAATCGGCTAAAGGGTGGGATGCAGCAATATTTATGAAGGTGAGAAGAGCCAGTTCTTTCACGGTGAGATCAACCAGACCATAGGTCATGAGAATGGATTCCTGTTGCCTTTGGCAGAGACTTCATTTTTGTAGAATCTGTTTTTCCTCAATGTATATCATGCACATTGGGTACATGGCTGAAATACAGCAGTTTCACAGTTGAAGTGTGGCATCTACTTGTCAGTGTTGGACACTGAGTACAATAAGTGAATAAGAACTTAAGAATTACAGAGTAATTTCACTAGGCACATTATTTCAGAAATGGAAATGTGTTTTAGGTTTGCAGTTTACCTGGTAGAGTCACAGAGAGGCATTAGGTTGGAAGGTACCGCCAGAGGTCTAGGCCAACACCCTGCTTAAAGCAGGATGAGGTTGCAAGGTAGATCAGGATGCTGAGAGCTTTGTACGGGTAAATTCTGGAAATCTCCGAGGACAGAGATTACACACCTTCTCTGGACACCTGTACCAATGTTTGGCCATGTTTTTTTCCTAAACCTCCTATCTTATAAAAATCTGTCTTGCTGTTATTTGTGACTGTTGTCTCTCATAATCTTGCTGTGCACATCTGAGAAGAATCTGGCTCCCCTCCTCTCTCATGCCTATAGGTAGTGCTCACCAATACCAGGATGTGTCACTAGCCCTCACTGCTGCTCACGCAGTTTGTCCTCAAGGCAGCCTGGCCTTGGTTTGGAGCTGCTCTTTGCCCTTGGGCCTGTGCTGTTGCATGGGGTTATTCTACCCCAGATGCAGAATTACCACTGTTGAACTTCCTGAGGTTCTCTTTAGCCTGTTCCTCCGTATGTCAAAAGTGCCTTTCAGGGGCAGCAGTAGCCTCCAGCATATCCACTGCTGCCCCAGTTTAGTGTAATCTGTAAGTGAAATGAGGATGAACATCCCATCCATCCACGTTGTTGATGTAAATGTAGTTATCAGTGTTTGCCCCAGTATCAAATAATGCAGCTCATAACAGCTGCTGGTTAGACTTTGAATCATCAGATCACTATTCTTTAAGCCTGGTGATCCAGCTACCTTTTCCTTACCCTTTCAGTTTTCCCAAAAAATTTATGGGCCCCCAGTTTGGCTCCAATGATGCTGTAGGAGACCAAGTGGAAAACCTTTCTTAAGCCAAGGTAAACATCATCCCCTGTTTTCCCTTTGTCTGGACATCTCACTGTAGCAGGCAGTAAGGCTGGTTACACAAAAGCTGCCTTCCATGCTGTCTGTTCTCAGCCACCATGTGTCTGGAGTGAAAGTTTGCTTCATAATTTTATCGGGGGTTTTGGTAAAGCTGATGAGTTTGTAGCTCCCCAGATCCTCCTTATTTAAGGGATTTTTGTTTGATTGATTTTGTTTTTTCTCATGTTTCTTTTGGTTCATTGGGACCTCAGTCAGTTTCTGTGGGGGTTGCTATGAAGCCAGCCTACCATTTCTGAAACTGAGGCAGCCATGCTACCCATCTGGCATGTTTAATACACAGGGAATTGAATAACTTCAGGAGATAGGCTTCTGCCTCTTCTTGCCTCTATAAATGTTTTGTCCCACTTACCTGTCATATTATACCTGCCCTCGCTTGGTCTGCTTGTCATTTACTGTCTGTCTAAATGCCTTTCCCAGTAATTACGTAGGGGGTGTGGGGAATCACAGGTGTTCCACTTAACTGCATTTTTCTTCTGCTTTGGCAAAGGAAACCTTTTACTAAAATGAAATGCAAATACATTGACAAATTATCTGTCCTGTTCAGAATCAAGTCATGTGTGGACTTGAAAAGAATGGTATTTTGTCATTTTTCAGCTGCCTTTGTCTGGACTTCCTAAAACAGTAGATGTGTAACCAGCTGTCCCAATAGCCTTCTAAGTGAAGTAAGAATTTCTTTAGTTTGTCTGTGAGCAAATGGAAAGGAAGTAATTTGGTTTTGTCCCCACAGTAAGCAATGAAATAGAAGACAAAGGAATCTGGGTGAATTTCTTTTGTGATGTCCTGAGTTCTGTGAGAAGTATGTGATGCTGTCTTTGGGTCTTTGTAACTGACACACTTTTTTTTTATGAGAGGTTTTTCTTGTTGTTAGACATCTGCATGTCTTACCCTTCCTTTGACTGAGGTTGGAGACCACTTTCATTATTTGCGGATTAACTCCTAGTATGTAGCAAGATAGTGCTGCAGTAAGAGAATTGCATCTGCTTCCTCAGGGCCGTTTCCTTTAGTATACAGATTCACAAAGAATAATTCTTTTGCCCTTTCCCCCCACATCTTTCAAGGCCAAGAGGTTCAATTATGTTGTCTTCAAAGTTTGTCTGTGGCGTTCTTCAGTCAGTTCAGAAAGATTGCTACAGAAATACATTTCTTATTTCTTACTCTTCTCCCTCCTATGTGTGCAAGTCACTGATTTCTAGCACTATTAGTCTTTGTTCTATGTTTGCATAGAATTTTACAGTAAAACTCTGCAACTGTTAGAAATTCAGTTTCTGCCTTTCTTGACACAATAAGCATGGTAGTAACCCACTTTTTAGTTGTCACTGCTTTTGTAAATCCAGACCAGTCTAGTTTCTTAGGAGAAACATAGGTCAAGGAAAGGTTTGGAGTGACATGAGCATGTTCTAAGCTTGTGATATGAAAGCCATAAAATCTGGATTCCTGTTCTCATCTCTGCTCGTAACTAACCCTTCAGGCTTCAATACCTTCATTAATAACTGGGGATAATACATACATAGTAGAGTGTAATTTCATGAATGTAGTGAAGTGCTTCAAGAACCCCAAATCAAAAGTTGTAGACAGGATGGGCAATATTATTTTTCTGTTCTATGCAGAGGCCAATAGAAAGTAAATTTAATGCTTCTGGCAAAGAAACTTCTTGTAGCCAAATCTGAGAAGGCCACCAGAGTCTGAAAGTGCAGGGAACAGAGTTAAGTGAGTGACCATGTGTTATTAATACACTGAAGGCTTTTTTTCTAACCAGTTACTTTAATCTTGAGTCTGTGAGGTATGCTGGCAGGTGGCTCTTTTTGTGTTTTTATTACCACTTTTATAAGGCCACAAGGCAAGTTTGTGTCCTGCTGAGATGCCTAGCTTTGCTGCTTCTTTTTCCATCTGTTTTTGTCTCTATTAACTTGATATGACTGAGAAGTTCAAAAAGACACAGTAGGCCAAAACCTTAAAACCTCCTTTTCCTTTGTTCTTCTTATGCCCTTATCTCTCTTTGCATGTGGATTTTGTGTTGGTGAGTCTTACTGAATTGACAGTCTTTGAGAGAGTGCCTTGATTCTCAGAGTAGGTACAGTACAGATTAATAGCATCTCTCATATGGGCTGCTGCTTGAACCCTGCCTGACGTGCCTGGCTAAATGAATGTGCAGAATAGCTGCATGTTTATTTTGTTTTGTTAATTAACAATGCCTGCAAAGTATTTGTAGTGAACAGCAAGCTGTTTGGGATATAATTTGACTTTCATGCCCCTTTCTGAGTGTTACTGTATCAAAAAGCAACTATGGATACAACCAGACTTACCTGGAAATAAGCATGAGGCAAAGGGGGGGACACTTTACATTACTAGACACTTGCTCAGCCCAGGGACTTCTTTCTGAAGGAGCAATAGGAAGACAGTATGAGTTCAGAGACAGGGATAAAGTTAGTTTGAAGTATAGAAAAACTAGGTCAGAATTACTTTAACTTTGCAGGGCTTAAGAGGAAAGTCATGCTGAATAATTTAAAAAATAAAATTTACTCCAAAGCAATTGGATTTACATGTTCTTATTCCTTTGTCTCCTGTAATCAATATGCCTTACATAGATATGTTCTTTATTGTCATTTTTTATTTGGACCAGTGTTGACTGCCCTCTCTGCTTTCTACCTTGTGCCACCATTTGTTTCTTCTGAAAAAAACCCAAGAAGTTTTAACTTAACTATAAAAGATTTCATCAGCTTATATGCACAGCCAATTTTTTTCACTACTTCTTACTACTGTCCTTTGCTCTAGATTCAGAAAAAACCAGAGAAACTCCTAATCATACTTTTCTCTCCATCCTCTCCTTTTTTCTTTGTGGTCAGGGTTTATTTTCATACCAAACCCTTTCCTTCCGGGCTGCCAGCGTCACTGGGTGAAGCAGTGTCTCAAGCTATACCCTGAGAAACCCAATGTCTGCAACCTGGACCTGCATATGGCTCCTGAGAAGACCACGGACCTGTGGGGACAGAGCAAGGAGCAGCTGAGGTAAGTCCACTTAACCTTTGGTGGTCAAAACTAAGGGAGCCAGATCTCACCTCTGAGAAGCTCTAAGAAAATGGAGCGGGCAAGGGAGGCTGAAGAAGATTGTGTACATGCTGGCAGTATACAGATGGTGTCAGACACACCAAGGTTAAGATGGATATTTCATGACTTCATGTGCATCCTTGTTAATTCTCTGCTTTCATGCTCACTGGGATTTTCTAGTAGCATATTGTTCTAAAGCCATCAGTGAAATGTTAAATAGTGACCCTGGCTGATGTGGTGCTTGGAAGCTTACTAAGCTCAGCTACAAGTAGAACCATAAAATCCTTCTAGGCCTCAGTTATCCTGAGGCAAAAGGGATTATTTCCAAGATTCCCCACTAATGGTAGCACTTCTTCCCAGTCAGCTCTTAGACCCAGTACACTGTAATTACGATGTTAGCTGTACTCTCTTGAACTTCTTAAATCTACCAGTTTCTGTGTTCTTATTTTCCAAAGTATTTCTTTTAGTTTGGTTTTGTTTGTGGTTCTTCTTAATTCAGCATGACATTGAATTAAATGTATTAAATGTACCATTTTAATGGCAATCCTGTTTAATCTGAAAGATTCCTTCAGGTTCAGAATTCTGTGGCTGATGCAGCTGCCTTTCCTCTACCTGATTTGGAATTTCATGGAGAATTTGTCCCAGTTTTGAAGTCAAGTAGAAAGTTTAAAAAAGAAAAAGTCTTTTAAAGCTTGAGCTTTATTGAAGTCAGCTGTAAAAATACATATCAGACTGACTGTTTACAGTACACAACCTTTTAGCTACTTGGATATTTATCGTTGCCTTATTGATTTCACTGCTCATTTTTCATAATGATTATTCCATGTGATGGTGCAGAGTTCTCCAAGCAGTTCTCTGCTCATCTTCCATCTAGTTCCTAGATGTATATGCTACGCTTTCCTCACAAAGTGGACCCTGGGTATTTGCTCTGGTGCTGGGGACAATTAAAAGCATAAAAGGGGATAGAGCGTTCCCACAAGGGAATTATAGGTATGTAGATATGTCCGTCAATCCTTGTGTGTAAGGAAGAGGCTGGAGGGCTTTTATAGATGCAATCATGACCAGCAAATAAAGAAACAAGGGATCTTCAGACCAAAGCTCCCATGCTTGTTCTAACATAGTTATATTAGACCTTTTCTGTACTTTCTTGTAGGACCTCATTGCTTCCAGATACACAACACCCCTTCTTAGCAATCGCACATGAAATCATGTGCAGAATACCAAGTTCTGGGAATTAGGACTTCCCACACGCATTTGGGCTCTCGCTGTTGTGCAAACACTCTAGCACTGTAGTGAAAGAAGGGCACTTTTGAAAGGCACATGCTAAAAATGTTTCATTATGAACATTGTCAATTGAAAGATGTACAGGAACAAGTTGTGGGCTCCCCATTTTCTAAATGCTGTGTTACCTGCTTGTAGGCTACACAAACTGTTCCAAGCAGCATGTATTTGACAGTTACTGTGTTGGTGTTTATGGTAATTGCAGTTGCTGTTACCATATGACAGATGGAAGGACTACTTTCAGTAATCAATGAGCTAAGAAAAATTACTAAAGGTAAAGAAACTGGCCTTTTACTCCTGTTCCTGGTTTATGTTATGAGCTATCAGTATGGCATAGTTGAAGGGCAGGAACAAGCTGCATATCCAGGTAGGAATGCACGCTAAATGTAGATGTTTGGCTGAGACTTGACCATGGCAGCACAAATATGAATCTTTTTTTGTAAAAGAGAGCATGTCGTGCTGAACTAATGAGGCTATAAATGAGAGCCAACCGTCTGGTGCTACTGCTTATCTTCTGGGTATATTTCCCTTTTCTCTTTCTGTTTTCTTACCATACCATGTGACTTGGCTTGAGAAAAATAAGCTGAAGTTGCTGGAATGAGTAGACTAGAAGATGAATGTGTACCTTCCTTTTTGTATTTGTCACTAACATATTTCTGTCTTACTTAGTTACTTATACTCTGTAACTTTTCAAGAGCTTTTCCACAGTCCTACTAAAACCCCTCCTTTGAAGCCTCTTGCTTTCATCACCTTCAAGTAAGAATGGTAAATTGGTGTGTGGCTTCAGACCACACAGTCCCTTTACTTTAGGGTTGTCACATGAGAAGAATAGTTCTTTGTCCTGCATAGCAGTCTGGGTAAGGGGACACCTGCAGTCTAGACTTCTTGATTTCGTGGTCATAGCTAGAAAAGTCTTGCTTTTTACTGTGAGTCAGTCTGTCCTAAGGACATTTTATCAAAGTACCAAGTAGTAGAACTAACCGTCCTTTGCAGTATTAGGCAGCATGCTATGTTTCACTGTTAGGCAACTCATTTTTCTTTCTTGTAATTTTCCATGAGGTACCTAGAATATTTTTTCCTTGCATTTGCACCTTCAGATCTTCAGATTCTGGTCTTTCACTTTCAGATGCTCAAATACGACATGTTTAATTCTGGTTTCTAAATCTGCACAGCTCATTGTGTTGTTTCCATCTGATAACCTCTTAGGTACCATGTTGAAAATACCAGCTTTCAAACTGACAACAGTTGGCAGTAGGCCTCATAGCTTGCACCCATTGCTTGAACTAAATTTTCCAGTCTTTGGAGGAAGAAAGTATTGGCACTGAAAATAAAAGTTTAGTATTGATTGGTTTTAATGGCATTGATTGGTTTTAATAGGCTGTGAAATGGATGAGTGAATCTCATTACTATATGCTGCACTACCAGAAGACCCCTCAGAAATTAACACATATCCTATTTCTTTATATTTTGTCTTTGTAGAAGGAAAGGTTCCAGTAAATGGGAGCCCAGGAGCCTATTGGAGAAGCTGCGCTGGGTGACCCTTGGTTACCATTATAACTGGGATACTAAGGTATTGAGATTAAATTCTTCTCCATTTTTCTTAGCCATAAGCACTCAGAATGTCAAACAGAGAAGAACATCATGGAATAAAATGTTTATGATCCTACAAGCCAGTCTCGAGGAAAGGCACTAACAAACTGTGCTTTTAAGAACATTTTAATCTGTGTTAGTTTACTGTGAAGGGTTTAACAGCAAAAGTCCATTGCTACATTCTTTGCTGTGAAAGTTAACATGAAAGTATACACTCAGCTCTAAACCTGCAGCTATTTCAGGGTAAGTGGCATTTTAACCTACCAAAAGGGATGATTACAAAAGCATTGCTAACTACATAAGCTGAGCGTGACTTGTGGGAAACTACTCTTCTTGGGGGGGGGCGGTGAGTAGGAGCAAGAAGAGACTGCTGCTCCTGTGTTTTTGAGCTTAAATGACTCTGAACCAGTAGAGTGCATTCTTACCAACCAACAGCTGTTTTGAAGATCCTGATCAAAATAAACTTTTTTCATAAGACTGAGATAGATGGAGGCTGATAAACACTGGCAGAGTGAATATGCGTCTTACCTGTATATTGCAGATAACCACATCTGCTTGCAGCCTTTTATTTACCAGATCAACCTGTTATTGGATGGCCTTAATAAAAGTTTGGTTATTATCTTCCAGTCCTCTCAGAATCACTCATGGGAGAGAGAAAAAGTAGGTTTGCAATTGATTCCTGTTTCTTACCCATGAAGGAATAAAGATGCTTGTTTTGGAGTTCTGTTGATAAGCTACAGGACTCTTTCCATTGACGGCTTCAGGTTGTAACTGAGAAGATCCTCAGGATGTTGGTACTAATCTTACTGATTTCAAGTTTAGCATCTAGATAAAATGATTAACGTCACAATTAATTGAATCTCTGGCAGTCTCAGTCTAGGCCACAAATTTAATGGTAAGAGGTAAACTTGCTGTGGTTCTGCCGGTGTTGCCGTCATTTTCTAGGCAAATGTTTTTCTAGTCCTTCTCCATGACTATCAGCCAGACTTTTGAGTTCTTTTTCAGTGTTGGTTTCCAGTTGTATTTGCTGCTCTGATGTGTTGGGTGTGGCTTTTTTTTTTCTCCCCCCTCTCCTCCTTCCAGAAGTACTCAGCAAATCACCACACTCCTTTCCCCTCAGACCTTGCATTCCTATCAGAACAAGTGGCTGCAGCCTGTGGGTTCAGGGGTTTCCAAGCCCAAGCAGGGATCTTGAACTACTATCATTTTGACTCTTCACTGGGAATTCATGTGGATGAGTCTGAACTAGACCATTCTCGGCCCCTGCTATCATTCAGGTGAGTCAAGGAAATCACCCTTGAGTGTCATGGAAAGACTGGTGGCTTTATTCTAGGGTTGCATATGGTTATAGGAAGGCAGTTATGATGTAGTTTGCTAATTGGGTATATAATCTTCACTGTCAGAAGATCTGATTAGCAGAAGGATGTAGGTCAGGGACATAGATTTTTCTTTAAGGACTGCTTGAATAGCGTGGATGTAGTGCCTGGAGTGAAGAGTTCTTTTGCACAGAGCACGGTTCTGTTCTAAAGCAGCAAAGTTTCAGTTGGCAACTAAAGAAGTATCTCAGCAGAGCTTCAAAGCTGGCAGGGCAGTTGCTCACACTGTGCCTATCTTGAACCAGATCTCTTAGTCTGTTTGCCATGTTCTCACTGAAAAGTTGTTCTTAGGAGTCCATGTGGTTTTTGTGATTGCTTGGGGGTGTTTTTTATAAAGGAATTTAACTACTAATATTTTCTTCCTGAACAAGAAAATTGTTCTCTACCTGAATTGGTTTTCTTTTCTCTCCATCCTTATCCCATCTCTAGTTTTGGGCAATCTTCGATATTTTTGCTTGGGGGCCTGAAGCGGGAGGAGGCCCCGACAGCAATGTTCATGCACAGTGGAGATATCATGGTGATGTCTGGCTTCAGCCGCCTGCTGTACCACGCTGTCCCCCGTGTCCTCCCGAACCCTGAGGGGACAGCTTTGCCTTCGTGCCTCCACCAAGCTCTTTCTTCAGAGCTTCCTGCTGGCTCAGTCATTGAGCACAGCTCTGATGAGGATTGGCAGGTGTGTGCCAAGTACCTGCAGTCCTCCCGCATCAACATGACTATTCGACAGGTGCTGGCTGAGGGTCAGAAATTTCCAGAGGAATCTGGGACAAATGGAAAGGGCCAAGCACCCTCTGAAGGCAGTCATCATGAGAACAGCAAAGCCAAAAGACATAAACCAAACACAGTCAGCTGAGACCAGGAGATCATGGACAGGCAATCCATGGACAGGAGATGGACTGGACAGGCAATCTCCATATGGAATTAGGAACTAGAGTAATACTGGAAGTCACTTGTCCGTATTGCGGTTAATAAAGTTGTGCAGAATAAATGTGGTCCTTCTTGCTGTAATAAATAGGTGCGAGGAGAAAAAGAATTTTAAAGGAAAAGAAGGATGATTTCAGGACTGGGACTCAGGAAGTGAACTCTACTGCCATTTTGTTGCAGCTGTTTACTGTACTGTGTTTCCTTTAAAATACCTGTTTGTCAGAGAATTTTAAGCTTGGTTAAGCTTAAATGCTTTAAGCTTTTGGTGAAGCTTGGTTTAAGCTTTAGGAGTGATGCTTACAAAGTATTTTGAAATCATTGGGCAGAGAGTGTTAGCAAAAGATACGTAATTGCTATGTGATAGAGAATCCTGTTGGGCTTGTAAAGCCCAGCTGAAACGAAGTAACAAGTATGAATGAGAATAGGCTTCTATGGGTGTAAGACCTACTTGCAGCATTTTCAAGATAATTACTTCTACAGCAAAATGGGTTCAGTGGTCAGAAACTAGCAGCTCCCTCAAGCAACACCTGCTGTAAGCTTGCTGTAGTCCTGTGCTCTCCTTTTGCCAGCTTGCATCCCCTCAGCTGCAGCAGAATCTTTTTTTATGAGTGGTACTGAACATCTTATCTCAGATTTTAGAGAGAAACAATTGGGGGTGATATCTATTTAGAATATTTAGTAGCTCCCAACTGGGTCTCCTCCCAGCAGTACGTATGTGACTGAGCCCAACATCCCCATTCTTTCAAAACTGCCCTCTCTTAAGTGCCTGTGTGTTATGGTTCTCCAGTCCCAAGCTAGCATCTGTAAGGAACAGAATGACTTGCAAATAGAAGCAATGAAGTTGTAAATTAAGTACCTAAAAAATTAATCAGTGACTATCTCTGTTGCCCGAAGATAAACATATTGAAGCAAAGAAAAGCACTAGCTTTTGTGCTAGTTCTTTTTAAGATTCAGACCTTCCTATCTACTTTTTAATGCAGTTTTAATTGTTGGAGTGGAATGCACTATCCCTGGGGTATTTTGCTGCACTTTCCCAATGAATAAACTTACTTGGTTTTTAAATTAAAGATGTCTATCAGTTTTGGGCTGGCTATTTTCTTCTTTTCTTTTTCTCCCTGTTAGTTGTTTCAGTGTATTGTTAATGCTGCTGTATCCCTTGTGCAGTTCCCTCCAGGCTTCTTTTGGATCTACTGCCTCAGCAATCTGCCATCTCCAGTGGAGGAGCCCTGTCTATGTCTGCAGGGCTGCTTTGCTTATGGACAGTTCAGGGTTTGTTGGGCAGTTGCAGAGGGGTATTGCCTGCAGTATCAAAGTCCAATTCAATACATATGTGGCAGCTTTTCCTCATGGGTAAAGTGTCTGCCTGCTTATTTCATAGCAGGTAAATGTGTGTTTGTGTGCAATTAATTCCTTATACAATACTGCAGAGAGCTCCAGTAACTTAGGGTCTGAAATGATCAGATATGAGTTTTAATATCTTACTCTATGTTAGATATGTGTCCTTTTTGTGGCCTCAGCTTGGTATATTTACAGCTGAGCCCTAGGAGAGTGAATATATCGTGCAGAGAGGTTACAACATGACCAGAAAGGAAAGTTGACTGAGTCAGGCTTAGAAAACAGCAAAACTCCCTTAGTTGCACCTGAAGGTGGGAAAGGATGGAGAGGAATATCTGTTTTCCTAACTGAGAAGGCAGACTGACTGCTCTTCACTCTGGAGAGGGAAGCAAAGATTGTCCAACTCACTCATATCTGATGATAAGACAACACAGAGTCATGGAAGTAGAAGGCAGTGAACTGGAGGTGGTTTCTTCATGTCACAGGCTGAACTGTAAAGTCCATAGTTTTCATGTCTTCTGTTCCCTATAAATATATAACATATGACAAGCAATCATTTATTGCAGGATTCAGTTGTTCCTGTGATTCAAGGACAAGAAACCATACTGTTTACCCTCTGCAGCTGAAAACTGTAGTAAATGCTGCAAACTACTGATAGCAATTGGTCATGAGAAGTATGCAGTCCCTTGAAGCCTTATGTTTAGATGTGACTGAGAATTTTCTGAGTTACTGACTTGCAGTCAAGCTTTTTACCTAAAGCCATTGTGAGTGAGACAGCCCTGATCTAATTCTGTGTCAGACACCCAGAAAACGAAAAGTCCATGACCCGGAAATGGACATATGGGAAATGACCCAGAAAAATAAAGCATCCATATACCAAGAGAAACAACAATAAGAAGAGAGAATTTCCTGAACTGCCAGCCTAGCAGGATCATTGGTTCTGCGACCACCGCAGAGTGGAGTACAAGTGAGCCACAGGACTTCGGCAGGCTTTGCAAACTGTGCTTCCAGAATATAATTTCAAAAAGGCAGTAAATCCTGGGAAGAAGGCAGGGAATAGGGCTGCATCCAGTAACACACTCAGGAAGCGCTGACCTACTCCACACAGCTTTTAGAGTCTAACATTGCACCACATTTGCTTGGGTTTGTGATGACCTAACAGGATTTTTTCATAGCACTGATCAAATTTTTGTATCTATAAGTACCACAAATAATTGCTTGTGTTCATATAGGTGCATGCTGAGATAATCTCTGTAGTTTTTAATTCATCTGAGAGGAGGTAAAGAAGAGGACATCTGGACCAATTCTGCAAGAAAATTTATGTAATGAGTTGGTTACAGGAAGATAAGCATGTGTTTATTTCAAAGCCACCTGGAAATGAAGCACATTGTTTACCACATGTACGCTATTCATTATGTGATCTAGAGATAAAGCTAGCTGTCCAACAATTACTGCTTTTTTTAATCAAGAATAATGGGAAAATAAATCTCCAGTTAAATGAGAAAGTGCAGTGGGATGAATACTAGAAGCAGAAGGGGAAGCTGCCTGCACAAACTAAAAATTTTCAGTCCTTTTGAGAGTACTGTGCTAGAAAAGTTCAGTGTTACAACCTGGACTTCTGGCTAGTGGCCAAGACAGATTTACTGCATGGCCTCTCCATGCTGCCAGGCAGTAACTTATGGGCAAGGTAGTCTCTAAAGCTGTGCCTGCTGCTGGAATGATTCTGATGTTAGGTATTTTTCCTTTCTTTGAGAGCTTGCTGACATTTTTTCCTCACTGTTTCACAGGAGATATTTCTACAGACTGTAGTAAGGTGCACCTAAGCTCCTCTGTTACGCTGTGTGCTCTGCTGAGGTAGTAGGTAGAGAGAAGCAAGTGGCTGGGGAAAGAAACTGGGTAGGGACTGCTGAGACAGTGGCAGCATTGCACTGCCATGGCTACAGGTCCAGGGTGAAGCTGGCCAGTATCTTATGTAGTGCAGACAGCAGCTCAGATCTGTCTTCTATTTAAGTTATTCTCTGCATCACGCCTGAAACAGGATAGATTTAACACAGAAAAGAGACTTGTCAGTGATAAGATTGTCTTCCACTTAATTAGGATGCAAAATTAATTGAGCTATAATTCAGTGTGCTCTAAGCATAGTTTAGTTCTGATGAAATCGTAAAACTTGCCTGAGTCTGAACACATTTCCTCAAAAAGTTAACAGAAGTGCAAGGCCTGCAGGCATTAATGATCCAGAAAAATACATTGACAGAGGCCTCAAAAGACCCATATATAAAAGGCGCTTTTTTTTTTAATAATCTTTATGCAAGAAGAGACTTAGAGAAAACCAGTGACAGTCATCCACAGTCTGCTGATGCCTCTGTAAATCCTAACAACCAAAGCTGGTTGAAAACAGTCTATAGCATAATGCTACAGGTCTGGTACAAGGAGGCACAAGATGTGTCTGACACAAGTTTAGCACAGTACAAAATAAGTTTCATTATTTATACTCAGCAAATAATAATCACAAATACCTTAATAAAACCATTTTTCTATACAAGGAATTGAACAATGACTAAGAATATGTTTATATGTCCTCTGATAAAGTTGAGGTGAGATAAAAGTTGCCACTCTGTAAGTGACAGCTTTGCTCATACAAGCTGTTTTCTTGCATCATCATCTGGATAGAAGGTAAAGGACCACAGAAATGGTGGTTGAAGGGACCTCTGGAGGTGTCTAGTCCAGTCTCCCACTAGGAATTAGTGCTGTTCCCTACACAAGACTTAGAAACCTTCCACGATGGAGACTCTACCATTTCTTTCAGTAAATTGTGTCCATTGCTGTCATATTCACCTTATGAAGAAATTTCACCTGAGTTTCCCAGAATACAATCTCTTTCCATTCTCTCTGCCCTTTTCTTACCATCTATTACTACCAAGAGTTAGCTTCCACTCTCTTTGTAACTGTCCTACAAATAATTGAAGTCTACAGTTAGACCATCTCCCTTTAGTCGACTCTGAGTCACATGGAAGGACCCCAGGAACCACAACATTTCCCCATAGATAATGTGCCTTGGACCCCCACCTTTCTTCACTTTAGTCCTGTTCAGAGCCTTGTCTGATTTCAGATGCTGCACCACTCTCTGTGCTAGGGCTGGTTTCTGTTACAATCAGGATGCCAACAACAAATTGACTACTGAATCCCAGTTCCTAAATCTGCTCGATGCACTAGATACACTTTTTTACAGTGTTTCCTAGATTAAATAATTTTTTCCTCCCATCTATATCATAGCAAAATAAAAGTAGTAGTTTTGTGAGGTGCAGAATGAATGAACCATGGTCCCCTATGGATTTCTGTTCCTGAAAAATTGAGTTCTCACTGAAGCTTTTTGTCCAGATGAGTACTTATTTGTAATACATGTACAGTGCACCCTTTTCCTGAATCAGGATATTTATAGAGTCCCTCTCCTCTAACTGGCTATTTATTACTTGCAGGAACTTAATTTGCTGTGAAATGTACCAAATCAAATTGAAACAGACCAACCGGTTTCAGAGTTACTGGACAGGAATGTGAGGACACACCAAGTTTAACATATGCACAACCCATAAGAACATATGCTTTACTCCTTAGGAAACCAGTCTCAAAAGGCTACTTTCATGCTCTTAATGCAAGTTAGTCTGCACTTCTATAGCAGGTCCTGCTCTGAAGGGTTCTGCTCTTGACATCCCAGAGAGCAGAGAAACAATGTGGAACATCAGAGTAATTTTAGTCCAGCAAGCACAATCCTCATCTGGTTCCTGCTGTTGCATCACCCCTCTTACAAGGAACTGACTGTGCACAGAGACTGAACTTAATCAGCTAAATGCTTATCTCTCCAAGGTGGTAAATAAATCTCTGGAGTACACCAGGGAGTCAGACCTGATTTTTATTCGAAGCTAAGGCTTGTATTCAGATAGGCGTCTTGGAAAGTACCACCTCCACTAGGTCAGGGATGAAGGAGAGAGGGGATAACATCTGGAAAAGTCTGTAGTAGCTTTCCCTCTTTTCAGAATACAGATGTTTATTCCTCTGGGTGAGGAAGCGAAAGCTTTAACCTTGTGGAGACACTTCCCATCTTGTTTTTTCCCAAGTCGATGGAGATTATTCTGTCTCTGACCTTTTCCTATAGGGCTGTTAAATATCCTCTTCCACAAAATCCCCATGTGTAGTGGACTCTCCCCTGAGCTGCTCTGTGTAGCCTGTCCCTTTTTGTCCATGTAATCACACATCTCAGCACTGGGGTTGTGCCCTCCTTCACCATCACTCAATGCTTATTTCCTTAATTCAAGAGCTCAGTGCTGCTGCCACCTGTCCACAATACAGCTTTTCTAATCTGTTTCATGATCTCAAAGCTCTTCCAAAGCCTAAGTCAGGACCATTACCCCCTGGAAGTTCAGAAGCTAGGCCAGTTTATGACAAAATGTGGGGAAACTGAAACAGCAGTAATGTGAGGTGGCACTCACACTTACGTGTAGAAGTGGTGCTTAGGGACATGGTTTAGTGGTGGACTTGGCTGTCCACCACAGCCAAGGTTTAGGTTTAGGTGTTAGGTTTATGCTTGGACTCAATGATCTTAGAGGTATTTTCCAACCTAAATTATTTTATGAATCTATGAGGCACAATGAAACACACTCCAGATATTCTTGTTGAACTATGTATAGAGAAAAAAAGGGAGTCAGCCTAGAAGACATACAGTCTCCTTCTCCTCTGATGTTGAGAAGTCAGTATTTTACATTAACTTTCAGCTTCCTTCTAGGGGAATTTAAAATACTCATTCTGTATTTACTGAGGAAGGCCAGAAGAATCAATAAAGGCCTTGGCTTTCTAGAGGTGATCATCTCACCAATCATTCCTCCTCTGTTCCGTGCTAAGGGCTTAGATAAGAAGGTTTTGTTTTTGTTTTCTTTCTCCTTAATGGATAGGTTTCTTAATTAGGGTGGGGGAAAAATGACTGCAATTTTGCTGTGGCAAATTAAAACCAAAATGAGGTAGCAAAGAGCAGGATCTGGAGGGGAAGGGGGGCAATCAGAGACAGCTATTGATTTGGAAATGATGGAGTAGCCAAAAGAGAGCACACAGCCTGGAAAGGAGACTCATCTTTCAAAGCACTGTTCTTGCTTAAGACAATCAGTCCAGGCAGAGGTGTTGGTTGCTACTAAAGCTTTGGAGTTAGATTTGTTTCCAGACAGAATTTAAATTTTGGAAAGACTCATTGGTTCATCAAGGGATAACTTTTTAGAAAAAATTTGAAATTACGGAGCTCGGAATCATGGAATGGAGCTGGAAAAAAGTAAACCTGAGTGGAGCCTCAAGACATTTTTAGCAGCAGTGTTAACAAAAAAATGTTTGGAGATCGTTTCTTCCAAGGACAAAGTGTCTCTGCTCACCACGGCCTGGGCAGGCAGAAAAATGGAAAAAACCATACACTGAATATGAGACAAGCACCAAAATCTAACACACCTTCACTACCAGGTGTTGAGTAGCATGTCCTATCTTTTCTAGAACAGAGAGAATTGATTTGGCATCGTCCTATCTGGTCTCAGTGGCTGAGACCAAGCTTAGGTACAGCTTTCTGCCACTCCAGTCAGCACACTTTCATTCTCACTGGCCTTTTCCAGTTGTTGTTCCGACAACATTCGTCTAAGATTAGAGTCAGATGTTAGCCTGACCTTTTGTCAAATATAACCAGCACCTGGAAAGGCTGGCAGAGAACTGCATCAATCTTGTGATGACTGGTTTGAGTTTGTCAGCTTGTTCTCATTGCTATAATGGAACCTGACTTGGCAGAATTTCTGATTGTCAGGTGTCTCTGTCAGGTCAGGAAGATTTTAGCCACACTACTGCAAATAATCTGCAGCCATTCTAAACCCTGCTGAATGCTGCACACAAATAAGCCTCTTTTCAGTCCACGTAGCTGAAAACACACCTCAGGGCCCTTTAAAGCAAGGCTTTTTTCCACCTCATAAGAGAATTGTCTTCTATTCTTCACAGTGACATTGCTCCATCAAATCCTCATCACAAGGGTGGTGAAAAATTGGCATCTCTTTTGCTTTTGGCACAGCACATACCTTAGCATATCTTCTAGGAGGATCTGCTCCATGATCTTCCCAGGCATAAAGGTGAGGCTCACCAGTTTCCTAGTCCCCAGATCTGACCTGTCAAATATAAGTGTAGGGATATGATTGCCTCCAAGCCCTTCCTGGAGCTTGTAATTGTGCTCCAGGAGAGATCTGAGTTTGGCACGCTGTTTTGATGGTTCAGCATTTACCTGAGGTGAAAGTGGAACAAGTCTGCAGACAGGTCTTGGCTTGCATAGGAGTCTTAAGCACCAAATCAAGTCTTGCATAGTCTTATTACTACCACTGTCAAATTCACTAGCCCTTCTTCCCTTCTCCTGGATCAAAATGATAAGGCAGAAATTAAAGGAAAGAAGGATGCCAGGTGAGCAAGCATAAAGAAGTGAAGATATGGTATTTTCTTTCTGTCCCTGCAGTCTACTCAACCCCACCTGCAGCTGCAAGCATCACTGCACACCATTCTGGAACAGCAGAGGGGCTCAGTGCTGAAGGCTGCAATCCTGGGCTCCACAGATTTTTAATACTTCCTTTCCCTGAATTTCACACTAGAAATGCTTTTTTTTTCATGTGGCATGAAACCTACTGAGAAACCATAGGTCCCATCTGGAGAGTGACTGTGCAAGTACTCTGTGTTTGATTCCATTAATATTATTTTCTGCAGCAGAAAAGTGTAAGAAAAAGAAACATTAGTCACATACATGCTTAAATGAGATCTAATAGCCAAGGTCAGTGCTCAGCCCAGAATAGATAGCAGAAGCCTCCTGTGATATATTTTTGTGATGAGAGGTTCATAGCACACAGACTGATCTATTATTGGGTTTCACTATGAAAAATTTAGCTATCTCCTGGAATATGCTCAAATCTATTTTGCATCATTTCCTTGCTTTTTCATTTAAAAATATCTTTCCAATGAGACCTCATGACCATGCAAATTAGCAAGTCTGCGCTGTGTGGAAAGATTGCTGCACCTCCACTGAAGTGCAGCTATTTGTTCTTTTGCCAGCCCTCTGCAAGATGACAATACCTGTTTGTCAGTGTCTAAAATGCTTTTCTGTGATTTAAACAAAAAACCCTTTCAGGGAAAAGATGAGTACTCAAGGGAAGATGCTGCAGTGGGCACATCAGTGAGGAGAAGCACTGGACCTTTGCCTTGAGCTGTGTTCTGCATGTCACAAAATACCAGTGCGGCAGAAGTGACACGATGACCTACTTGCTGGTCTGCAACACCTCCCTGGTTTCCTGTGGTACTTCAGCCTACAGGACCAGTGTGACCATCTACTTGGTTTCTTCTTTCTAGCTTTTGCATATAGGTCTGTACAGGATGCATCAGCATTCCTCCCCAAACCAAGCATCTCCAAACATTTTTAGTCCACAAAGCCTTTCCTCCTTCAAGTTTTCCCCACAGACCACAAAGTCACCATCTCCCCAAACCTCTAACTGAGAACACAGGAGAGATATGGTTTATAATAGCCTCACAGACCACTGAGAACTAGAGAACTGATGAAAGAAATAAGGCTTCTGAAGGTGAAAGAAGTAAGGTCTCTGAAGATGAAATACAGAAGTCTCTGAGGAACACACCTTAGCACCTGTGGTACCTGAAAGATGCAGCTGTACTTTCTTTGCCAGGAAAACAGCATGGGACGTGATTTGATTCAACTGAGTAAGAATAAAGAACATGTTCCATGTGGGCACTAAAAGCAACTGCGAATACACTAGGTGCAAAAAGGCTTTATGTTCTGGCGTGCATTTGTCTTCTGTCTGTCCTTGGAGTCTTGCAGTACCTATTGCTGGCGAGCTCCAAGCTCCTGGTGGCACCAGGATTGGAGCTGTTCACTGTGATGCTCCCTGGAGCACCTCTTGCAGCACAGGTGCGATGTCCTCACAGAATTACAGAATCATAGA
>VXBT01006613.1:0-41638 GCA_013400235.1 Oriolus oriolus
TACTCAAAAGAGAATTAGAAAGTAAATGAATTACCAAGATGGCTCCAATTGTGTTTGCCAGTATTTCCTGCTTTATTCCAATTAGCCATAACTTTATTAATTTGACTTTTTTCTTTGCACCACTCATTCCACGGCAATGTCAGCGTGGAGTCCATAAGCATTTTGAGAATTAATTAAAATGTCATGAAATAGTTCTTTCATTAGCATATATATGGTCATAAAAATAATTATAATTACTTCTTAGAGGTGGAGGAGAGTTAAGTTTGATTGATGGAATTAATGAAAACGGGGACAGCTCCACCATACTAAACAGCAGAAACTTGGAGTATTAACTATCTACTGTGTGAAGTTCCAATAATTACAGCGAGAGCTAAAAAGATTAGCATTCAAAAAGAATAATGTACCTTAGAGCCTGAAATACCCATTGCAAATTATGGATGTATTTTCCACTGTTTATAACATTCTCAGAAGAAAAATATCATTTTGATGAACTTCCAAAGGCTCCTAGATTAATGGGTATTTGCAGTCTTACAGAGAGCACAATCAATCCCTCTAATCTTGTTATCAGATGCTAAACAGCTGGGTGACCTGATTTAAGTGCTGTGATTTTAAGGAAGTAATAATGGATAATAGTTTCCAAATGCCTGCTAAGAATTTGCAAGCTGTATAATACACCCAAAGATATGCAAATAAATGGCATTAAAAGAAACATTATAATTAGCAGCGGAATGCACAGAAACTGCTGGTGCAGCCATAAGCAACCTGATCTTATTTCACTGGTGCTGCCTTTAATTTCGTCTCCCTCAAAGACCTGCAGCGCTGGGGTGATGGTCTGGGAAGCTCAGGTGAGCACCCAGAACACCCAAAACCAGAACCAAGGGGCACTAAACTCACTCTGCAGGGTCCAGGCCATGAGCAGTCCCCTTGGGGAGGTGGAGGTGGCCAAAGAACAATTTTTCGAGCAGAAACAATTCTATTTTTACTACGTTTAATTCCTTTGTCACTCACACCCCCCATTATTGTAAGTTATTTCCAGATGGCAGGTGGCTGATTTTTAATTTTTTTTTTTTTTAAGAGCGACTGCCAAGTTTGTGAAGAATTATTTTGCAGCAGCATGAACTGCATTTAAAGGCCTTTTCTTTTTTTATAAAACATCTCTAATCTCACATTTCCCCCCCCCCCCTCCTCTAATCACACAAACAATTTAGGCTAAAAAAAGCACTCCCTGGCAGGAAGGAGAGGGAGGGAGTGGGTACCCACAGCTGTGCCTGCGGCTGCCAGGCAGTTTGTTTTCCCCTCTTGTATTGACAGAGATGCTCCGACAATTGCGGCGCCAGATTCCCGCAAATGCCGTGTTTTGCAAACTGCCAAATTAACGAGGGAAGAGCTCAGGTTTCGAGCACCGTGTTTTAAATATTTCCCCTTATTTTCCTGCCCAGGGACCATATGGTGGAAGGCAACACGTTTCAAACGGTCTGGCTGACGCTGGGGAAGGATCACTGTGGTGGCAGGAGAAGCGCTGCTCGGGATTATCGGCCAGCAGGGAGAAACCTCCGCTAAACACTGGGAATTCCTGCAGTGTCTCATTGCAAAAGCTGCATTCCCTCGAGCCACCGTCCTCGTGCTGGCACTTGGAGGGGTGAAATCTGATTTTCCCACTCTCAGGCTGGGTTTACAGCTCCTTGTAGCTAAACTGCGCTTTTACTTCATCAGGGCTGAGTTATCTTCAGCGAGCGCAGGAATAGGATGAACCTGGGATGGAGCGTTGCTGCTTCCGAGTCAAACGGCAGCAAGGGGACAGTGACAGGGTCCCGAGGTCTGTCCTGGGGTTCATTCTTGTGGATACTAAAAAGCTCCTGGGCAGAGGATTTTTTCCATCTCCTTCATTTCTGTGGGAAACTTTTACTTTGCTATGCAAGCTATGTAAACAGTAAGAGAGGGTTTTTGTAAATAATCTCACATCTGGTATTTTTCACTTATCTTATGGTGTTGTAAGGTAAATAAAGATTCATTCTCTCTCTGGACTTGCTTGTGGCTGCATCTCTGAATCCCCCTAAGCCTGCTACACATTCTGACCTGAACACTCCCTGATTCCAGGAGGAATCTGTGGTGTAGGGAGTGCTTAGTCATTCAGGGGACTGTTCGCAGCTGAGTTGCAAAGGACGACTGGAGAGCTCTTCCTCGTGCCAAAGACGTCTCCGCGGCACTTCTCTGTCCCTAAGCTGGATCTTCACCTCTGCCTGGTGCCTTCCACAAGGGCAGGACTCTCCTTCAGCATGGATCTGATCCATGCATGGGCTGGAGCTCCTTTCCCTGCAGGATACCCCAGCCTGTACAGGGGGACTCCCACAATTTATATTAATTTATTTCTCTTTCCGCATTCCATGACCGGTGCCTTAAACCCGGGAGTTCCTTCCCTTCCGACAGTCGTGCTCCCGCTGCGAGTTGAGAACGGGGCTTTCATCAATTATTCACTGCTCTGAAGATGTAAGAACTTATCTCAGGGCAAATTTGTGTTTCTCCTCACTCCTCAGAGGCGGGAGGAGGAAGCTTGGGCACCTCAGCCGAGAGCAGATGGGAGCTCCACTCGCTTTTAAGGGAAGGAAAAATCCACCTCCAGCAAACCCTCCTGGCATGTGGGAACGAGGACCTGCGGTTCAACAGCATCCCGGGCTCATAAATAGGGATGTTGAAAGAGACTGACATTTTTCAAGTAGAACTGTGAGAATTATTTCGTATTAACTTTACCTTTCTTTATTCCTATTCATATTTAATCATTCTCCTTAGAGGGTTCCTACCTTCAAAATTAAGGAGAAGAAACGCAGGTATAGAAATGAACTGAGTTTTTTTTTTTTTTTAAATGAACACTTTGCATTTCCATCTCTTTGGTTTTCACTCCCAATACCAGCTTGGTTGCGGTTGCTCAAACAAAGACATTTTAAAGGTTTTTATATGAAGTTGCTTTCAAATTAAAAATTCCTTTATGGAATGAGGTAGATTATTTAAATTTGGCATAGAAAATAATGCATTTATTAGCATGCCATGAGTTAGATTTTCCAAAATCTCTCAACCCTCCTACAAAAACTTTTCCTAATATCACCACTGATAAACCTTTCACTGTGTTAAAAGAATTAGGCTAAATTTAAGCTTTTCTGACAATCCTAAATAATGCTGCCTTCCCACTGGTTATCTTTGAAAGTATTTACCATGAAATAAGAAGAGTAAGGCTCAGAAGAGTAGAACTATGTTTCTTAATTTAAAATAAATTTGGGTTTTTTCCCTATTTCTCCGCTTCTCTCTCCATCCTAGGGAAAACAAACCTGGAAACAACAAAGGCCTGGAAATGGTCCTTAGAAGCACAACTTATCCTATTGAGATTTCTACAGAAAATCATTAAAAACTAACACTGACTACAAAAAAAAATAAAGGGCTAAGGAGATTATGAATAAAAGCTATTGCTGGCTTTGTTTTTAATGAGATACCGAAAACATTTTTATTCTTACCCACATTTTTACTCACATTTAATGTAACCCAAGTTATTTTCAAACTAACTCTGTTAAACAGGACAAAAACCTCATATCTCCTGCCAGTTTAGAAATATGCAGGTGCTTGCATCTTTCAGAGCCTTTGTGAATATTGTACAACTTTCAAGTCTAACCTACTTTTCCTTCTTATTTTTTTTTCCTAGAAATGTTCTATAGTCCCTTATGAATGTTGCAAAAGATTCACAAATTCTGAGTGCTGCATAAAGTGGCAAAAATTAACATCTCCAAGAATGTCATTGAGATGGGCAGACGTCTCCCCCCAGCCACAGTAGGCTCGACTTTGATGAGACAGCCTTTAAAAGGAGTTTTTAAACCTCTCCAAACCTATTGGAAAAGCATAATGCCAGTGATGAATTTGCTGCAAAGTTACTTCTTCTCCTGTGGATCAAAACATGCTGGAATAGACTGAAAAACGCCACTTTATACCCCGTTAGGTTTGTTATGCTCTGCATCTGTGAAGTTTTGTGTTTCCCAAATGGCTGAGGGGAGGAATTCTTTGGATAATCCTGGGGTTTGGGTTTTTATCTTTCTCCTGCCTCCAGCCAAGTAAATGAGGCCATAAATAAAACCTTCAGTACCTCAGTGGGTGAAATCCAGACTGGCTTTGGAGTGCACAGAGTTTATCGACTGCACTGGGAGGGGGCAGCTGCTTCTGATGTTCTGAGAACCAGGGCTCTGCTCCATTCACACCTTCTAACACAGCTGAATTTAGAAAAAAAAAACTTGGAAGAGAAATTGTGGCTGCCTCATTCCTGGAAGTGTCCAAGGCCAAGCTGGAGGGACTTGGAGCAGCCTGGGACAGTGGGAGGTGTCCCTGCCCATGGCAGGGGTGGAATGGGATGGGCACCTTAAGGTGCCTTCCAACCCAAACCACTCTGGGGTTCCATGAATTGAAAAATACCCATTATCATCTTTCAACTCCTGAAGAACAGAAAAAAATTCTATCCCTATTACAGAATTTGGAGGGGTGAGATAGGAAAGCCCCAGAAGAGGAAACCAGTCCCACTGAATCCTGCAGAGGTTTAACTTCAGCGTCTCAGAATTGCACCTGGCCACTCAGAAGAATAAAAGCAATCCTCTGAATGAAAGCAATAAATCTCCCAGCAAAATCCCATCATGAAATCTGCTTTGCTTATAAAAACACAAAGAACGTTCCTGTCCAAAGATCTGGTGACAAATGAGGGGGGAAAAAACCGTTCATAGCTTCAGAGTACCTGACATTTAATTACCAGAGGCTGCTGCTCACAGAAGATGTACAGCAAACTGCATGGCCTTGGCTGCAGTACATGAAACTATTATATTATCAAAGATTTATTTCTTACAAGTGCATCAATTCCAGCTAAAAGAAGCCTAAAGTAGCCCATGGTACAGTCCATGTCTGACAGGTGACTTAATGGTGTTACTACAGAAAATAGCAGGCTTTTTGGGCTCCAACAAATCCAGCATTTCCTGCTCGGGAGCACTCAGAATGTGACAAGTCATTAACTTCAGCCTCTGTTCCTTCACTGAATATTCCCCCTCCAAAGACAAGCTTTTCCTTTCGAAGGCAACCAGCACTTCGGGCCAAACTCCAGACTAAAATTTCCCAGTCCTCCCCCAGAATTGCAAGGTGCCCTCATTTATACAAAGAGAGCCATAAAGTAAAAGTTTAGGAGTGAAATATCAAGCTTTTTCCTTTAAAAAAAGTCAAATATAATTGCTTATTTTTCTTTACAGGATAGAAGGTCAAAGAAGTGAAAAAATTGTTTTCCTAGATTAAAATGCAGGGACATGGGAGCTGTGATTTCCTGCTTTGGAGGAAGCATTGGGACTTTAATCGTGGCACTTTTAAACCTTTTATTGATAATTTAGATCCAAGTAGCAAGTCCTTGAGCACCAGAACTTTGCCAAAGACTTGCAAGAGATGGCTGCCTCTTGTTCTGGCTACAATACTCAATTGGTCAAGCAATTATTTTCCCTCATTTCTATAAAAAAACCCCAAATGATAAACTTTTATTTGCATTTTCTACCTTAACGACACTTCCTTTACTAACTCATCCAGATACCACACTGTGCTATAAAGTGTTGACACACACAAGATAAAAAAAACCCCAAAGAACCGAAACATAAAACTCCAGGTTATGACACACAGAGTCTTTGCTAAAATACAAGCAGACACCTTTTTCGGGCCACTGCTCCAGGATATATATTTTTTACTCAACATCTTTGATTATGCTGCCACCAGCAGCTTTTAAGACATAAAAAGGCAAATGACAGGTGCTGTCAGTGACTCGAACAAACGCTGTGGAAATTCACTGAGCGTGTAATACGGTGGATTTTAGCAGAGCTAAAAACCCGCGGTAGCTTTGACTAACTTGATCTTTCAGAAAGCTGTTTGAGGGAGAGAGGCACAAAATAATGAATTGGATGGAGCGTTACATAACAAAGAACTCCTCGGGGTCTTGTCTGCTGCCTTATCTCATAAATTGTAATGATTTTCATGTTAGATCAAAGAAGAGCATAAAACAAAATTGAGATGAAAACAACTCTTCATTGCCCTCGAGTGCGCAGCTTTTGTTTTAAGACACCCGTAAGCAGCACCGTGGAAGGTATTTCTTTCTCTACACAAATCACTGCTCTGTAATCTTCCCTGTGACAGCAGGAGCAGCTCCACTGGAGGAGGCACACACCTCTCCAAGCAGCTTCATCCGACTTTCCTCCCGACTTACGGGCAGCCAGGTGGAGCCATTATTCCCTATTGGAGTTATTTTTAATTTTTGGGGGGTAAAAGGGGGAAGAAAGGAAGATTGTCACCCCAATGAAAACAGTAGAAAAATACACCTGGGGATTTGAAAATCAAAACACGCAGCTGTGAGAGTTTGCACAAGAAAGAAGGGGCAGGAATAGATCAAAGTTCATGTAGGCAGCAAGAGAAATGTTTGCTGCCATGGGCGTTCACCAGAAGATCCTCGGCTTGGGGAGAGCACCATGGAACAGGGACACGTGGAAAGGTTTTCCCCCTCTCAGGGTTTAAGGAATAAAGGAAAATTACAGAAAGTAGAAGAACAATCATGGTGCAACCCGGTTTGTAGAGCACCACCACCCCTGGCTTGCCAGTTCTGGAATGTTCCCACTTATCTCAGGAAACAGCAGTTTCTGAAGACTAATTTATGTCTAGAAGAATGGTTACATCAGTAACACACCATCAGTTCCTAAGGAAATATTTTCAGCAGAGATTAATTCTACCAAAATGCAAATATTGGTAAATTTTACAGGCTAGAAAGGGCAGTTTTATTTATCAAGCTGCATTAAGTGGGAATGCAGAAAGATCTTATCCCTGTTCTATGAACTCCAAGCAGGGTTGAAAACAACACTGAAATCAGATCCAGTTAAAAGGAACTTTTAAAAGGTCAAGTCTAGGATGTTCCTTTTCACTAACACCATAATTGTGTATTTACAACAATGTAACTATTACATTTTATTTATAATTAAATTTATCACACAGGGATACAGTGATATAGAGGGGTGATTGTAAGGAATTATCTACTAAAAAAAATAAATCAGAAATTATTTTTCAGACTCAAAGGCAAGTAAATTTTTTTCCCTTCCTCATGTATTATGAACGAATTAATGCCCAAAAAAATTCTTAATGGAGAAATATTTTATTATAGTTCAGGGATAAAAATCACATGAAACCTAAAATGAAAATGCTTATTATCAGAAATGAAATATAATCATCTGTCAAAGTCAGCTTCATCTTCAATTCATTAAATATTCATGAGCAGATCTCAAGTCCTTTAAACTGGTCATTTGGACAGACGCAATATTTGTTCTTTCCAAAGTATTGTGCTTATTGATCACCCCGGTGATCCTCACTCTGGATCTGCCTGGGGTCCTCCAGCTGTGGATAATCCCATTTCATTCCTGTCACCTCCCTTCCCTGATCAGATTAATCTGATTCTCTAAACCAGAACTTCCTGGTGTCGTCTCCAGGGCTTTGCAAGACTCAGAGGGTTGGAGGATGAGTGGGTTGGGAAATGACAGAAAACACCGACGCTTTTTCCTCCTGGCTCACCGAGGCCTCAGAGCCACAGCTCCCACCAGGCTGATGTAAAATTTATTGGCTGCTTACAGAATTTGAATTTCATTTTCTTTTTCCCGTGGTCATGTATGTGCATGGGCTGAGATATGAAGAAGTGAAGCAGATATTTTTCATTTGTGCTCATCCCATGGCCAGGGATCTCAGGACCTGCTCCTTTGCTGGGGTCAATTATGCACTGGCAGTATTAACCCATATTTTCTTCAGTTCACATGAGATAAAAAAATATTTAATGAATGATTTTAAATTTTTCCTAGTAGTCATCACATCTCTTGCAATATTTACCTGTTACCACTCAAAACTACTACAAATTACTGTAATACCAGAAAAACTACTAGTCCAAGAACTTAAAGACAATTTTATCAAGAATTGAATACGTGAGCCAGAGTGCTCAGCTATGGCTCAGTCTGATAAAAACAGATAAAACCACACTCAAGTTACCCTCAAAGTTAAGATCTATACCTGGAAGGAAGGAAAAGGGGGTGCCAGAGAGGGTAAAGAAAATGTAGGGTGTGTTCCCTGATATAGGCCCAGAATTAGATTTAAAATTTCTTTGAGAATGTTTAATTAAAAATAGACATCACAACAAGAATTCTTAAAAGGCAGACTACTTCCCACCAGCCCTGGTACTTCTAAGCTTTGATGAATTATTAGACAGCAGCTAAATAATCCATAGAATGAAAAGAGAGAGAAAGAATTCCTTTTGTTAAGGATATAAATAACTTAGACCAGGGTGCATTCTCGGTAAACAGGAATAAGGAAAGTCATGTTCAGCGTGGAAGGCTGTGACTTGATTGTACAGAGAAATCTCCAGCAAATTTGTCATCTTGTGCATGAGAGATCCTGGAGATCACTTCAAGCACCAGACACGGAATTGTTTGAAGACCGTTTTTCCAAAGGTGAGTGAAGAACTGATTAGGAAAGGAACTGACACCGACTGCCTCCTTTTAAGTTGCACTCCCATTCTTTAACACTGGTGAAAAGACTGTCTGGGACTGTTTTGTTTGTTTTTCCCTCCTCTTCTCAAGTTGTAGGTAGTGAAACATTTCAATGCTCAAAATTCCCGGTTACAGCCCTGACCCCAGAGGGCACAGAGCACAGCTCACTCCGTTCCGGAGAACCAGAGACAATTTGGAACTCAGAGTCACATTCAATTCCTATTTGTGGAAAACATTCATCAAATCTGAAACTGCCTGTTCTTCATCCCGCCCTGAATTCCTTGCCATCAACGTGTCAAACCCTCAGTAATGGTACCCAAATGGGTTTCCAGTACGACGAAATCAGGCAGTACCATCCATTCCAATCGTTCTTTCCCAGCTATCAGGGTGTTGATTCATGAGCCCAAACAGTGGGAAAATAAGGGTGAAAAATGAGGGGTGAAGGAGAACTGCCAAGAGATACCAATATTAAAATAAAATATAAAAATTACTGCACTGAACCAATAAATTTAACAGTTAGAAAAGGGCAAAAACCATATTTGAACTTTGAAAAAAAAAACTTTTATGATTATGAAGTGATTGCTTTGTCTCAGACCATTTTCAGGTGGTTTTCCTCCCCTTCCTCCCTCCCAGTGGTGATTATTTCGAAGTGCATTTTGGAAAGTGAATGGAGTATTAGGCCTTCAGAGCAGTCTGAAATGAGGATATCTGATCCAATAATCTGGAGATTTAGTCTCATCATGAAGGCTTCCTAATTGTACTCTCCTCAGATAGACCCGAATTAATTCTTGCCATTCATCCTCTGAAATGTATCTGGGGTGATACACTGATAATAATTTCCTTATCTCAGAGACAGTCAGTTAAGGGAAGAGCCTGGAAAAATAAAGGGAAATGTTGAAGGTGATTATCATAATGAGAATGTTAATTAGCTCCATTTCAGACACCAATTGTTGGCACATGAATCAGCAAGCAACTCTCCAAGTGTTTTCATAAGATTTTCCTATTTCTAATCTTCTCCTATTTCTAATCTTTTTTTATTTCTTCTATTTCTCTTGCTGTCAATACAGTCATGAGGAACCTTGTTGATAAGGAAAATAAAAGCTGATTTCAGCAGCTGAAGAAAGTGTATAGTTGAGAAAGACCTGCATAATCTGTTTCTCCTCTCTCAGATGGTTTCTATACATGACCAAGAGTACTTGGCCATTAATGTCGTTGAAGGGAAGCAAAAATGTGAATTATCTCTCCTGTTCAATGGCCAGGGGATGTGGTGCATGCTTGAACAATGGTTGTGCATGGTCAGCACCTGAAATCCAGATTTCAACCTCATCTGTGGCCTTTTATACAAAGGAAAAAGCAGAGGAAGAGCCTTACCTCCTTTTGTTTTTGCAGGTTTTTCACACCCTCTTTTTGCTGAGTTCTGCCTTCTCTGGCCACCCCCAAAACCTCTCCTTTCTGAATTTGTTATAGCTAGAGAATCGCCACCACACCAGGATGGAGCTAATGCTCTAGAGAGAAAATGCTTCTCCCACTGCTCTCACGTCCGTGGTAAACAAGGGCTTTGGGGAAATACTGGCATTATTTATTCAGTTTGCAGTGTGGATTCAGCTTCTCTGAGCCCCACTCGTGGCACTGCTCTCTCAGATTCCTACCACCCGTTCTGAGTCTGCGGTAAATTGTCTGTATCAGAAGAGGGCAATTTTGTTCTCTTCCCCTGTGTCTGATCTCTCTGGCTTTTACATCAATTCCCTGTTTCAGGGGCAGGGGTTCTCTATTTTAATATCAGGTTAGAAATTCAAAAAGCTGACATTTACTCCCACTGCCCAGACAAGTCGTGAAATTCCCAAGTTTAAACTCCCATCTCCTGGGACTTTTCCCAGCACAGCAGGCTCCAGTGCTCAATTTAGGCTGTTTTCAGGAGCCAGGTTAGCCCTGTGCTAATTTGGGTGAGATGTTCCAGCAAATTTCCACGGCATCATCAAGTGCTTGTTAAACTCTGATTAGTTACACCCACTTGTAACTCTGCCCACTCAGAGCTCAGCCAAATAACGCAACTGAATTTATCTTCAGAACTGCTCAGACGGTCAAGATGGTCATCATGAAGAGCTTATTTATCAGTTTTTGGTTTTGAGCTCCCTGAAAATTAGTGGGAGGTGAATCAGAAGGTGCAGCTTGGCCATGCCCACAGCAAATAAAGGGACAGAGAAAGAAAACAGAGGTTTGGAGGAGGGTTTGTGAGAAACGTGGAAAGATACAAAACACGGGCTTTGAATAAATTGGTGGAGCTGTGTTTCATTCTCCAGGGGCTTTTCAGAGCTGTAAGGATAATCCATGTTTTCCCTCACAGTCCTGTCTCTGAGTGCAAAGCTTTACCTCCCTCAACCCTCTGTTAGAACCCCCAGAGCAGAGGATTCTCCATCCCTCCACCTCTGCTACTCCAGCACCTCTCCTCAGCAACATTTTCTTTCCCTCTGGCTTTTCTTCTGCTCAATAAGCTCCACAATATCTCACGACCACTATCCCACTACCCACTTTTAAAGCCTCCCCAGGACCAGGCACACCTGATCCCACAGCTGATCCCAGGGAGGACGTACCCAGTGCCAGGGCATCAATTCCTCAGCTTTCCTGGCCTCTGGAGGCAAAACTCCTATATTTTCCTTTCCATGTTTTTAAATAATAGTAATTTTTGCATTTTTTGAAAGTTTAAAAAAAAATATGCATTAGTACAAATACAATTATTAGTTTATTAATAAAATATATTTACTTAAGAGTTTCATGGCTAGGAATGTGCATAGAGTTAAAATTAATAGCATGGATTTTTTTTTCTAGGCTTCCACATCATTCTCTTACCAGCAGCAGCATTGCCATAGGAAAACAACTACAGTTAAAATATGATGGGAATCAAAAGTAAAAGTCCCTGATTCTTAATACCATTATTCTCCTATTTATTCAATTTGTGAATTGCAGCAGCCCCTGTAAGCTGCATGGCTGGGGAATATGTAAACACAGACAAAAATTAGGAAGGAGCTCTATAAATCCATAATGAGAAGTGTTTTATTCCCATAAATCAGTGGAAGGAACACATCCACCTACAAATGTAAACTGGAGATGCTGAACCGTGTTACAGCTTCACTAATCTATTAAATAATGGTACAAAGTGCTCCATGTCTCTGGGAATGTTTATCTGCTGTATTTAGGGTGTGCTCCCACAGGACTGTGCCCATGCATCCAGACAACCCAAAGCCTTGTAACCATCTGGCAATATCCAAGGCTAATTATTAATTTGGGTTGTTGTGCTAATGGAGTCGTGGAGGATTTGCTCAGTTCCGTGCTGGCACAGCCCACAGTAAAATCTTCATCTTCCCTCAAGAGCGAGTTAAAACACCTGAGCTCTACCGTTCTGAAGAACAAGCTTTACAAAACAAGTTTGAACGACCTTTTGGGCTTTTTTTTAAAATTCATATTTGCATACTTTTTTTAAAATCGCCACGCTTGGTCTGCACGAGGTGTTATTTCCTACTCGTTCTTGGGCGCTTCCCACCGAGATGTGTTGTGCTGTTTGCTCCCCGCTGTTTGTGAGCAGGGATGGCTCTGCCCACCCCGGGCACCAACCCGCCGAGCGCTCCCTGCGGCTGAGGGACACGGGGCCTTCAGGAGAATCGCTCCTGAGAGCAGCCACAAGCTGTTACTCTAACAAGCAGCACGCAGACAGCTCTTCCTCCTGCTCTTCCACAACCCTTCACGTCAGCTGGAATTACGAGCCCCACAAACCCCCCTATTCAAGCAGCCTATTTATAACTGCACGAGAATGTCTCAGACCTGGAACGTGAATTCCCTGTTTCTCTTTGTTTCTCCTGCTTTTGATTAAGGAAATGGTGTCTCTTCTACGGATTTGATGTCACCTGTCAGATGTTTTTAGCAGTTTATATGGACTTCAGACATCACTCATGGTAATGTTTATCAGCATTTATCATAAGCTTTCCCAATTAAGACAATAAAAGCGCTTACATTTTTATTTTCTATGGAGTTCTTTCTTTCCTCACTTGATTTTTACTCTTCATTTTTTTCATATTTGTTAATGGTCTTGTTTTTTATTCTGTCAGGGAATCCATAATTCCTCATTGATGAGGTCCCTTCAGGCTACCTGTTTCCATGGAATTTAGCTGCTCCCTTTATTGCCTTGCCTAATGTAAGGTGCTGTGCCCAACTGAAAAACGTGAGAAGAGTCTGGATTTCTAGAGTTAAGTTGCATTTTTCCTTAAAAAGAAACAATAAAAGATGTAAATGCTGCTCTATCAGTCTAATCCTGAGCTCCTGCACCATCTTGAGCTTCCTCTCACCATCCTCTTCCCTCTCTTCCCTCTGTTCATGTGGCCATTATTAAGATTAATATGTAAAGAGATGATTAAATTTCTCAGTGAAAAGCACCATTATTAAATCTATTTGAGTATTAATTCATTGCCATCAGAAAAATTTCTCTGTGAGGGAAAAGATGCCAGGAAATGTAATTCATGTGGTGGGGGGCAGAAAAACCAAGGTTTTCTTTGTGATTTGTTGTCTTTGCAGCACCGTGTGACATCTCTAAGAGATAAATCCTGATCTCCACAGCCACCCAAAATAAAGCTGGGTTTAAATTATATTGCTGTGAGCACCTCTTTGTGTTCCAAAGAGGAACATCCAGTGTAGATGGTTCTGCAATGAAGGTCCAGGCCAGGCTGGACAGGACTTGGAGCAACCTGGTCCAGCGGCAGGGGGGTGGAACGGAGTGATCCTTAACGTCCCTTCCAACCCAAACCATTCCAGCGTTCTGTGATGATTCTAGGACCATTTCACAGATGATATTTTCTTACTCTTGGTCTTCTCCCACGTGTAACCCCAGCTCTGCTCTCTGCAGGAGGGCACTGACCCCCCCAAACCCTCAAACCTCTGCAGAACTGGTTGGAAGCCTCCCACCACAGGGAGACACAGCCATGCTGAGGTATTTTCAGAACAAAATAATGTTTGAGATCTTAATGGTGGTGGCCAGGGCACTTGAACCTCTGACAATCATCTGCAGATAACAGGAGAGTTGTGCTATTCCACTTTAGTGATTTATTAAGCAGCAATAGATGAGCGCTGGACTTCATCCTTTTATGAAGCAATCTGCAGCTGCTGCTGCTGGAATTTGAACCGAAGGATGGTTCCCTGGTAATTTGTAACAGCTTGGGAGACAGGGCTGCCTGAGCTGGGCAGGGCTGCAGATGAATCAGCAGCAGCAGCAGCTTCCCCAGGTGAAAATAGCTGTGTGTCTTTTAAATTTTTAATGGAGATTAACACTTTGTCACCGCAGCGCATCACTCGGCGCAACGAGCGCAGAAATGCTCCGTGCTGGGGAAGGCGGCGTGGGGAGACGGAGCTCTGAGCAGATACAATGACAAATCCCTGACATAAAGCCTGTCCTTGTTTGAACCAGCATTTGCCTTTCCAAAATAAAGGCAGACACATTCCCATGACGGAGGACATGGGATGGCTTTCCATTTGTTTGTTAGTGGGTGTATAAATCCGAAGGAGAAAGTTAATTAGACTCCCTGCGTGCAAGGCAGTGGAGTACACTCTGATTGCTAATTATTTTAATATAGGTAAACAGCTATTGACAGTACAAGTAATTTTCCCCCATCTCCAGTTAAGAGGCTGCCAGGTATCAGTCTAACAGCTCCGAGAGAACCTGAGGCAATTTAAATTACGGGTTTTAATCAATATGTAAATTGTTATTGTAGAGCCCATCCATGATAGTTTGCTGCAGCTGCCCCACCACTGCTCAGGCCCGGCAGCTGCTGGCTCAGGTGGGGCTGTGATCGCTGCTCCTCACCCTGATGGCCCAGCTTTCGGAGCTGACCCTTCTTTATCTACTCATTCTCTACTCAGAGGATCTCTCGCTCAACGTAGTTTCTCAGGCCAACACGGCTGAAAGATGCAGAACCCCTCCCCCAGCTCAGCCCTCCTTGTTTGTGGGTTTGAGGACGGGGTTTTGGGGAGATGGATGGTCAAAAGTGCCCAATCAAATTTATCTGCTTTTGGCGTTGTCACCCAGAGGCAGGTCTGCCTCAGAGCTTCTGAAAAGTCTTCCAGCTCATCTCTCCCAGCAGCCAACTCACCTTGTGTTGACCTCTAACTTTCAATTTACTCGCTATCTTAGCAATAATAACAAAAATTAATAACTCCCCCAAACTTATTATCTTGTAATTTCCCATACTACAGTCTTTAAGGCATAACCTAATTTAAAACTGTCCAGTTCTCAGTGTTTTGTACTTAATATTTAAGATGTAGCAAATGATGGCTCATTTGTTCTTGCAATTCTGTCAAAAAGCTGTGCAATCTCTTCCATTTAGTGAGCATGTTTCTCTTGCAGTTTAATTACCATGTTGTACATTTTCCTTTGGTGAAATTAGACTTAACACTGATTTGGTGAATGGTAACTGAGATTCCTTTCTTTTTCATTTACTTGTAAATGTTCCTTGGGAGCCATTTGTGATGCCCTCTGATATACTCAGAAGTGGAAAACAGAGAGGTTCTCCAATATTGCCCCTTCCAGCTGGCCTCAAAAACATATTTCTCTAAACCATGACCAAAAATTTATGGTTTGGATCAACTTCGGATTAAGAAAATATGGTTTGCTTGCAGCAATTAATATTTTCCCTCCTGCTAGAGACCTGCAGCAACTGGCACATAGTGATTGGTCATGTTTTTCAGCCCCAGAGGTGTCCAAACTGCTTGGTAAAGTAAAGCATAAATACAAAACCACTTCAGAAGAGAGTAAGGGGCAGAGAAATTGGCAAAGAATCAGTCTGAGAAGAAACACAGGATAGGAAGCCCAGTGGACAGAGGAAGAGCCTCTCCATCAGCCTGAAGGTTCCTGTTTTATTGTGGAGGGCTGTCCTGGGGCAGCAGCAGGGAGAAATCTGGGTGAATTAACATCTTGGCACCCAACACTGGCCCTGGACACAGTGAAGCGGCCACTCGGGGACCTGCACAAGAGGCCACCTTGGCCGTGGCTGGCACTGGAGGGGGCACATGACCCAAGCTGGACAATTTCAGAACCCCTCCATTAACCACCACCCTCCTTTTGGTAAATTTGGTGAGTTGATGTCATTATTTCCCAGCCCCTGCCTGTCCCAGCCCGTTGTTTGCGCTGGGTTCTGTTGGGTTTCCCCTCATGGGCAGCACTGGGGTCGCTCACCTGCCACCCCCATGAGCTGCTGGTGACTCCCTGCAGGGTTGGCCTTCAGTCCCTACATTTTCCCTTCAATTTGAACCAGGAGCTGGCTGTGTTCCTGAGCATTCCACACATCTTCTGGCCTTTTTGGGGGGAAAAATGACTTGAAACCATCAAAAATTATCACCTTAAAATGAATTTTCTGTCATATCGTGCTCTTGTGGCCCCCTGTTCTTGAAACTGCACTGAATTCATCATAGACACAGAAGTTGGTTCTTCTTTACCTCTGAAACACCCAGAGTGCTTTGGGCACGAAAAAAATAAGTAAGAATAACACTGTAAAAAGTTGCAGCTCTTTGGCTTAGTTTCGAGAGGCCGATTCCTCCGGGATCTGCGGACAGTTATTTTTATGCATTCATTGCTCATTGACCAGGATAATCAAATAGAATATTCCATTTGCTTCCTGCTGTTTAAGTGCCTAATTCCGAGCTAATTGAAGTCAATGGGCAGATATTCACAGACTTTAATGGACCAGCCATAATCTTATGTCTACCCTTGTTGTGTAAGTTATTTTATTTATCCTAATTATTTCCATCTTCCCGTGCATGCGCGACCAATTATTTGTTTTAGGTGCATAATCATCATCTGTGAGTGGAAGTGTTTTAAAGTAGTTATTAAAAGGTATTTCAAGGCCCATATTTGCACAGACCTAGGGCTGTGAGAAGGGCACAGAGAGAGATTTTAACACAGGATTACTTTGGTGTCCACAAGAACGGTTATCACTGTAAAAATGTGTTTAAATTAGAAGGATTTTTTGTTGGTGCAGCTCCGTGGGCAGAACTTGAGCCACTAATGTGATTGTACTAACAACCTATACATATTTATACCCTAATGGCACAACTCTCCAGCTGCTGGGAGTAGAATATACCCTGAACAAGAGCCAGACTTTGAGATCCCTGTGAAAAATAATGCTTTAGACTATCTCATTAGTGTTTCCCAGGAAAAACAAACAAACAAACAAAACTGAAAGAAAGCAACACAAAAAACCCACACACACACAAAAAAAACCCCAACCAAACCCACACAATGAAAAACAAATGAACAAAACAAAGCAAAACAAATACAAAAGCAAAAAAAATCCCCAAACACAACAGAACAAAAAACCTCCAAAACCACAGAAGAAAAGCCCATATGTCGAAATTTATTCTTGGTTTTCTGTATAATAAAACATTTTCATTCAAAAATAAAATTAAAAAACCCCACACATATTTTTCAGTTTTTTATGAATCTCAAGCTGAGATAGGGATTGAAATCAATACATTCTGTTAGTGCTGATGTCTCTGAAGTTGGAATAATTCTGGAAGCACGATGTGAATCAGGATAACCAATGACATGCACTAATAATTCATATTCCCTTCTGCTTTCTCAGCTTTTGAGCATTCCTAAAGCCCTCCAGGTGCTGCAAAGTCTGGTGTCACTTGTGGTGAAGGCCTGGATCTTGTGTGAAAAATTACAATCTGCCTTTCCACCGTTCTCAGAGGTTCCTTTTCATAGGGTTACATTTTCAGGAACGTCGGCATGTGCTGTAAAAATTCCTGTTGTGAGTCATATTAACCAGGACAAAACAAAATCCTGCTCAGTTCTATTTAGTCATTCACTCCTGCCAGGGTACAGCCAGGTCAGCCCCAAGTGTTTGGAAAAATCTCATTTTCACTGGCCACATAATCAGTACAGAATCCAAGCCTATAATTACAATTCCATACACACAATATTTGGGTACTTAATAGTGCATTAAGCAAGTTACATTGAATGTTTTGATATAATTTAATCTCGCTGTGTGTCAATATTTAGCTCCTAATTAATAGCATATTTACTCCTCAGCCATACATTGCTGTGCCAATTATGAGCTTAAACACCCTTCCCCAGCTCAGTACTCGCCATGGAAATTAAACACACTGAGCTGAACCTGTCTGTGGTGGAACTTCATCAAAGGCAGGGAATTTACTTCCAGAAAAACCTTTGATCCACTGCACAATGTTAATGCAGTCTGAAGGTATTTCATAGGTTGTGTTTTCCTTCTGTGATTGGTGTGGCTTCGACGGGTGTTGTACGTCCCCAAGAAACACAGACCTGCATTAGGACGACTTTAACTGCAACCTCTTGTTTCCTGCACATGGATTATTTCCAGTTCATCTCCCTTTCAGGTTTATTTGGGCAATAAATTTACAATTAACTCAGGCCCATCAAGTACTACAAAAACTGAAATTGTGCCTGACACGCTATTTTTTTGTTCCAGAACTGATTAATTAAGAGGTTTAGGCAGTCATTTTTCATCCAGCATTTGAGGAAGAATTTTGACAGACCTACATTCAATTAAAGTGTCTTCCATCTCATTTCACCTTTCCCCATTTAGCCCTTGGTCTCTGCAGAATAACTCTGTTATGTAGTGTCCGTGAAGAATTTATAAATATTCCAGCCTATCTTTTTTTCTTGAATCAGGATAGGGGAGCTTTACCCTTACAGACATTTTCTTTTGGGTTTTCAGTTCTGGAGAAATTCCTCTGCACTGTTGTCCTATCTGTAGATATATATATGCAATAATATTATAAATGTATAACTTTAAAGTAGAAGATTTGGCAAAATAGAAAACTTACATGGTTTTTATACAGAATCACGTATAATTATATATTATTACATTTGCTTATATATTTTTCTTATATTAAAATATTATATTATTTTCTAGGAGTTTGGAGATTCTTGAGGCAAAGAAATCCAACCCCATTGTTACCTTGCTACTGGACTGTGATAAACCACAATATAAATTGGTTAAATGAGCTACAGAAGAGCTGGAAAAGAGTGGATATATCCAGAGGAATTAACCATGGTGCTCTCACTGTGGTTTCTCAGTACAGCCCCCAGCTCATGGATCACAGGAAGCCTTTCCCAAGCCGGTGTCCATGTGGAATGTTGTGGATGGCTGGTCCTGCTTGGCTCAGGACGTGTTTCTCCGGGAAGAACTTGGATTCCATCAGCTCACAAGCACAGCTTTGATGGCTGCTCTGTGCCCTCGCTCCTCGTCTCTCTCCGCACTGCATCAAATGCTCTGCGAGTCAGGGAACACCAAGGGAAGAAACCAAACCCACTCCCACCCACGCAGGAAAAGGATGGAGCAGATCATGACAGAGATCACCACTGTTCTCAAAAGAGCCTTCACTTCAGAAACTGTGGCTCTTTTGTTCCCCAGCGTTTCTGTTTCTAGAGAATTTTCAGCCGTTTCATCGAGTTTTTCACTCACAAGGAAAGCAATAACAGAGTAGAACCAGAGGACGTACAGACAAGAAGGAAAATAAATATATGCAGTCTTCAGCCAGGGAATAGAAAAGATGTAGACAACAGCATCAAACCTTTAAAAAGGCACCATTTATTTCACAGTGTCTGATAAACCTAAGCTGTGCTATCAGGAGAGACTTCAGCTGGACACAGGCTGGCGAGAATTCAACTAATTCCCACGTGAAAGATAAGACCAAAGTGGTTTTGGCACACAGTTTTAAATGTTAGCCCTGGATAATAAAATATAGTGTAATAACTCTAATAACTGCTTCTGTTAGGACTGAGGAAAGCTTGACCACAGGTGCCAAGGGAGATGTGTGATTTCAACATAACCACACTGCTACAAAGTAAATATTGGCACGGCAGCGCTTTCCTTTTGCTGTTCTAAAAGGACATTTGGAATAGCGGATGTCCGGTTCTGCTCTAATTAAGAGGGAAATATTTTCTCCTGAAAAACCCCCATCTTCCTAACTCGCAAAGTCCTGGATTTCTTTAATAAACTTTTCTCCTCTTGACGCTGTCTTCCAGCCCATCCCTTCGGAGACCTGCACAGAGAGAAGCACTCAGTAAAAGCCTTTCACCACAAATTAACACCCCTCAAATGCTAAATATCCAGGATCAGGCATGCAGTTAATTGCTGACAGCTAATCCACAAAGGAAAACAACTCACCAAAGTTCAGCCTGACCGTGATTATAATCTACTCGTGATGGTTCCGTGTTGAGAAACAGCCCCTGGGCTCACTGAGAGAATTATTCCGAGAGGATTGTTTGCAAGTGCCACAGTCACAGATTGCAGCCATAGAATTTTCCTGGCAGGCCACTGAAAGAAATGCAATTGCACTTCCTTGCAAATGCAAATGGCAATGCGAATCCAAATGTAAATGTAATTGCAGAAATGAGATCAGAATCAGCCATCGCTGTCATTAAAGTGCAATTGATCTCTGGCTTAAAAATAAAGCGCTTGTCTACAGACCAGCATCAGGAAATGCACAGGGAGACTTCATCCCGTGGCTAAATGTTCATCTTCAATGGAAAATATTGCCCCAGTGGTCAGAAACTGAGCCCAAACCAGCAGCTCCTCACTGGTCTATTAATCACAGAGAAATAGGATCAATGGTTTTCATTTCCCAGGCTTTCCCAGAAGGTTTCCCCGTGTCCAGAAGGATGTACTACGTTACCTTCCTTTGCCTCTAAAACTCTGAACAGCCATCCTGATAGTAAATTCTGTCCTATAAAACTACTTATCAATACTAAACCAAAGAGGAGTTAATATCTTTTGAGGAAACCCAACTACACCTCCAAAGAAAATAGACTTATCTTCCAAAATAAAAATTAAAAAATAGACTCTACCCTTGTGTTTTTAACTTCAGAAAAAGAAATCCTTCTGAACCAAAACTTCTTGAAGCTTTCAGTATGCTGAATGTGTGAACAACCTACAGGAAAGATATTCAAGGGGTTTTGAGGAAAGCACAAAATAGGCAGGGAAGCAGCACCGTTTCTCCAGCAGCTCCCATTATTTTTTCAGGAGGTGGATGGGGGCTAATGCAGCGTGGAAGGAGCTGTTTGAAAATCAGAGTAATGCCCAGCCATCCCCATCGAGGCTTAAATGGTTCCTTTCCTTATTCCCAGAGGAAAACGAGGCCGATGCCACTTGTCTGATGGAAGGTATTTTCCCCTCTGATTATTCACAAACATGACTTGGGATCAAAAGCCAGACCAATTTAAAAATAAACTCAAACCCCCTTAAAACTACACTCACCCTCAGTGGCTGAACTCCAAGGCCTCAAAATGTATTCATGTAAAACATTTTTCTGTATCTCCTTTGGTTTTTTTTTGTTGTAACTTTGAACAAAACCCAAGTTCCCATCCAATGTGTGTTTTTCCCAAATTATTTTCATTTCCACCATCTGCTTCATCGAGCACCCATGGCAGTGTTAGCCCATTTTTTCATGGCTATTTCTTCTAAAACATTAAACACAAGCATGTAAAATAATCTTAATAAGTAATTAAGACAGACCTATTTAAACATTTATTTTTCTATAATTTTTCTTTCTATACCTGCCTGGGACTGTTCAGTAAAACAAACTTGGGGAAAGAGAATCTGGTGTTGAGCTGTTATAACTAAATCAAGATTTTGTGAAAAATGCAGAATGGTTTTTTCAAGCACGTGTGCTGAGAGAATTTCCAGACCTTTGAGCTCAGGGTCAGGCACATTTCTAGCTGGAAATATGGGATTTCTGTGGCCCACTTCTCCTGGCCTCTCACTAGCTACTTTTTAAATCGGTTTATTCGTGGAGCCACTCAGGGCCTGTTCCATCCTGCTCACTCAGAGCCAGGATTTATCCACTCGTGGGGAATGTTCCCGCTGGCTGGAATGGGCTGATTTCCCAGAACCACGATTAGGCCATCGGTGCTTCCCATCAGACTCACACAAAATTATATCGCTGAGAATGCAAAATAATCTTGATATTCCTACCCTGGATTTTTTCAGGTTTTTAGAACTGCCTTCCCAGGCAATTTGGCTTTCCAGGACAGCTCTTCTCTTCTTCCTAGAATTAATTAAAATGGTGCAAACCCAGGCCGGGCCAATCCATTCCTAGAAATAGAGTTTAAATATCAGCCCTAAGAAGAAAAAAAATGTGCTGCAAACTGTATTTTTCAGCCAATTGTGCATGTGAGTATCAGGAGATAAAAGAAATAGAGATTTCTTTGGCTGCAATGTGGGCTGTTGTATAAAAGCTCTCCCAAGCCTTTCCAAAATATGGAATAAATGGAACATATTTCTGGGCAGGGGAATTATTAATGTAAATAGACTGTTTTCTTAATGTTTAATATTATATGCTATGGGGTTTATATACATATGTATATATATATATATGTTTAAACCTGTAGTGCATATATAATATATATAATATATATTTATTATATATATTTATTATATAAATATTTATCCTTTTATTTTATTTTTTATATATTCCAATTTCACACTATAATAAATATAATACAACACTGCACACATCATAAGTTAAATCATATATAACAAGCATCTATTTTAAAATATAATATGTTATGCACACATTTACATATATGCATTACATGAAATTCTGGTTATATGTGAAATAACTGCCACAAAAACATTCCTCAGTGTCTCTGGCACCTTTTAATGTAACAGACTCTGCATTTAGAGAGTCTACATTAAATAGATGAAGACATTTTAAGACAGCAGGTGAAAGAGAAGCCCCTGTTAAAAACTCCGTTAAATCTAAGACAAAAGTGCCTATGGGGCTATGCTCAAGGAAGAATTTTAATTTCAAGAACAAATGTGCCAGTCCTGCTCTGAAAATTTTCCCCAGAATGTTCAAACTTATAGTTTCATGTTCAGTTTTTTCACAGCCTTGCCTCGTTGGAGATGATCAGTAAATGAAGCAGAAATCTAAGAGAAGAGAAAGATTATTTTTTTATGATTAAGCCATTAGACAGAGACTGAGAGAAGTTGCGAAAGAGATCTCTGAGTGAAATACTTGTGAAGCTGAAAAACATTAATTTTCTACTTTATTTTTGCCTGTTTAGTATTGAACTTTTTCCTCCTCTTTTTTCCCCTGGAACGTCTGATTCACTCACCCCATTTTCAGTTTGAATGGAGTTACATGTCATGACTGTTTGCAGTTTTTAATCAATTTTCCATCCTACTTAACAAAGCAATTTAAATACCTAGAAACTTGAATTAATAAAGTTTTACCTCTGTTAGTTACTCCCCTACCCATCACCTCTCATTCACCTGGCTGGCTCACTGTTTGGCTGCTGCTATTTGCTTTACCTATAAGCTGACTCATAACTTTTGCCATTTTTGCATTACCAAATATAAATCTGCATATTGCATCTACCGTTTTTCCGACTCTCTCCCGGAAATATTTAATTTAAATATTTAATTGAGTCACACTTCTGTCGTTTTACCCATTTAGGCCGGGATTGCCTGACTGTGTTTTGAGTATGGATAAGTTTTGTCTTTGAAGAAAGAAGACTCTTGCTATCAAAAAGTGCAATTGCAGTGCTGGCTGGGAGATACAACAGAGCAGAAACGCGCTGAAGTTCTCTCCTCTCACTGCTCTGTGTGGTTGGTGTCACCCTCGCAGGATAAACAATGAACTCAGTGCTAAACTGAGTCATGATGGGGCTCAGTGGGCACAACCCTCGTGTGATTAAAGGGGGACATGAAACTCTCAGGCTTATGCCATGACTCATAATTATTTGTAATCTGGTTGAAACAATTTGTTACTCAGAGCTCAAGGGTGAAACTCCGACTCTTTCTGTTGCCTCACGCCGTGATTAATTTCTTCCTATATGCAATAAAATGATAAATAACCCAGAGTGTTTATTTTACTATGGAGGCATTAAAGCTGTCAGTCACTGACCCCTTTTATGCCAGAACTTGAAATCAAGTTCATTCTTATGTTTGTTGCCTAGTGAGTAAATTGATCAAGGTGATAAAAAGTGATAAAAATGATAAAAAGCGATAAAAATGATAAAAAGCAGATGTTTTCAAGCTGTACTTCACTAGTAACAAATGCTGTCTCTTAAAATTTTATACTGAATCTCCCAGAAACACAGATAAATCATGAGTCTTGCTTCTTAGTGCTTTGAAACATTTACATCAAACAAAAAGTTAAAGACAAATCAAGAACGGAATTAATTATAAAATGTTCACCTTGAATTTATACAGCTTTTATACACAGTCTGTTCCAGGCAGGCATTTTTGAGGCCGGTTCTCTCAGAAATGGTCCTAGAAAATATTGCAGGAGTAAGGAGAGGATCTGCCCGAGTGTCTGCTGTGGGCGAATCTGACAACATTCTGAATTTACACCAAATTATAATCAAAACCAAGGAAGGAACTTCTGCACAGAGCACAGATAACAACATCACTTTATTTAACATAGTTGCCATTAATATTATTTAAACCAGTAATGCTAATCAGCTTCAAATTTGCATGAGAATACCAGCATTCATTCTACACTGAATGCTATTCCAAATTTTGTTATTGAAGTTTGGCATCAATGGAACTTGAAAGACGCACAGAATCTTAGGAATCTTCTTTCAAGGTTTATTTGTCTGTAAATTCAAATGGTTCTCATGTAAACGAGATTAAAGTGCTTGGGAAGAAGGGAACTGAAAAAATGCTCTCAAATATACCTAAAGAGTGAGCTGAGTTGTGCAAACAGGACTTAAGCAGAGCTGGATAAGAAAAGGCACCAGGCATTTTTATAATGCCAAGATCACAAAATCACAGGACCATGGAATGGTTTGGGTTGGAAGGGACCTTAAAAGTCATCTCCTTCCACCCCCTGCCATGGGCAGGGACACTTTCCACTGTCCCAGGCTGCTCCAAGCCCTGTCCAACCCAGCCCTGGACACTTCCAGGGAATGAGTTGTCTTTCTATTCTGGCTTCTTTCTGCCACTCTGCTTGTACAAAACAACCACAGATTTAACTGAGCAATTAAGGGAAAATAATGAGATGCTCTTTTACCTGGTCAGGTCAGCAGCGCCGGGTGGGTCCTGGCAGCAGCACATCCCAAAATCTGAGAGGTGACACCCCCACAAAGGGTTTTATCATCTTCCTCATGTCCTAGAGCTGTCTCATCTGCATCCCACAGGAATGCAAACAGGGCTGTGTTTGAAAGAGCAAAGCTGGATTCCTGTGGAAATCAAGGAAGGGCTGAATCTACTCTTCTGTCTCCCAAGCACAGGCACCACATTTGTTGGGGGTACAAAGGGAACAGCGCATTCAAACCTCTCCTTTTTGTTGTTGGAAAGACATTTCAACACTTTATTTGAAACTTCTTTGCAGAACCTACTTTTATTTCAGCCAGGTCCTGGATGCTTTGGAAAACCTGCTAATTCAAGGAAACACTCGGGAGTGTGAGTTCCATTATAAATCCTTATCGCAATAAAGATCAAATTGACAGCCTTTTCTGTCCCGTTGCTCCGCTTGAAGCTGCAAAGGGTTCTTGAGCTGCTGCTGCTCATGATTAAATTTGCTTTCTGTCATGCAATTACATTTTTAAAATTCTGTTCAGTAAAATATTTCTAACTCCATTACAATAAATTGAACCCGGTGTCACACGGACACATGAGTCACACTAACAACTGCTGCTGCCGCCGCCTGCCTCTTGATGAGCTTCCAGCAGCAAATGGGGACTTGGCTGGAGCTTTTTCCCCTCTCCTTCACAGTTACATCCATCCCCCCCACTGTGAAAATAAAAGTGCCATAAGGTAGAAGAAATAAAGCTATTGCAGGTGACCTGCTCAGCCTTGGCTCATTCCTGTTATCAGACCACAGGTTTGCTCCTCAGCCATCACTGATGCGTTTGACACCTGTCACAAAGGACCCATCGGCTTTTTAGAGATCTCTTTGGCTTCTCTTTTTTCTTATAAGCTGCTCCTACCAGAAACAAATTTCTAATCATGACGAGAAGGTGAAAAACTAAGGGAAATACCCTAAATATACCCAACAAACCACCTGACAAAGTCTGCTGGTGGGGGTGAAAATCAAGAATATCAAAACAGAGCCCAGCACCTGCTCCGTGGGGTTAGGTGATGAGGATCACATTCAACCCCCTCCCTCATTTGCTTCATCTGACATTTTCCTTTGGAGAAGACAGATGCTCAATTAGAAAAATAAAATCTTTTATTAATAATCAAGAAAATGTCTGCATACTGGTTTGAATTAATATTCATTCTTCCTCCATCTTGTTGAGCCCTTTAAACTGTTCATGTGCTGAACTTAAGCAGCTTCCAATTTTTCCTCATTTGTCAGAATCAATATAAAGATATTACATATAACATAAAGATATAGATAAAACATATAAGGACAACAGGGGAAAAAAAAAATCGGGCCATTTATGAACCCAAGTGGTTCTTAGAAAAAACTCACCAGGAAGAAATTTAGCACCAAGGTTTGCAGAAGTTCAGGCAAAGGAGTTTTTGCTCTTTGGTTGCTGGGGGGTATTAGATTACAAAACACCCCTGAGAAAACCTGCAGTGTCCATCAGATCGAAGAAAGCCTTGGATTTCCATACCATGCCTTTCATCCATTTTATTTATGTCTGTTTTCTGACCACAGTCTTATCCTGCAAAGATCATTACAAAAGTGATCAGTTTCTTATTCATCCCTTTCTGCATTTAGTGGGTCTCTTTCAGAAGGTTCAACCTGAAATTTCTGTATTTGCAGATTTTCATTCAAAATAAAAGTTTAAAATTTAGATTAATGTTTATAAATAAAATTTATATCATTTTCTGACTACATAGTCATCAGAAAGGAAGTCAATTTAAAAAAAAGTAATACTTGGTCTGAATCATACAAATTTACACCAGCAAAGGGATTTTTTCCATAGTCTGACTGCTCAGATATTCTATTCCTTTATCATAATCAAAAGAAAGGTAGGCTTTTAATTCCTTCAAAGAGATAAATATGAGCAGGGAAAAGTTAAAACTGGATAAAGCAACAGAGCTGAAATAAAAAGGAAGAAAAAAAATCCCTTTCCTTTCAAACCAAACCCAACTGGAAGCACAATTTTTTTCTGCTCTTTACGTTGCTTTACGCTTCTGGCACAGAGAGGGGAATTTGTCCCGCTCATTTTGTGAATTTCTGCCCTGTGGTCATGCAGACGAAACAAGAAGTTGTTTCTGGAGCCCAATTCCCCTCAGGGGTCAGGATGTGACCTGCAGCTGCTCCTGCCCACTGCCCGTGTATTACTTCTCTCTTAATGACCTTTCAGAAGTGCAGAACATCTAAAGTTTCTTTATCCAATTATTACTTGCAATATTCAAGTCGTTTCTGTGTGAACAGTATTAAATCCTTCGAGCATCTGCCCTTTTGTGCTAAATGAATTTAATCAACCCTACTTCGACTAAAATGGATTTTTTGATTAGAGGCAAGATTGCTGAAAGCAGTAATTTATTTATTTTTATAGTCCAAAATTATTTACTCTGCAATCCTAACATTTATTTTTTACGGACCTGAATAATAAAAGATTAGAGACAGGGTGTTGGAGGGGACAGAGACAGTTCATGTCTGCACTTCAAGTTATAGTCTACGATGTTAGAGTTTGATCAAGAATAAATATTGAACAAAGGGGAAATGTCTGAATAAAACACCTGAAGTGAATAAGAGTTATAGATACAACATCAATGAGTTAACTCCAGGTGAAATTCCATCTTTCTCCTCTTTCAGTGGGCTGAGGTATGACATGACTGGTACCTAAATCAGAAAAAGTGAGCAAATGATTGTTCTTGTCAAAACCTCACTCTGACTGCGATGTAGAGAGATTTAAAAGGAAAGAGATTATACACACAGATATTTGAAATTAAACAGCCAAATGAAGGCAGCCTGGTTTTGAAAGCACAGGTTTCCACAGAATTTCCCACAAGAACTTCATGACAAAACTGAAAACTCTGTAAGAATTTCCTTGTTACCAGCACATAAATTTGAGAGGACACAGTGTTTTCTTTTGTGTGACACGAAAAATGCTGCAAATCTTTACCAGACCAGTGGTCAGACAGGTCAGAAGGGAAAGCAGAGCTAAAAATAAATTCATACAAACCCATGAACATTTGGCCACTTCCAAAAAAAAAAAAAAAAAAAGGAGAATTAAAATTCTTTAGCAATTCAAAATTAGCTTTCCACAGACAATTTCCTCAGTTATATAATTCATGACTGAACTCTCTTGAAAACTTTTCACTTCAAAAAAATCTGAACCGTCTGTCTTCTGAACAATGCTTTTGAACTGCCAATATGGCAAATAATCCCAGCGTGTTTTCCACGGGGGAGAGGGAATCACGGGCTTTGTTCTCCTCCTGAACCAGCAGCAGCTTTGCCCTGGCCTCCAATGGAAGGAAGATGAGATTTCGTGCCTTTAAAGAGGGAAGGGTATCAAAGTGGACACCACACAATGTACAGGAAGGGATTTGGTGTTGTGAAGCACAAAATCCAGGCCAGTGTTGGGGAGTGATTCCCGATTCCGTTTCATATCTCAGCATCTCCCGCTCCCTGCCCCTGCATAATGAGCTGACGAAGCTGAAGTTGCCTCCGTTGCTTTGTGAGCTGACACTCCTCCTAAGATGTATTATGTATACAAATTATGACACTTAAGGAAACTTTTGTTCTGAGGAAATCTCATCGAAAGGAAGTCCTTTTCAAATGAAATAATTAGCGATGTTATTTGATGTAGGAGAAAACGCAACGCGGCTTTGGTGGAACCACTGCCACGTCTTTAACGCCTAAGGCCTTTTATACACTGGGGTTTGGAAAAAGTTGGCTTTTAGAACTTGTGAAGTTGTTAAACTTCATTTTTGAAAGCTTCTCAACAAATTAACAGGGCTTTTTTCAAGCAAAGTAATCCATGAGTCTGACTCTGTCTCAAGTTATCAACTGGCAGAGGCTTTGCAGAGCGAACAAGCCAGAAATCCTTCAGGAAAAAGAAGAATTTCTGTGGGATTTCATAGACAAGCCACTCACCACCTGAAACCTGAGCAGCCAAGGTTTTTGGATGGGGGTCTTATTTTTTCCTTACTCCCACAAACCCCCATAGAGTTCTGTGCATCCCTCAGAGATCAGAGTTTTACTCTGCATCATGGGTCTGAATTTGAATCTCTTAATCCAAACCCATCCCAGAGGACGGTGTGCACCAAGGAATTGGAAAATGGGGATGGAAGTGGAATGGTTTTTCCTGTTGGGCTTCAAGTACACAAAACCCACATATGTAGGGTGCTTGGGCAAGGTAAAACAAACAATTTAATAATGAACGGTGTTTATTGACCCAGTTTGTTCAGCAGTTTCTAAGGGGATCATCCTAAAACTTCTCACTGTGTTCTCAGCACTCCTAGAACCACTTTTTCACTTAAGCTGATAAAACTGTCACATTTTGGGTGTTTTATTCAGCTCCATTTCCACAGGGGAAGTCAAACACTCAATCCCAGCTGCCCTTGGAGCAGGGAATTTACACGCCCTGTTGCTTTGTGATGGCTGTGTTGTCAAAATAAATGACTCCAGTGCTGTGAGTGTATTTCAGCACCGGAATAAATTCATTGTGTGTGGTTAATGCCACAGCAATCCAAAATCCTCACAGGAAATATAGGGGAGAAATTTTGAGAGGATAGGTTGTTTTCCCTGGTTAGGTGGGACATGGACTCATAGACCCACAGAACGGTTTGGGGTGGAAGGGACCTTAAAGCTCATCCCATTCCCACCCCTGCCCTGGGCAGGGACACCTCCCACTATCCCAGGCTGCTCCAAGCCCCATCCAACCTGGCCTTGGACACTTCCAGGGATCCCGGGGCAGCCACAGCTGCTCTGGGCACCCTGAGGTGTTACTGGTCAGGAAAAACACTTTACCATTTATTTGTTCCTGTTTAGCAGCCACAGATACCTGAACTCAAAATAGCCACAGACTTTATTTTCTCTTTAAATGTATTTAAAGTAAAAAACGCAGACTCACGTGTAGTAGAGGGATCAGTAGGTGACTGACATCTCCCAAAAGAGCTTCCTCAACCACAGAAGAATTCAGCTGATCCCAATCTCCATCTTCTGGTCTTGCAAGAGTCACTGCAGCATGTGGGAAGAACAAGGAAATCAGAACTTCACAAGGCCACGACTTGCTTTAGGTATGTCTTGCAAATATACCTCAGATCTTCTTTTGACTTTTAAGAAGCTCTGTGAACAGTCTTTTCTCCAAAGCCATCAGTTATTAAAAGGTCAAGAAAATGTAGCAGTCCTAGAGACAGAGATCAATTAGGAATGCGTGCTGGTGAGCTGATTAAGTTTTAAAAGCTCTTCATGCTAAAATGATATCTTTGAGATAATGTATGCCGTAGCACCCACCAACCTGCTTTAATTCTGTAGTGCTTCTGTGAACTTTTAAAAAGGTTCTTCAGGAAAAGAAAACAGTTAAACCCTTTGAATTGCAATAAATTAAAAATCTAATGAAGAAATTGAACTGGAAGAAACACAGTTCCTTTTGCCAGCTTTCATCAGTATATTCCATGCAGATATTAGGCCAACACCAGGATATTGCTCTTTGGAGTGCTTTGATTTCATCTCACATGCTCTCAGGAGTTCCTGCTATCAACTAAGACCTCAGTTTGTCAAGGTGATTAAGCATGTGACTAATTTGATTGATCTGTCCCATAATAGATGCTCACATTTTTGAGGAACTGCTATTAGCCAAAAAACCCACAACAAACCCAAAACAAAGACATGAAAATCCCACCCAAACCCAAAATGAAGTCTGAGTCTGTATTTCTCTTCTTGGATAAAGCCACACTCACAGGCTGGATTTCAGCCTTACTGAGACAAGGATTCCCAGCAGTAACAGCAGGGTTTGTATGCAGACCCTAATCCTTCCCTTTAATTACAGACACAATGTAGGAAAAGCACCAGGAGATATAAACTCAGGACAGCAAAGAATTTGATGCAATAAAATCCAAGTCTAATTTTTCCTCCAGTTGCTACATGACTCCGTAATATTTTCTTGTTTCTCTCTCAAACCTTTTTGTGCTTTCCCAGCTGAGAGTAAAGATAGAGGAAATCAATGCAAAAGCAGAGTTTCTGCTGATATTTAATGGGGTAAACAATCTATTCTAAACCCTTCTTAACAGACAGCTCCTCTGAGATGTACTTGGCAGATGCTTCTCAATCCAGATAAAATATATCCCATTATCTTCTTTTCATGTGGTAGTCACTTGGCTCCTCAAAGATTCATATCTCTTCTCATTTGGAAATTCTTTATTCTGCAGGGAAATGGCTTTTCTCAAACAAGCAGGTACAGAAGGGGAGCGCTAACAAAAGGCTTAGACAATGACTCAAAGGGAAATAATACCTTCCAGACCTGAGGGAAGTTTTGTGTCAGCTTCTCCAAGTCAGAAACTGAGGCTCTCGTGCACAGATTTATTAAAATTCCACATTATTTTTAATTATTCTATTTCTTTGTTAGGACCAAAGTGTTGTTGCGTGTCAGTGAGACAGGGCATCTGAGTCGCTGGGTAAGAAATGTTATGAGATGACTGAATTAAAGAATTTTTAAAGAAGAAATCATGTTGCAAGTTGAGCAACTGGGATCAAACTGCAGTATTAGTGGAAAGGGGAGGCGAAGCTCGTTTCTAATGGCACAACTACTGAAAGAAGTTGTTCTGCCTGCCAGTGTTCTTCCTTGCACGGTATTTTCTACCCATCTTTATTTTAGAACTCCAAACATATTGGTGATAAAAATTATAACTGAAGTACTTGTGGCTAAAACAGCAGCTCACTGACCATTCTCGAGACTGAGATTTTCCTAATTCACATCGTCTTCCTCTCAGTTTCCAAATCAACTCCGACTCCAGACAGTCCCTGAGCAATTCCCTAATTCTGTGGCTTTCAGAGGAACCTTTTGTCCAAGGTTAAGCTCATGTTTATGTGACTTTTTGAGAACTGGGATGTTTTCCAGAACCATTTGCTACAGCATTTGGAATTAGGCATCTGCATCGAGTTGCCTACTGGTTATAACTCTTGCAAACGTGCAAATGCAGTCCCAGCTGATGCAAAATGGATTATGGATGCCTATCTTGGATATCTAATCCTGAAAGCTTGTCCCTGGGGAGCTCAGACAAGCATAAAGTCATATTAATAACTTTCTATCATCTTTCAGAGATGAAAACTTGAAGAGCATTCCCAGGCAAAAAAAAAAAAAAAAAAAAAAAAAAAAAAAAAAAAAAAGGACATGAAGCATTCAAAAAACACTTTAAAACCAAGATTAGGAATGACAGGTTATTCTCACAATCATCTGTCAGCTCTCTGGGGGATATTGTGGCTTCTGCTTTTCATAGCCATAAAGCTAAAGGACTGTAAATGGAAGGCTGAGAACAAGGTTTCCATCCTTGGGCTGTGTAAACCAGGGGCAACTCCAGTTTATGAACCTCTTAAACAAACAAACAAACAAACAAACAAAACAACAAAAACCCCAAACAAAAAAACCCCAAACAAAAATAAACCCCCAAAACAAAAAAAACCCCACCCCTCAAAAAAATGAAAACAAAACAAAACAACCCCCAAACAATCAAACTCCCAAAACAACAAAAACAAACAAACAAATAAAACCAATAAACAAACAGAAAAAACCCCCTCCAAAAAAAATCCCAAAAGCAAACCCAAGAAACCAAAGGGAGGAATTTTCAATTTAACTCTAGAATAAAACTAAAAGGTTGTTGTTGGGTAGAGCTCATATCTAACACAAATATCCCTACAAACCTTGGTGACTCCTGGGATGCTCCGTATATCAGGAGTTTACCTCAAAATCTTGGTGCGTTATTTATTGCCAAAATATTAAACCACACCCGCCGCTGTTTGTTCAGGCTCCCAACCTCTGTGGCAGAGCAGCTGCGTCTCTTCAGAAGTTCATCAAGCTGTGCAAATTACGAAGATTTTCATATTTTAATATCAAGCCCTTCATTTCAGGAAATGGAGCACAGTTATTTCCTCCGTGCAAAACTTCAGGAACAATTACCTTTCAGGGGTGGACACCGCTTCAGATTGCGGCTGTCAGGATTGCCTGTGCAGCCTCTTGCTGTAATAGATGCGATATTCACACTCTAATTTCCATAAAAATAGGTTTTACAGAGTAACTGTTCTGGGATTTATTAGATTTTCCTGCAAAGCATTATAATTATCTCATACATCAACCATAACTAGTGCTTGTTATAAATGCCAGTTGCAATCATTCCCTGATTTTGTTGAGGCTCTGAGAATACTGGAGTTATACTTCAGTTTATTGGGAGAAAAAATTAGTTCATGTGATTACAAACTGTGTGTTTACTTCATTGTATTTAAATTAATGATAAACTTCAAACTCTTCATCCTTTTAAGTTTCATTGATGCAAAAAGCATCACACATATTAAATGTAGTAATTAAAAAGCTCAGGGCTTTTTTAACACTGGTTATTTCAGAAGTGTTTGGGCAGTACAATGTTGAGTCTGGGAAAAATAGAAAGCAAAAAATATTCAAATTTTCCCACTTATATGTAGACTGGCAAAAAAATATGCACACTAATTATTCTAAGGAAGAGTTTGGAGAAAATATCCTCCTTGGGTCCCTCTGAATCCGAATTATCCCATGATCTGTTTAATGTTCAGGCTCTGAAGGATTAGACAAAAACCCAGCTCAAAGAGCTCGGTGCAGTAAATATCCCTGTGCTTGTAAAAAAGGGGCTGCAGTTGTACAGCCCAGGAGTTCACAGCTGAACACTTAAAACCGAAACAGGAGAACCAGCTACTGGATAAAAATGGATGGATTTCTTCCTTCTATGAATATCCTGAAAGTTTGAATTATTTTTCTGTTTGGCAGGGATCTCAGAGATCTTAGCTTTGTTTCTGCCGTTGTGGATTATTTCTGTGAGCTTCCCATACCTGGTGCTGCTGGCTGGGTTTTCACAAGTGTGAGCACCACTCCAAGACTGAAATTTTGGGTTTGACATTTAATCTGTTCCACTAAAGGCAATGTTTACAGAAAAGTTACTCTTTCTTTTTTTTTTTAATTCTGTATTTTTATTTTGGTCCAAATAGAAACATTTCATAGAATGGTTTGGGTTGGAAGGGACCTTAAAGATTATTTATTTCCAACCTACTTGCCATTTGGGGTTGGGACATTTGCAAACAATCTCCCTCTGATGAAAAAGTGCTTAGAAGTATTAAAGAAAGAAGAACAATTCAAGTACCCGGACCAAACCCAGCATCTCATTTAGCTCACTTTTAGAACCCTGCTCTGAGTATTTGGCCACTTACTGAGATCTTTGCATTGCTGGTCTGTGCTGCCCAACTGCAGAGAGATACTGAGCAGGTAGAGAGAGACTGAAGGAAAAATCTCTTCACTGGGGCAGCGATCAAGAACTGGAATGGGTTGGCAGAGAAAGCCTTGACGTCCCTGACCTAGGACTGAGGTTTGCCCTGCTTGAAGCAGAAAGTTGAACTTCCAGCCTTCCAGAAGCCCATTTCTGCTTTTTTCCTCTCCCATGTTTAACTTTGATTATGTATTATTCTCTTTGAAATACCTCTGGGTCAACGAAGAATGAAAAGAAATTTCAAATGTAGTCAAATAACCATTTTTGCTATTCATCCTAGTGACTCTGGGTGACACCAAACCTTTGGGTGACTGGGTGTTCATCATTTGCATTTCTTGGGTTCCCTCCCCCAGATACTCACAACTGAGATATTCTTACCTCATGAGCGAAATACGTTTTTTTCTCCAGGAGGAAACAGGGACGGTAATCTCAGATAGAAACACTGCCAGAAGCTGAGATTCACAACATTTGCACTTCCATTAAGAACAGAGCAGAAGCAGAACAAGGTGGAGAGGAGAAGAGGCCATAACCTGGTTTGTGCTTCCACACAGCAGTTTATAAATACTACATTTCTCGGAGAAAAGAGTGGAGAGTATTCGAAAGTCTCGGAGGTAATTAGCCAGACAGGTTTTGGCACTTGATTGATTGCTTTTTGAAAAACATTAAAGCCCCCAGAGCTGCAACAAAGTTAAAAGCTTAGGTCTAGACATGAGGTCATCATTCTTCATTATCACTTTATGTGGAGAAATAAAAAAGCGATGCACTTGTGATTGAAACCGAAGCACTTATTGATATAACTTTGTACCATAAACCTCCCTTTCCCCTCTCTGTGCCGGGTAACAAATTATCCTATTTACCAGACAGCTCTTCCAGGTTCTTCCTAACAGGTTCCTCACTCCAGCCTGAAGCCCAGCAAATTGAGCAAATACAGAATGCGAGTTTAATACACCCTCGTTTGCCGAAGCAGAGCTGATGGATTGTTATAAATTGTGCACTTCCACGGTGTCCAAACAGTCATGGGTTATGAGGGGGAGAGATGGGAGCCTGACACATGATTATTTATGTTCCCCAGCACTGAGATCTCACAAAAAGCACAGTTTCTGCAAGGAAACCTTCCATGGCTACCAAACCCTTGGAGAAAGGACCGGCAGTGATTCACGGGGTGACCTCCAGCCCAGCCCTGCACCCATGGCCCTGATGGGCATCAGTGGCTCCAGCCACAGGAAAAGCTTCTGTTGCATCCCAGATGGATGAGAAATACACCCATCCGTCATTTTTCACTAATGTATTGCACAGATCTCCCAGGACTGCAAAAATGAGTGTAAATACTGCTGGTGACCAGGAGTTCAGGCTGGGAGCAACCTGGGATAGTAGAAGGTGTCCCTGCCCATGCCATGGGGTGAGATGAGATGATCTTTAAGGTCCCTTCCACCCCAAACCATTCTGGGATTCTGTGACACAAAACTAGTTCCTAGTTGAATTTGAGCCACAAATTCACCTTGAATTCAATTTTCTCAGTCATCTCTGCGAGCAGCTGGAACCCCCATTGAAATCTTTTACCCCCTTTTTTTCTAAAACTTTCTAGCACACTTCACTAGAGGCCTGCTAAAGACTTTCCTAATTTAAACCATCAGGTACAGTATTCATAATTTCAGTTTGTTCCCATATGAAGACCATGGGACAATGACTTGCTGTGTATCATGCAACAGGTTCAGAAAAGCCCTCATATGCAGGAAGCTTTAAAAAATTAAAACTGCCCCCACAAACCTAAACACTAACTGTCCCTCATTCTAGTAAAAATAACATCTGCTTTGGTAACTGTTCTCTAAAGAAATATGTGTTTTTCTGGTGTTTGCAGACAGGAGTGACAACAGGTGACTTTGTTATTAGTGGCAGTGATTTTTGTTAAGTTTTGCTGGCAGTAAACTTGCTCCTTTCTTTAAAAAAAAAAGTGCGTCCTCAGTGCTGAGGATATTGCCAAAACTATCAAAAATTAAATCCTTCCCATGAAAAACTCTCTCATATCAGATATTACAATTAAAGCCATCCTGCAGACACCATCCCTCCCTTGACTGGACCTGTTGGTTCACCTTGGATGGACATATCTGCCCTTTGCTTTGAAAAATGTGAAAACTTGTGTTAAATCAGGACATTTTGGGTGATTACAGATTATTTGAAACCTGCTGTTTTCAGGAAGGCTTCAAAGAGAATATTTTTTCCTCACCTGCATCTCAAGGCAGAGGACAGAAGATGGAGTTTATTCCATCTCCAGGCCATTGAATGTTCACACCCATTTATCAGTGCCACCCTCCTGTTGGTTTTTGTTTGGTGCAGGCTGACAGAGAGAGCAAAGAAAGCGATTTTTAAACAAAGATAATTCTTTCTGCTCGAAAAATTATTTTCCAATGAGCTGTAAACACCTCAGATTTATTATTCCAAAATTGTTTAATCGTTTTAACTGGGATAGTCTTTACCCTTGGTAAGTAGTTAGAAGATGGAAAGACTTTCTGTCTTCAGATGCAAAACCACCAGACATGTCTGGCATTCAACGTTGTTTTCCTTCTTAACTCAAGGATAACACAAGAAAATACATTTTGAAGTTTATATTGGGAATGTTGCAATGCCACCTTCATTTCTGGGTGTCTTGTGCAACTCCAAAAGCTCAGCTCTGGAAGTGATAAGGGGTTTGTGAAGCCCGGAGATCACTGCTGTGCTGATCCCAGCAGCTCTTTGTGGCACCGTAAGGGAGGTGCTGGAGGAGTCTCTCTTTCCTCCATAGCTTAGAGATCCCAGTGAAAGTATTTAGGGACTGAGATTCAATAAAAATGCCTCAGAAATATCTCAGGAAAGCTGATCCTGCCTTGGACCAAGAGGACAAATCACTGACTTCTTGCACGTCCTTGGAGCCCTGCATTTTATCACCCAAATTAGCAAAAGGATTAAAGTGTAGCTTTTGGTTAGATTTAGCTAAAGGTTATTCTTCCCCAGCTCTCCTGATTCCTGCACAAAGTTTAATTTAAAAGGTAATAAACCCCAAAATGTCTACAAGGATGCCTGGCTTTGAAAACACGACATGAAAACCTACATGGAAAACCCTTGCACTGCATCCACTATATGAAATATAAACAAAATACACAACCTGAACTTGGTGGCTGCTCTTCCACAAAAGAGGATCATTCCTCCAAGGACTTAGGAAGGTGTTTCCACCCACTCCAGGTTTGGAAAACTGGAATATCCCAGAATGTCAGAGATCACCCCTTGGAGTGATGTGGCATTGATATGGCATTTGTTTCACAATATTGATACTGAAACAAGAGCTCTGTGAAATATCGGAGGGAGGCTGCTCTCTGATTGTTTTGTCTCAGATTACCTCCGTGCCAAACCCATGTGGTTTTACTGCTGCTTTCTCATGCAGACACCAAAGTTATGGGTATGCCAACGGGAGTCAGCAACAGGCTAATGATAAACACCCTGATATATCCCCACCAACACAAAATTCATCCTTCTCACTTTTAAAATATTCCAGCTCCTCAATCAAATCCTGCTGGGGCACAAAACCCCGCGCCACAGCACCAGGTCTCTGCAGTACGGTGCAGAGACACAGTTTCACTTCTATTTCCTTGCTCTGGGAACTCTGCAGTAATGGGTTTGTACATGGTCAGACTATTACAAAATGCAGCATTTTATGCTTATGGAGAATTCATTAGTTCTCAACAGTGTCAGTTGTTTCTTCACTGAATTCCCTCCTAAACCCCCCCCTTCAAATCAACCACAATAAAAAAGGAAAACAAAAAAAAAGTGCCACACAAAACCCCAAACCCACACACATCCAGACATGATAAACTGACTAGAAATTGTTGTTAAATATGTATCAGTTAAAATGCTTCCCTCTACAAGAATCTTGGAATACTCACGAGTGGAAAAGCAGGACTGGCCCAGTTCCTCAGGAAGGCAGATATACAGCGGGTTTGATGGAGAGAGGAAGAAGTCAGCTTTTATTACATGAAAAGGGGAAAAAAAAGAAAAGCAGCGAGGAATAAAGGAGAGAAAAATCTATAGTTGTATTTTCTGTGAAAAATTCGAATGACTGTTCCACTTTTAAATGTACTCACTACACCTATCAAAAGAAAATTAAGAATAAAAGTTGCCTGAACATCTTGGGACTAGAAGTATTTAATTTCACAGCCAAGCCAGACTGATACTAATTCATATAAATCACAGCCCGGCTTAGCAGAGAAGCCGTTTCCAGGGATTGCCAAGATATGTCTCTTTCAAACTTTTGAAAACACTATTTCACTCCTCACATAAAAGTGACTGGAGAACCTGACTGAAAGTCCACTGGTTCCTTTGGCTGACTAAACCCCATTAATATACTGGGCCATTTACTCTGGTGAAAGGCACGTTCTGGGCTTTGGACAGGAGGCTGATGGCTCTGTGGCTCTTCATATTTCACTTTATCACCTATTTCGTGCAAGTGGCAACAGCTGAGTGCCTGAGATTTGTTTCTGGATAATACACACCGTGAACAATTTCAGCTGCTGCCTGGATTTTCTTTGCAGCAGCCATCACAACAAACTGCACTCGCAGTTCCCATAATATCCCCTTCTCATTTTTTCGGCCACCTTTCCCTCCAATGGCTCGCGGTACATTTAGCTCATCTGGCAGCATTAATAACACTTCTACCTTAATGTTAGCCTGCTTGTCAAATCAGAGAAGAAAAATAACTACATGGGCTGTAGGTTGATTAAAGAGAGTAAAACTCGCAGTTACAAAGATGTGGGATCAATACTTTATGTGAGATCTGTGCTCTGTTAAATCCTGCTTCCAGCAAGGCTTTAAAAAGTCCATCTAAAGCCTGGCCCAGTGCAGGCTCTGCCCAGGTAGCTTTTGTCTCTAAATTCTAACACAAATTGGACAAGACATGTCCAATGCCTTGCACATATTTTAGTGCCTGCCTGGAGCCTGCATATGATTTATTACAGGGGAGACAAACCTTTCCCTCATCCTAAAAAGGGTGAGAGTCCCTCAGTGACAGACTAAGAGGAAATGCTGCAGACCTGTTCAGAGGCATATGTAAATTTGTATTTATTAATGAGAGCCTCACATCTGGGAAAAACAGGCAAGAAACCTCAGCCAGCCGAGTTGTTTCAGGAGGAAAGAGAAAAAGCTGGAGAATCATAACCCTGTGGCCATTTTACATTTTTTTTTAATACCTCTTTCCCTTGTAAAAGAATCCTTCAACTTCAACCTCTCCAACTCAATCGCAGCGTTGCTCCCAGAGATTTCTCCGTGAGTTGAATGGGGGAGAGAGGAGGGAACCTCAGCAACCAGGGGCAGCTTGTCCTGCTGCTGCATCCCACCGCAGCTGGAGTGGCTGCCCACCCTCCTCCGGCAGGGCTGCAAAAGAACATCAAAAAAAAAAGAGGGATAACCTTGCAGAGAGGAGACACAACCTCCGAGTGCGCCACAGCTCTTCCTGGGCTGCAGCTTGGCTTCAACCCAACCCCTGCTTCTCACCCGGATGAGCTGATTGCTCTCCCTTGGTGAAATGATGCCAACTCTCTTCTCTCTCCAGCCCCTTCCCTCATCATGCAGCTTTCCTTGGGAAGAGCTTTCCTCCAGGTGCCACCTGCTGCGGCAGAACCCGAGGGGATCACACACCTCCGCAGCTCTGATTATCGGTGTCAGCAGTCAGCACTGCCCTCTGAAAGGTTTCTGAGTGTCCTCAGGAATTCTGGAGGTGCAGAAGCACAGGATCGTTCTTCCCAGGTCACAGGGAGAGGCTTTAAAAGGCCTTCAGCATCTCCCAGAGATGTTGATGCACGGGATTTTAAATTGGCGAGGCTGTCACCTCATTACAGCAAAATGTGGGGGCTCTGAAGGGGGGAAAAGTCAGGGCTGGCTGCAAGGGGTGTTCAGAGGGTCACACGCCACTGGCTGGCACAGGGACAGGCAGTGCTTTGCAAATGAGAAAGCAATTGGTTGTAGAACACTTTCAAGACAAAGATTTGCCCAGTGTTGTTATGACCCATTCCAAGAGCTCCAGAAGGACTTCATTGGGATTATGTTCAATGCTATAGAAACGTCCCCACAGTGTAAGGCAAAGGGGTGCCAATACTATTATTATTATTATTATTATAATCATCATTATAATTATCATTATCATTATTATTATTTTCATTCGTTATTATTTTTTGGTGTTATTTTTATTATTTTTATTATTTTGGTTAATCATGATAAATATCCAGAGTTCAAACTGTGACTGAGCTTGGTTATTGTACCCCAGTTCAAGCTTATCAGCTCCAAAAGAAGCACAGAAGATAAAGTACTAAAAAAAGGAGGAAAAAAAAAATCAGAACTCTTCCAGTAAACTGGTAAAACTGAGATTTGCCCAGGAGAGGGGGGAAAACAATAAAAATTGCGTTTAATTGGTAATTCAAAAAAGAAATCAACAAAAATCAAGAAGTCAAAAAAAAAACCAAAAAAAGAAATCAAACACTTTATTGACATTTGGGGAACAAATCAGAACATTTTTGAGGAAGAAATATGGGTTTTTTTGTGGAAAGAAAAATGTGATTTCCAGCAAAAGCTGTCTTGCCTTGCCCCAGGTGGTGACACTCTGGAGCTCGTAACCACCTGTACAGTAAGGGAGTTTACAAACCCTTTAACTACAGGACTCATTCAATTTAATGTTCTTATCTCCTTCTCTTATTTCTTTGCTCGCAGTAGATGGCTGGGAAAACAGCCAGGACGGCTTCACTGCACAGGAACTACATTTGAAAGATGCAGCATTTAATAAAACACCTTCGCTGCTTTGTGTGTCCTGGCTATGGAAAAAAAAAGGAAAGAAATCCCAGCTTTGCTCAGTGTTTCTGTCACAGAGGGTCCCGGTTCAGATACACAAAATAATCTGGAGCAGTTCACAAATGAAGGTCCATTTTCCATATTTAACAATCGGACTTTGAGGTTTTGTTTCTAAATTAATTTTCTAATGTAATTGCATTATAATTAATTTAGTTTATTTTTTAATTTAAGTAATTCTTTTGTTTCACATACTTTTACTATTATGTATTTCACATTGTACTGGGGTCTTTCTTGCTTATTCAATCAAAATATTTTTTTCCTTACAAAGGTGCAAAAGAATCCAGTGAATCTCATGGATAAAAGACTCAGATAAAACCCAAATCTTCTTCATAAGTGAAAAAAACTAATCTTAAAGTGGAAAAATTGAGCTGAAAACCTGTTGAAATCTGACTTGAAACAGTTGTCAGTTCGAAGCATCTGAAACAATTAATTCAAAGCTTAATTTTAATTAACAATTTTATGACCTAAAGGAGCTATTATTCCTAATTGTTTTATAATTTAACTATTCCACACTGCTTGTGCTGGGTTCTGCTAGCACCAAATCTGAAGTGAGATTATAATTGATTGAATTCTAAATGTCAGCTGTCTTTATGAAGCAAACATCTCCTGCACAGGAACAAATATTAATGAGAAATCCCTTCCAAAAGGGACAGCTGAGGGGTTATTATTGATTTTGATTTAAAATTGAGTGTCTGAGAGGAGCTCCACTGTTAAGAAGACTTTAAGTGCAGGGTGTGGATGGAGCCGGTGGGGTGAAACCCAGCCCAGCGCCTGAGCCTGACTCAACCTCTCTGAATGATGCCATGAGGATTTTTTGCTTTTTCTTTTATA
>VXBT01006613.1:41754-175846 GCA_013400235.1 Oriolus oriolus
CTTCAATAAACACCGAGGTAAAACCCTTTTTCCCTCCTAACTGTGTTCAGCTCTCTTAATTTTAAGACCAGGAAAAGGCATCAGAAGAGTCAGCACCCAAAGGGAAACAGCACAGAGCAGGTTTAATTCCTATCAAACCCGAGGGAAACCCCGGAGGAAAAGATAACAAAGCACCAGTGCAAAGGCTGCCAGAGCACAATGGAGAGATAATCAAGCCTGCCTGAAGCTGCCCAGGCGGTGGTGGCAGAAATCTGGAGTTTGGTTCAGGGAAACTCTTCCCCTTTAGCAGATTTTGCAGGTCCAAACTCCCCTGCGCGGCTTTTCCTGTCCTTATCTTGTTCTCTCAGCAGCCACGGCAGCAAGGGCTGAGCTCTGCTGGGCTTTTCTGGGGGGTGAAGCCCCCCTGTTTCACACGTGGAGAGGGTGGGAATTCCAGAGGAGGAACAGCTGCTAGAAAGTAATTCAGAGCATCAGAGAACCCCAGAATGGTTTGGGCCGGCTGGGACCTTAAAGCCCACCCAGCTCCACCCCCTGCCATGGGCAGGGACACCTTCCACAGTCCCAGGGTGCTCCCAGCCCCGTCCAGCCTGGCCTTGGACACCGAACAATCCAAAGGATTTATGGGCTGGGTCTCCAAGGGCAAGTGGATGAACAGTGAAATTAGGCACTGGCCAGAAGAACACCAAGGATTTTCAGTTTTCTTCCCTCTCCCATGTGCACCAAGTGGCAGATGCACTAAATCTGTTTTAATGATTTATTATATCACTGCTCTCCGGACTGAAGAATAACCTAATCAACTGCTCTGGTAAAAAGTGTTGTCTCACATCCCAGAATAAATCTCCAAGTACTGCATGGGGCTTGGAGCAACCTGGTCCAGTGGAAGGTGTCCCTGCTCAAGGTAGGGGTGGAATGAGATGGGCTTAAAGTCCCTTCAAACCCAAACCATTCCGTGATCCTATAAATTAATATTTATTAAACAAACCAAACCAAAAAACCCCGAACAAACCCACCAGTGTGAGACAATAATATGATAACAACCCAGAGCAGCTCTGGTGAAAAATCTGTAAACATTTAGACATCCCCTATCAAAGCCTTTTTGCCTGTAAGAAATACTTCAAAGGAAATTGTGGAGTTATATGCATAATGTGAATGTATTTATTTATTTCACAGTAATAAAAGTACGATTCGAGTGGAAAACAAATGTGAGAGACGATTTTAGAAAGCATCTACAAGGTAATTTTAAAACTATTTTGCCTCGAGCACTGAGAATTAAGAAGGCTGAAAAAAGCAGGGGATTGTTGGTTTCATCACCCTCTTCCCTTCCAAAGGGCTCTAAAAAATGAGTGCTATTGAAGAATATTGAATTTCTAACACAGAACAGCATAATCTATCATGCAGCAGAATGTTATTGCATTTTCCAGCATAATTATAAACCAGGAATATATGGAGATATCTGAGCCAAGTGGAGTCACTACCTGATCCTATCAGTGGGATGTCTTTAAAAATTACAAGTCTTAATTCACAAAATTATTGTAGCTTGCCTAGAAGGTGACTTCCAATATGACTGGAAGATTTAGAACCCTTCACCTTTCACTAACAGAAAGATTTTTTCCTTAAATTTTTTTCCTCCGTGTCTTGCACTTGGAATTTTTGGAATGATGTCAATGGGAGAAGAAACAAAGGGAAAAGAGGCTGATCTCAAAAACCGTGGACAGTTAAAGCAGAAAATGTCAGAAGAGTTTGGACATCAGTTTGATTTTAAATTAAGATATTTGAGAGGATTTGAGATTCCTTTTTCTAAGTGTCTGAGGACAACAAGAAAGGTTTTAGCAAATTTGTTACAGAACACAACAGCAAATAAGTCAACTCTTTAAAGAATAATTTATTTTAAGCCAGGGACTTTATGTTACTTGTTAACTTGCACTAATTGGTCTCTGCATCAGTTAATATTAGTTGCTGACATCCATTAACTAGTCACTGAAACATTTTTGAAGTATGTGAGGTGAAAATATTAATAGAAAATAATCTGAAATGCCAGAAATAGTGCAGGTTTTTGGAGCTATCTGACAGACTGAATCATCTCTGATGCACACCGAGGACTTATCAAAAGCCCTAAAATTATCTTCCCCTTCCCTGACTTGAAATCTTCCAAAACAGGACAGAATTCACACCAAAAATGAAGCCTTTCTTGATTCCTGATTGACACAAAGTTGCTTTCAGACCTTTCCTGGGCATGAAAACGGTGCTGGGAACTGGTGTGAATCGTGGAGGAGGAGAGAAAACTCGGGGCAGTGCAGAAAATCTCACCTATTTGAACTGAGCTTCAGCTCCTTCTTGAATTTCTGGGCATCCTTTTGAGCACACAACTCCTCGTCAGCAAGGAGAGCGTCGCTCCTCAGCCCCTCGAATTTAAGAGTCAATTACTGCCACAACACCACAGAAAAGGCTTTTATCATAGTCCTGTCCAGGTGCTAAATGAATCTCCCCTCTCAAAACCCTCTCTGGCATCACAGCATCCTTTTCATTCCCTTCTGGCCATCACAGCTCGCTGGAAAACCCCGGTGACTTTCCAAGGACCCCATTAGCGGTGGGCGTGTGCAGGTGCCTCTGGCCCGGCCACCTCCAGTTCCTCAGCACCATTAATTCCTGTTGGTTCTCCCCCAGTGAACACAACAGCCCGGTTCTGATCACAGCCAGGCTCTGGGAATGGGTGTTATCCCTGCCCTCTCCTCGTGAGGGATGCACTCCAAAATAGCTGTGGCATTTTCCCCTAATAGCCTCACATTTCACTTATATTTAATTTGTTACCTGCTGTCTCTCCCAGAATCTTTTCTGCGCTGCTGCCCTCCGTCCTGCTCTCCTGTGTTTTATTTCTGCTTGTTATTCCTTTTTCCCTGCCCCTTGAGAGAAATGCCTCGCATTTATCCACTTTCAGACACAAACCCCTGGATTTAATCCGATGTTCTGAACTCTCCAGATTTTTCCGTGCACCCTCCCTTCTCCTGCCCTTTGCCAGCAATTCGCCTCGTCGCCTTTCCAGGACAAAACTTGTTTGGTTTTCCTTTAGTTCAGGCTCTCAACCATTAATTTCACTGATTGGAAGGAAGGATGTGAAGGCAATGAATCTGAGTGAGAATCAGATAAACTTCCTATTGATTTTGCTTTTTTTTTTCGGGAAGTCTTTGCTCTCTGGTCACCAAGGGCAGTGGCAAACAGGATGAGAGGTAGGAATTGGGGAAAGATTTCTGATGGCAGCAGTGGCAGAAGGAGCACAGACATTTCCCAGACCATTTTCATTCTCTAGGAGCTCATGCAGGGAGAGGAAAACTCAAAATGTGAAAATAGATTTGTAGGGAAATTTGCAAGTGTCTGATTCTATCTTCCCTCTTCAACAGCTGGAAAGTAAACCTCATTGCCCATCTATGGATTATATGGAAAAAGACTTTTGGGAGTACTCTGAAAGAGCTTCTAATACTGATAAGCAGAGGAAAAAGGTATTCACTTTATTACCCTCATTTTTGTATTCATCCTCTCAATGATAATCTCAACAAGACCCTTTCTATGGAGTTATTAACTCTTTTTACAATGGGATGCAGTCAAACAGGACAACAAATGAGGAATGGGGATCTTGGTAAAATTTATAAACTACATGGAAGTAAAAAACCAACAAAATTTGATTTTTTTCACTGTGTCCCTGGGACATTTCAATAACAGATCAAGCAGAAATGAACACTCTTGGCAGTGTTCAAATGTTCCTTCACGACCTCACTCAATGGTTTCAATGTGCTTCATATATTTTTTACTTATTGCCTGGGCAATAAGGATTTATTTTCTTATTTTCTTCTTAATTAAGTGGCACTGTCTTTCTTTCAGTGACATAATTTCTAGTTTAGAGATGCAGAAAATAAGACTGTGGAAGAGCCACCTCTTATGGAAAAGTCTTTGACTCTCTGGAACTACTTGAGTCTTTGACTCCCCATCTACTTGTTTTTGTTTCAAAATGAGGGCTTTCCCCCCCCATTTCTAAGAAAACTCCAGCATTGTTTTCCGTTCCCACTTTGACTTTTCATTGTGTTTATTCAGGTATTTCAACTACCTCTGCACGGGCTTGAGAGGCAGCAAATCCTCCATCTGTCTCCACCAGGGGTGGGCTGTGCCACGGCCTCCTGCCTCCATCCATCCCAATCCCCCGGCAGCAGCGGGAGTTTTCCTTCACGCAGCGCAGAGAAAGTGAAAAACCCCACGCTGGCGACGGCATTTTCTGTCTCTGCTGCGGAAATTTCCAGGCAGGTGCCTGGTGAGGACGGGTGAGAAGGAGCCCGGTGACGGAGCAGCAAGGGCACTCTTTGTCAGGGGAGCCTGGCTGCATCACTCAGCTCTCCTGGCAGCCTAAAATAAGCATCAATGAAGCCTCAGTTCCCTGCTTTACAGCGTTTGGAGGATGCTTTGAAACACAGATGTGGGCTTCTCCACAATTCCCAACAGCTGAGCGAAAACCTCTGCAAAGAATAAATTATTAGCACAGACACTTCCCTGAGTGTTTTCCGTGGAAAATGCTGCCACGTGTGGACACCACCTGCAATAAAGGTGATGCTCTTCAATCAAGGATCCTGACAGAGCCAGACAGACAATTAAATATGAACATTATTCCAAAGGTGAGTTGAGCCTCTCTAAGAAATAATCAACTTTCGTTAAACTAAAAAAACCCTACAAACATTCCAAACCTATACCTTGGTATGAACTTAAAGTCTATTTTCCCTAAGGAATTTCTACTGGAGAGAGTAGGGCTGAGTTATCAAGGAGAGGAGTCACCCCCCCCATCTGCTTCTGCAGAGGTTTATATCTCTTCCTCTGCCTGGAGTGTTTTCTTCTAAAGATTTTTCCTACAAAGGATAAAAAAATAAGAAAGATGTCTCCACAGATTGATTAATAATGTCGTTAAGCTCATCTGGCAACACTTTATCCTCTGTAAAAGACAGGTGCCCTTTGCAGAGGAATATTCCATTCTTTTTCCCTTCCTCCCTCTTTTCTCTCTGTACAAGCTCTACCATCTCGGGAAAGCGAGTGCTTTGTCTTAATGGCAGTGATTGTCTGCTCTGGGAAGCCCTGGGAAGACAGAAAACCAAGGATGGGAGATGGAGAGAAGCACACAAAGAAGTTTTACTGCTTTTAAAGGCCTGGGAAAGGCTCCCTGCTCCGCTGGCAGCTGCTGCAGAGCTCTGTGACAGCGTCGGTCCTGGGGCACACACGGTACCACTGCAATTATGAGACTGAAACAGGGTAAAAAACTGGCAGTTTTAGAGAAGCCTCCAGCAAACTGATGGGCCAGAGGGCTTCAGCTCAGCTTCAGGCAGTGCTTAGCATCGATTTACCAGCTCTGGCATGAATATTGACCTGTATGAATATTTCCTTCACCTCCAAGCAAGTCTGCAGCAAAGCTCCCCTGCACTAAGTCAAATTAAAAATTCACAACACCAAACACTAGAAAGACTGACTGGATTGTCCCAAACAGATTTTTGAACAGCCAGAAGCCTTGTAAATAGAATATTAGAAACTGGATGCTTGGAATAATTAAACCCCACTCTCCCATAGCCCAAGCAGGGCTTTGAATGTGTCGATTTGCAGAGCTTTGTGCTGACCTGCGGAGAGAGCAGAGCTTTGGGTGTGCTGATTCCAGGCCCAAATACATTTCCTGTGGAGCAGGAGGTGGAATATTGTGTTAATCCTGGTGTGTGAGCCCTTAACTCCCCCCAGCACAGGGCGTGTGCTGCTCTGGAGCCCCCTGGATGCTGCAGGGACCGAGCTTTGGGGTGCTTGGCAGGGGGAACTCATTAAAACCGATGGCACTGATCTGGGAGCTGGATTCCAGGAGGAATCCGCACCTGTGGCTGATCTGAATCTGTCAGGGCCCCTCTGAACTATCAGTGACGCCGCTGAAGTTTCTTTTCAGGGAGTGATGGATTTAGCAAGCAGCGCCGGGGGAAAAAAAGCTTCGGTTTCCTCCCTTCCTTCACCTTTGTACATCGAGTTGTTTGTGCTGCAGTGAGTGAAGAGGAGATTAAAACACCTCTTATTAATCTCCCACCTCTCACAAGTGATTTAATGTTTTACAAGCCTGAGTAGTGATTGCTGATAAGGTGCTGGGGAACATGGCAGCAGCCTTTTCCATTTGAGTTTAACACACTGCTCTTTCCATAGCTATCAGTAATGAAAATGAACTAAAGAATGCTGAGAGCTATCAGGATTTTCCTTATTAGAGTTAATATCTGCTCTCATTGCTCAGGGGCTTTTGTAGCACTGGGCCTATGGAGGGACACACACCCTGACAGGACCAGGGAAGGGGACCAGGGTGGCTCGTGGCTGGAAAGGAAAAAAGGATTCTTGAGGTGTTCTTGAAGGCTGATCTCGAGATAAAGCAAAAATATTACGGTTCCAGATAACAACGGTGGTTCAAAGAACAAAGAGAAGCAATTAAAAAATGAAAATTGCAAGTCGAGGAGAAATAATAGAACGCATAAACCATCCTTCCCTCTGCATTCAGCAACTTCTTAAATGCCTTGACAAGATCTACACTTCTGCCTTGGTGCTGAGAGGCTCAAATTGCCATCAAAACCATTTCCAACCCAACCTTTGGACACTGTGAGACCTGACAGGGAAATGATGCATTGACTTTATCTAAGGCACTGGTATTTATGGTCTGCTCTTTTGAAGCAGAGATGAATTCAGCGACTTTTTCAGGAGAGAGGGCTGTAGGAGTTGGTAATCTCGCTGCTGAACAATATGAAGTGGTTGGCACTGGACTCATTCCAGAACAATCAGCATTTTTCCTCCCTTCAGTGAAGGTTTTTTTGAACAACAAACCACCTTACAATACAACTGACAGCTGTCCCAGCTCTGCAGACTGCTCACATTGCAGTACCTCCACCAGCCCATGAATATTCAGAATATGTTCTGGGGATCATTTTGATCTCTTTTTAGCTAGGAGAATACTTCACATTGAAATTCAGGTCCTGAAATGCAATTTTATTCGTGTTTTACCAGTAAGCCCTACCCACGATCTATCCCACTGGGCGCTGTGGTACCCAACTAGGGAATATGGATGAGGTTATCCTTGATTACCTTCAGTGGGAATCACAACACAAAGCGTTGTAGGAGGTTCTGCACCCAAATTTCCACGGTCCAACTCTTGCACACCAGTCACGGACTAAACTGCTTCCCTGAGCATAAAGTATGGGGCTGCTCTAACACAAGCTGTTAGCTTGAATGGAATGTTTCAACAAGATTAGTCTCTTTACCTGACTCTCTAATGCCTTTTCTTTGTTCCATAACGTGTCAGAGAAAAGTGATGGACAATTACTGCCTTGTGTGGCGAGGGTGCAGTGTTTCTCCAAAGTAATGATAAAAAGCACTTCTCCTTTCCCTCCTTCTGCTCCTGGCCAGGCTTCCAGCAGTAATGAAGCCTGTCATAAGCAGTGATTTGTCCAGAGAGCACTGAAGGTTAAAAATCACACCTCAGGCCCTTTCTGAAAGTCCATTTCAGTCATATTTGCCTGCTGTAAAGTCGAGGAGGCAGCAGGCTCTACGTGGCCAAGCACTCAGCCCCGTCACCATTTCGCCCTCACGAGGGCCCTGCTCTGCACCTGTGATTTCCCCTCCCCTCCAGATGCCAGCAGGGTCTGTAGGGTGCACTCTGCGTGTGAAAAAAACCTGTGGCTGAAAAACCTTCCACCCATCACTGCTGCATATTTTACATTTTTGCACTCAAAGCCCTGAATGAGGATGGAGTATTTGATAGCGGATCGTTTCATCTGAAATTACATCTGAATTAAGGCTCCTTTTTGCTCCACGTTGCTGTCCTGATGTTATAATCACGGGCAATGACACTGCAACACTTTGCCTTCAGAATTCCATCTCACTTTAGACCAGAGATATCACACAGAACTCCAGAGTAAGTTTTCAGGAGAAAAAAAACCAGGAAACATCTGGGCTTATTCCATGACATGACACAAACCATTGAAAAATGCAAAGGCCACGCTGACACCATGTCTTTTTCACTACTCTGGATTCAGAGTCCCAGATTTTATGTGTAATCCTCATATAAGAGACTGATTTTAGATGTAACTTGATTTTTTTTTTTGCAATACTTATGGACATCTAGGACTGGATTGATTTTACTCTATTTGGTCAGGAAGGAAGGAAGGAAGCAGCAATATTTTGATTAAATGAAAATACACAATATATGATAAATTGCATGTGATGTTGTCCCACAAGAGTGGGAGGTCCATAAAGGGTTCCTTTCACTTTCTTCAGCCAATAGACACCCTTAGAGTTACAATGTGCTCCATACACACCTAAGCATTTCAGGAGACTGATTTTCCTAAAAGGTAACGTTATTTAGAGCAGTTGTAGTCCATCCATTAAATATATGTTGAAATACAATACAAAAACCCCAAACCCAACACCATCAACTTCTCCCTCAGAAGAACCCACCAGCCCAAACTTCTCACCGAGATTAGGACTCTCCTATAAAGCAAAAGTTTTCTCAGCAGTTCCACGTAAAACCACGTAACACCACGTAAAAGAGTAACATCAGGAGTGTTTACACACCTCTGAGCAGAGAGATCTGCCCCATCCTGCACCTCCCAGTGCCGAAGCTCTGTAATCTCATCAGTGCAGACCAGTCCCACACTCAGCACTGGCAGATTTCCAACCACTTCTCTTAAATGCCGTGATGCCATGATGATTTTTTTTCTTTTTCTTTTATACCCCTTTTATATACTCATTTATACACTCTTTTATGTATTCTCAGTGCTTTTAGCCCACACAGTTATAATTCTTTAAGTTTGATCACTTCCCTCACACCCAATATCCCGTTAAGCCAAGAGCCCAAACACCCTGGAAACCCCAGACCCCGAGGGCCTCTCCAGAACACATTCTGTAAACAAAGCCAGGCCCAGCCAGGGGAAGGTTCCTCGCTGAGGGGTCTCGCTGGAGTCCCTCCCTGGGCAATCTTTGATAGATGTGCTAATTAGCAAGGCCTGTAATTGCACACATATCACATCGTGGGGGGCCATTTCTCCGGGGGGTATTTCGGGGTGCATTTCGATGTGCATTTCGGCGCCCCTGAGGGTCCTTCAATAAACACCGAGGTAAAACCCTTTTTCCCTCTTAACCGTGTTCAGCTCTCTTAATTTTATGACCAGGAAAAGGCATCACCTGAAACTCTTGGAGGGATGGGTGTCTGTGCCGCTGAAGGGTTCCAGCAGGTCCCCAGGAAGCCCTGGGAAGAGGAAGGAGAGGGAAGGAGGCTCCCTCACGGACACATCAGAGCAGAGCCGTTTGTCACAGGGCTTTCCGTGCCAGCATATTGACATTACACCACAAACCATAAACTGAACAGAATGCGCGTGTCAATATTCCTGGGATGAAATGTAGCACCAGGGAGATTATTACGAGCACTGAATGAGGAGTTCTACGTGGAAATTTAGTACAATGGAAATAATTCATTCAGCAGAATGAATGAGGACAAGGAAGAATTAAACTCTGTGAGTATTCAGGACTTTTCATTGCCAGCACACCCTTCAAGGGCACTTGTGCTTCCTTTGGATGTGATTAAAGAAACCCAGAGGCCTAGGATAAAGGGAGAGGAGAAAGTAGGAGACAAGATGAAACTTTTCACCACAGCTCACCCCACAGAATAATTTAGACAGGAAGAGACCTCTGCAGGTCATCTGATCCGCTCTGTCCCTTGGAGCAGGGCTGACTTGGGGTTAAATCAGGTTACTTGTGCTCACATCCACTCACATTTTTAATATCTACAAAGGCAGAGTTTCATCAGCCTCTGCAGGGTCGTGTTCCATCACCACCATCGCCACCACAAAGCGGATTTAGTCCCTGTTCATCCCACTGAATTCCTGAGTTTAGAGTGGAGGAAAGTATTCAGGGAGATGTTGCAAGCTTGGAACTCTTGGAGGTCAGACATGTTTCCAAATTCCAGTATCAGAGTGAACAGTTTAGACTAAGAAACCTCACAGAAGACAAATCTCGGATTTTTACATTTAGCAAAAAATAAGCCAAATCTCAGTCTTAACATGTTCAGTGAAAAATAAAATAATTGTTTGGCCAATATTTTTTCCCTGTAAACATTACTAGTTTCCTGGAGTTGTATAGGCACTTATTCATAAACAGAACTACCATACCATGACCGAAAAGAAAAATCCTTTAAATATATATATGGCTTGTGAAACAGGCAGCAAAATGCCATTTTATTAAACGGATTCCTTTCCAGTGGTTAAATTTTTAGAGCTCAGGTGGTAGAAATAACCGATTTTCAATGACAGCGTATATCTTTCTTGTGTCTGATTAGCTGTTGCCGTTATTTATGGCTTTGTGCATGTGATAGAAACATAGAGAAGACAACATGAATCTTTCTGCCTCTGTTGACAGGCCAACTAATCCATTACTAAGTCTCCTCCATTCTTATTCCACTTACCTGTAAACCAATAGTGTCAGTGCTGAATTATATTTGATATTGGAACTATTGATGAATTGCAAAGGTTAAAATTAAAGTGTGATTTATGTTGTGATGGGTAGCACGGTGTTAGAGCACCAAGTGATCTGTGCAAAATTATAACCATAAATACACTTCAGGCTCTGCTTTAGGACCTCTGCCAAGCAGCTCCGCCCTTCTTCTCTTTCATTCTCTGTCCCCCTTTCCTCTCTCTGAGGCTGGAGCAGAAGAAATGCAAATAGTTTTGCTGATAAAGACCATAAGCTGCCTGGTTTCGATGACTGTCTGAACAAAAGGATGTTGCTCTATTTCCCCGGGGACTCATCTGAAACCCTGCTGCAATCAACGGGAAAAATATTGAGTGGTACAGCACATACTCAGCTCCTCGTTTGACAACAGTTTATAAAATTCCAGGTATAATTCACTGCAGTTCAGTAGTGCTGGACATCTTTACTACAGTAAAAAATACTTAGCAAATGAAAGAATTATTTCCTCAAACTGGAATAAAAAGTGTCCCTGTCCATGAGCCTCTGCTCCCTTCGTGTAGGCATCCGTTTTTCAGATGATGTATTTAACAAAAGTGAACGGTCCATTTTCTATGTACACAACCTGCACTTTGCACTAAACATTCCTAAAATATCTTTCTCAGAAGAAGGTTGGAAATCATTATCCTACCCATATCTCCCATTCCTGTAACCGTTTTCTCTTCAGGTGCAGGACCAGCAATGCAAGACTCTAAACATCACTGAAAACAGGCTCATCCTGCAGATCGAGGAGCAAAGGTTAATCAATTCCCTTCCCTCAGCAGATCTCCCACTCCATGTTGCACAGCAAAAAGGATCTTAAAATGTGCTTTTTTGGGTGTACCTTCAGCCAGTTCCTCCGTGGCACGGCGTTAGAGAGCTGCGAGTGCTCAGCGTGCAGATTGCAACTGCTGGAAAAAAGAGTCGGGAAAAGGCAAAACTACCAATTTCTGGGAACAGCAAGTCCAGCTCTGTTTATCCTTTCCTTCCCAAACACAGAATTATAGAACCATGGAATGGCTTGGGTTGGAAGGGACTTCAAAGGCCACCGAGTTCCAACTCCTCTGTTACAGGCAGGGACACCTTCCGCCATCCCAGGTTGCTCCAAGCCTCGTCCAACCTGTCTTGAACACTTCCAGGGATGGGACATCCACAGGTTTTCTGTTCCTGTGCCTCACTTTCACTTTAAAGCCATTCCCCCTGTCCTTTCACGACTTAGCACCAAAACATGTGCTGATTAAAACCTGAGCAGAGAGCACAGACTGAAACACTCCGATAAAACAGCAAAAGCCCACACATCTCTTACCCTGGCTGACAAAGGTGCATCCAAGAGTTTCATTGGGAAGCCTTTGCAGATTTAGGATGACCCAAAATCCCAGGCTGAATTCCTGGATCTGCTGCTAAGGAGCTCTTTTAATAATCTAATCCCTGCGATGCTGAAAGTCGGGATGTTCTGTAGTGAGAAGCACAGAATGTGACACGTGTAGCACCAGGCACGACTTGGTCAGGCTGGCACAGCAGAATTTCTGTAGCTCTAAATAAAATCCTAAAGTAATATCTCTCCTGATATTCCCATGCTTTCATCATGCTGAAATTTATGCTTGACTTTCCTGAAGTAATTTAGTGCTTTTTTTAATAAAGAAGCAACCTCAACTGGAGAGCAACCCAAAGGGAGAGATTTGTTAGCACAGCCCTGATTTAACTGGTTACACTGAGGTTTTGCACTTCTACAGGTGGTAGAGGAAAAGTAGAAACAATGACAAATGAATAAATTCAAGGAGTATTTATCTCTCTGTTTACAGTTTCCAGTCACAGAAGATGCTGTATCTATTGATCCTGACATTCTGTGTGCCTAGGATGAGTTACTCCATCCACTGCTCCTCAAGCACTGGTCCACACCTTCCTGACAGAAAAAAATAATTTATCCCTTTAAAAGTGTTGCCTGGTCATCTTTTGAGGTTTAAAGGCCAGGTGATCTACTGCTCTGAGTTCTCATTAGAGGAACTGGATGGCTCTTTGTCAGACACCAGGAAAAGGGGAATATACAGCAATGTATCTGCCTGTCTGTATCTGTCCCAGTTCAACTGCAGAAAAACAATCCCCACAGCCAAAAGATATGGCCAGCAGAAAGAAAGTGTCAGGGGATAGAATTAATTCCCTCACAGCTAAGCACAACTGCCAAAATTTGTGTGATTTTCAGATATTTGTAGATTTTTTAAACCCAAACTAGATTATCTACATTTACATAAAAAAAAAAAAAAGTGAGGCTTTGACCTTCATAAACCTTACCAGGATCTTTGCCTCATTTTACCCTAAGAAGAAGATTCAGGTTTCAGATAAACTCATAAATCTAAACTCGATCTGTAGGTTAGAGTAAGGACTACACACAGCTAAGAGAGACAAATGGTATTTTGCACAAAGAAGGAATTGAACAAAGTTTCCCTCCATTTGTTTTTTCAGAATAGTTCATTTAGGTTATGAAACAGCACAACAGCACTGGGCCATCTTTTCAGAGCAAGCCCTTCGTGCACCAAAAATGGTGGAAGTTTATAGTGAATATAAATGAGTGAAAAATTTCTCACTTAGTCCAACAAAGGCTGCTCCCTGAATTGCACAAATGTCCATGGTGTGGCTGGAATAATTCAAATATGGAGTTCCTAATATGGAAGCCCAGGAAAATGACACAGTAAATGACACACAATTTATAAAGTAAACAGTAGGGTTTTTTACCCTAAGTAGTTTCTTTAACTGCATTGATTAGCAATTCATCATCCTATTTAAAATTCAATATTAACAAAATTGTAATGGATCAGCCTGACTCTGAAATCAATTCCATAGTCATAGCCATGCCCTATTATGAAGTAATGGCGATGCTAATTTTATTCTGCCAAATGTAAATTGAGTGATTTATCACACCATTATACACTTACCCCGCTCCTTCAATCGGTTTCAAAATAAAAGGAGGCAAAAAAAAGAAAGCTCAGGGTTACAAGTCCCCATTTTTGAATTAAGTAGCACTGAGTTTAGCCAGGCAATCCCTGTAAAATGCAACAAAGGATTTTAAGGAAGGAGTCAGAACCTGATTCTGCATGGCCTCTCTGACTTCAGCCTCCCTCACTGCCTCTGAGAATGGTCGGGTTTTATATCAATGAGAACCCAGCCCTCAATTTCTGTTACATTTCGGGAGGAGATTTGATAAATATCATGCAGGACTGAGAAACAGAAAAGATTAATTCTGTCCCTGATTCAGTACTAACTCACTGGCAAGGAGCTCGGGTTTTTGCTTTATGGTAAAAGAACATCCCATGAAGGCACTTCAGGAATTTTTGGAGATTTAATTAAGAAAACTTTCAGAGCAGCCACGGTTCTGTAACTAAACCGAGGGTGTTCACAGAGGTTGCCATCACCATCCACTCACTAACAGTTTTGCAGACCAAATGTCCTTCTCAGCAGCCCAACAGCCCAAGTTTAACCGACTGGAGCTGAGTTAGAAAACACAAAACATCAACAAAATGGAGCCTGATGGAACCGAGGGGTTTTTTGCCAAAGTGAGGGCAGGAAAACCCCACGGCCAGAGCAGGCAGGGAATGATTTAATGGCCCAAGGCCAGCTGGAGCCAAGGTGCAGATCAGGCCCTGCTGAACCACTCTGTGCTCCACTGCTTCTCAAAGCTGCCAGTCGTAAACCCTGTACACAGCACACATTCCCACCGCCTGGAACACCAGGAGAACTCCTCTGGCTGCGAGCAGCGAGCTGGGGCAGGCACTGCCACCACCCACCTGCCACCGACGTGATTCCACCCACACAGCAACTCCAGCAATCCGAAATAAAGTGCTTGGCCTGGATCAACTTCTAGAAAAAACCCCAAAATATTCTCTTTACAAAGCACAGAAATGCCCCAAGTTTCAGCCATCCCTGGATTAACTTCTAGAAAAAAAACCCAAAATATTCTCTTTACAAAGCGCAGAAATGCCCCAAGTTTCAGCCATCCCTGGATTAACTTCTAGAAAAAAACCCAAAATATTCTCTTTACAAAGCGCAGAAATGCCCCAAGTTTCAGCCATCCCTGGATTAACTTCTAGAAAAAAACCCAAAATATTCTCTTTACAAAGCACAGAAATGCCCCAAGTTTCAGCCATCCTTAACTGCTGTTGTGAATAATCTTTTCCAGGCCTCTTCCATATTCTCTAAATCTGTCTCTTACCCCTGCTTATTGCATATCTGATTTGCTGTGAACAGAAGAAGGGAATAATATTACAGCTGCAAAAGGAGCTGGGATGCCTGAGAAAGTCCAGCCATTAATGTTTCGTGTTATTGAGCTTTTAAGAGGTTTGACTGCTGGCATTATGCAAAGTACAGTCATTTCAGTCATTGCTTTGCTGGCTGCCACATTTTCACAAGGACGTGCTACAGGGCCTGGGGCATCTCTAAATAATGATAAAAAAAGTGGAAATAAAAGTTGTTCGCCTCATAATTATGTACAAATCGCTCTCAGCCGACCTCAAATGATAACATATATGAAACCCAAATAAGAGCCTGGATTCTTAGCAGAAGCCTCAGGGGCTGATGTGATGCTGTGACAAATAAGCAGAAGGGCAATTGTTAAAAAAGCTGCAATGACTTACTTGGTTACAATGTCGGCCCTGCGTAACCTCGTATTTGTTTCACCTTTTTTTTCCCCTAATTATTCCTGGTAGAAGGAAATGCTTGAACCAAGTTTCAAGCCCAGGACAGTTTTTGAACCCCTTGGAAAAAGCCCAATTTTGACACCTTTGAGCCACAACCGAGTGCACAGGATGGCAAACAGTGAGTAGGCATTCCTAGAAAACATTTGAAAGTGAACATATTCAGTAAATTTGCAAGATCTTTGTTGAAGACTGGAACATTTTTTCATTTCAGTAACCTGAAAATAAGAGGGATGAGAATGAAATAGAGTCTGCCCTTGAAAAGTACAAGAAAGGGCAGCAAAAAGGAACAAAGGATGAGTACAAGAATCCAAGCTGAGGTAGTAATAACAATAAAACAAAAGGAAAAGGAAAATAAGAGTGGATTCAGTGTTCTAGTTCAACACACACCCCCAGCATCTTCATTTATCCTTGAGATCTTCCAAAAAAAAAATAGAGTTCTACTGAATATTGGTGAGCAGAAAAAACAAAAGGAAAAGGAAAAGAACATTCTCCGAGCAGGACCCTGTGCATGGCTGCTGGCAGCAGATCCAGCGTTTCCCACACTCCCACGGACTGCAGGACGCTCTCCATGGATGGGGTCACTGAGCTGTACCTGCCCTTTAGTGCCAGGGAAAATCCGTGTTCACACCCTGCTGGGCTCAGCGGTGCCAGGGACTGGGCTCAGCCTGCAGAGGGGTTCAGCTCTGGGATCTGCTTCATGCTCTTGGAGCACTGTGGCTTTTCCTTCCCCAGAGCGCTGTGTTTTGGGTTTCTTCCCCCAAAAAATTGTTCCTGGGCTTATTGTGATGTGAGTTATCACTCAGAGCCCCAGTTCAGGGACAGCTGGCAGGGCAGTGAATCTCTTTGGGGTTTTCACCTTCACACTCCTCCTTTTTTTGTGAATCCCTTCAGTGTTGGCCCATTGGGTACCATCTCTGCTTCACTGTTCATTCTCTTCCTTTCCCTCTATTTTTCTATTTGTTTTGTGATTTAAGACAAGGCAGCGCTGGCATTCCTGGGTGAAGTTTGTGATCCTTAGGTGTTTGTGGGTGTCTATAAAGCACCAAGTTCCAAGCCCTGCAAGTGACTGGCTCCAGCCTCTACAGAAGTATCACTGGAAATTGTTAAGGGCAGCTTTTTTCCAGCTTTGGGAGGAGTTCATCAGACACACAGCACACTAATGTTAGCCCTTCAAAAGGTTTGCTGAATGCACAGGGAGGAGCAACTTCAGCTTCACCCTTTGCTTCAGTGAAATTCTAAGTTTTTGGCAAAAAATGTCTGTTTTTCTGACAGGCTTTTTTCCTCAATTGCAAACCTGCTTCAGTTAATCCATTTTACTCACAATGACCTTCACCATCTGAAACGCTGTTGGAAGAAAAGAAGATGATCAGCGGCAAATCTCTCCTGCTACAATCCAGTCCTGTCCACTTTGCCTGGCAGAAAGGTAACATTTTTAAACAGTTCAGCAGCTCAGAACACTTTTTGCACTGTCAGGATGGGGCGAAAAGGAAACGAGCAGCTCAGACCTCGTCCACAGCCATGAAAACCAATGAAAAGACTCCAGGTATGTGAATGTTTAGATTCAGTACCCCAGTGAGCAAGAAATCCATCACACAAATGTTTTGTTGGTCTTGTGCCACCCTTTGGGACTGCAGGTCTGTGTGGTGTCAAACCAGCTAAAGAGGATTATTTCCCTTGAGGTTGATGTTACCACCCTGCTTCCCAGAATGCCCGCAATTTACAGCTTTTTTTCCTTCTTTTTGTGGATGAAGTGATTTTCAAGCGGGGTCAAACTGGCCAAATATGGATAAAAATGGGCTCTTTAATTGCAAACAACGCCGCAGCTTTCGCGTAAAGTACCTTGGAGCGTTATTTGCAAGTATGAGACAAAGGGCTGAGCACTTAAAGTGTCACTGCCAAAGCCACTCGTGACACAGGGAGTGACCTGGAGCCTGACCCGCCTGTGTGGGAGCAGGAGCTGCTCCCCTGTGCCCCAGGGGACAGCTCCCCTCTGCCCCCAGGGCACTGTGCACACTGCAGCTTTCCTCTCAGAAATTACACTCCCCTGCCCGATGAGCTCTGAATTCCACAGATATCACAGACAGGAGTCAGCTCCGTGGGAGATGCTCTCACCTCCTGCCCTGGCTGTCTCCTGCTCCCTCGCTGCGTTTGCTGTGGGCAGAGCAGAAGGAGCTCAGGGCTGTTGAGGCTGAGCTGGCTCTCCTGCACCAGGGTGATGCCCAGAGGGCACAGCCAGAGGGTGCGGAGGTTTCCCACCTCCTGAGAGCTCCAGGAAGGTCAGTCCTCCTCAAAGAGCCTGGAATAGCTGAGGAGGGGAGGAGGGCAGGGAGCAGCCTGCAGGAGACCCTCAGGGCGTGTGAAGGTGAAAACCCCAAAGATTCACTGCCCTGCCAGCTGTCCCTGAACTGGGGCTCTGAGTGATAACTCACATCACAATAAGCCCAGGAACAATTTTTTGGGGGAAGAAACCCAAAACACAGCGCTCTGGGGAAGGAAAAGCCACAGTGCTCCAAGAGCATGAAGCAGATCCCAGAGCTGAACCCCTCTGCAGGCTGAGCCCAGTCCCTGGCACCGCTGAGCCCAGCAGGGTGTGAACACGGATTTTCCCTGGCACTAAAGGGCAGGTACAGCTCAGTGACCCCATCCATGGAGAGCGTCCTGCAGTCCGTGGGAGTGTGGGAAACGCTGGATCTGCTGCCAGCAGCCATGCACAGGGTCCTGCTCGGAGAATGTTCTTTTCCTTTTCCTTTTATTTTTTCTCTCACCAATATTCAGTAGAACTCTATTTTTTTTTTTTTTTTCCCCCAGAGGGAAAATACTCTAAATATCATGTAGTGCACCTGTTTTCCTGCTCCAGCAAATATTCATCCATCCCCTACCCTTTCAAATGCTGGCAATAAGGCATCACATTTATTTCCTACAAGGGATTAGCTCCTTATAAACCCACACTGCTTCTGCACTAACGGGGAACAACTGAAGGTACAAGTGCTGCATTAATACTTTACCATCAACAAGCTTTGATCCTCCGTGGCTGCAGCTCACCAAAGCCAATTAATTCCTGCTGAATCCCTGCCTGTGGGCTAAAAACACCTAAGCACAAGTTTAATGCACTCTGACTGCTTCCCCTGGGAGGGTACCTGCAGACAGAAGCCAGTTTTAAACTAAAGCACCTCCTGAGAGCAGAGCAGGCAGAAGGGCCTGGTTTCCCTCTAGACTATTTAGCCAGAGATATTTTTTTGGCACCCAGATGGGCTTTCTGTCAGAGATGAAGCTCATGCTGACACTGTTGTACCACTCCACACTTGCATTTTATCCAGGGCTGGTGGAATTATACGCAGCTGCTTCTGGACTGCAGCGCAGGCACACAAATCTGCTTATGAGCTGGGGAAAATTTGGCTGAATATTTGTCCCAGCGTACCTGCAAAGCTTGGAGACCTGCAGGGAGAGCTGTGAGAACACCACATGCGCTGCAATGTTTCTGCTTCTCAGCCTTGCACACATTTTGTGCCCTTCCCAGGGTGCTGTGATTCACATTTAGCCATTAATTCCCTGGAACTGGGCTGGCAAGAAGGCACACTCCATTTATATTTAATCCACCAGCTCCTGAGTGTTGATGTGTGCCAGCAAATCAAATGTAAATGCAAAGCAATGTGTAATGTGTGAGAGCTAAGGAAAATTATCGAGTGACATACATTACCATGTGAAATAACTAAACCAAACACGATTCCTTCCAAACGAACAGAGATGAGCACACTGCACTGAATTTAAAAGGTCCAGCAAGCCAGCAAAGGCTCTGTTAATGAATTAGGAGCCTTCTCCAAGGGGATATTGAAATAGCCCAGCTCAGCAGCCCAGGGTTTCTTTTATTTGTTTCATTCATTACTTTGTTTACCAACACTAAAACCCTCTGCCCTGCAGCTTGGCCATGGAGAAATCAGAGACTGATTAATGGGGAAAATGAAGAGAAACCAGTCCCTGTGATTAACTGGGAGATAAACAGAATTCTTCTTTGTTAACCAACTTCCCTGAGTTAAAATGAGACTCAGAAACCCTGACCAGCACTGCTCTTGTATTGAACATCCCCATCTCGAAGCTGGCATCTAATTCAGAGGCAGACTTCTTCAAAGGTTGTTCATGTGTTATTTTTACTGCTTTATATTAGTGGTTGCAGCAACTTGCTGAAGAGTGAAGCTGAAAAAAACATAACCCAGGCACCCTAAAGGCTGTGAAAAGAGAATTAAGGAGAATGCAATATGCACTTCAAAAAGGCCACAGTCTCACTCGTTCTGGGGTGGGTTTGTGCAGGGAGGGAGCCTGGGGTGCTGCAGGTCCCAGGACAAGGCAGGAGATCTGATTGTGCACATCCTCCACATCCCCAGTTGCCTGAACTCAGATTATGAGTGGTTTGTCCTTCATTTTAAAAAAAATAAATTACTGTTCACAAGAATATCTGAGTTTCAAGACCGCCTCAGAAATTAATTTCACAGGCTGTGAAAATGCTGCAGAAAACAAAGTTGTCTCCTTTTGGCTTTTCCAGCCAGCTGAACGTGCTGAGATTTGGGCTCTTCTATCCTGATACAACTTGAGAAGTGCATTTTGCACAAAGCCTTTAGCTCTACAAGATTAAATGTGAGATAATAATGCACCCATTTCCTTTTTACTGAGTGCTTGCCATTGCAGCACAATCCTAGGTGATGAAACTTGTGCCCAAGTTTTTATTCTCTTTTTTCTTTTCCAAATGGCATGACAACTGGAATCATTCCATAACTGCAGGAGCCCTAGAATACTTTGTTAATCTCAATTTAGGATTCCTGAAAAGGCTTAAAGGGATTTTCAGCTGTGGCCATTATGAGTCCACTAAAACAATAGAGCTGCACTGGGTTACATCCTCTGAAGTCACAGCATCAAGACCTTCACAAAATTATCATTAATAAACTATGGAAAGGTAGTGAAATTGTCACTAATGCACTTCATGCACTTCTTAGAACCTCCTTCCCTCAAAATCTGTGAGATTTATGGACATTAGGTCTGAATCCAAACATAATTTTGCAGCAGTAAATCTTTTTTCTCCATCTTTATCCCTCGTTATTTCCAGCTGAATTGGACTTGTGCTGATAGAACTGCAGGATAACCAGAAAGAGAATAATAAATGCTTTATAAGTCTGATTATAAGGTATTGATTTGGGAATTCTGAAATAATCTCTCTTAAAATGACTGTGCTGCCAAGTGGGATAACTCAGAGGACTGAGAGGGATCCTCTCCTGAAGAGCTGGAAATGATCCACTAAAATCCACCTGTGGGAGGAAGGCACGTTCAGTACAGATAAAATCAGGCAAAAAAGAGAATTTATGCTCTTTCCCACACTCCAGATGAACAATTTTACTCATGGGGAAGCCAGCAGACACTCTCCCCACCAATTTGTGGAGCAAAACCTACAAACCTGCAGACTCTGAAGAGCAGCGAGGATGTCACTGAGGGGTAAAAGTTACACTCAGGTGTTTTCAAAACTTTCTGAAGTTTAAAACACAGGTGTTTTTGAATATGCCAGCTGGGAAAATCTATATGATTAGACTGTAATTTTAAGAATATTGCTCTGCCTGTCTGCTGTAATCAGGGGCTTCTCTGAGAAACTCATCTTCTCTGTATCAGCAAAGGGCTTCTTAATAATTACTGATTTATAAGACATCGTATTTGTGCTCAATAATGCTAATTTTATGGATTCCTGAACAGCTTCTTGAGTAATGTCATTATTTAATGTCAAAGGAGTGGGGAGTTCAAATAAACCAGCTGCCTGTTTTCTCTGCTTTGCGTTCTGCCTCCAGAGGAGAATACAAAAAAAAAAAAATCAAGAGATTCAGCATAACTCACATCATCAGGATGGATTTACCAGTCACACAGAACTGAATTATATCTCTTATTAACCAACAAATTCAATATTTAATATAAAGGAACCCTAAAGGAGAGCATTACTTTTGCAATATCAGCAGAAGATTGTAGCATGCGAAGGTACGAGCTGTCAGAAAAACGATGTTTTGTGGAAAGCCTTTCATGAATTGTCCTCTGTCTGGAGAAGATTGGACCTCTCTGATTAACTTTGACAACTGAAGGGGCTGCAAATGATTCAATTAATTTGAAAATTATTTTCATGGAAAAAATATGTGTTCCTCTGCCACTTAACTAATCATGAAGTCAGTGTGATGGAGCACTTGAACCCAGCAAAACTTCTGCTGGAAGGATCTAAACAGCACAGTTAGAGGTTTTTCTCAGGTGGTGCTTTCAGCATTTCACTTTGCAGCCAGATCTCGCAGAACTTGTTGGGATTTGGGCAAAAATTCCAGTTGCACACCAAGCAACCTGCTGGGTTTTAATGGTAGATTATTTTACCCCATGAAAATCAGAACAGAATAAACCACTTTTCCTTCTTCCTGTGAGTTTCTCTTCCTCCCTCAGCAGAATTCTGACTCTTGTTAAGCTCCAGGTGTGACCATGGCCCTGCTCCCTTCTTGCTGCCAAGGCTGAGTGAGTGCTCGTGTCGTGCTCCAACCTCCGCTGCTCTGTGGCTTTTTCTTCTCTGGATTTCCTCTTTTTTCTTTAAATCACGTGAGGTTCAATGTCCTTGAGCAAGGAGGAATTTTTAAGTTCCCAAATGTATCACATATATATATATATCCCATATTTTCACACGTGGTTATTTCTAATACCGACAGTGCACCCAATCTGTCGCCCCCAGAAGGCAGATCTCGAATGGATCTCCACTGAAGCTGTTCTCCAGCATGGATTTGGGAATCACAGAATCATTAAGATTGGGAAAACCCTCCAAGAGCATCGAGTCCAAGCTGTGCCCCATCCCCACCTTGTCCCCAGCCCAGAGCTCTGAGTGCCCCCTCCGGGTGTTCTTTGGACACCTCCAGGGTTGGGGACTCCAAACCTCCCTGGGCAGCCCCTGCCAAGGCCTGACCACCCTTTCCATGGGGAAATTCCTGCTGATGTCCACCCTGAGCCTCCCCTGGCCCAGCCTGAGGCCGTTCCCTCTCCTCCTGTCCCTGTTCCCTGCAAGCAGAGCCCGACCCCCCCCCGGCTGCCCCCTCCTGTCAGGGAGTTGTGCAGAGCCACAAGGTCCCCCCTGAGCCTCCTTTGCTCCAGTCTCAAGGTACCAGGCTCACCTGGTTAAACACCTCCTTTCTTTTTTGTGAGAGTCTAAAGTTCTGTCCATATTTAATTACAAAATTTGCCATTGTGAGAAGAGAATTGTGAGAAATCTCTCCTGGCTGAGTCACAAACGGGGTCAAACCCTGCAATCTCTGTTCAAAAACACCGTCAGTGACATCATCACCTCAGTGACTCCCTGATTTGACCCCATCCCTTTTACCTCAGATTTCACCTGAAATTCCACCTGAAAACTTGGAGTGTAGTAGGAGCTCACAGCCATCTGAGCAGAACAGGGATGGGATTTATCCCGTGCTGTCATTTCTGCAGAAACTCCTGCCATAAGCAGGTTCCAGGATTAAAACCCCTTCCAGTTCATAAAGCTTCTCCCTTAAAACCACATTTTCAGCAGTAAAAGTGCTCTGATCTCAGCTTAACACACCAAAGCTGTTCCAGAATCAAACTTTCCCTTATTATTATTACACGTTTTCAGGTGTAAAGATGACAAAGCCTCCCCAGGCTACCTTAAACCTCCCCTTCTGCCCCTCTGATGCCCTGGGCTGACATTAGAAAGAGCAAACAGATCGCAAGGGAGTGGGATGAACTCACACATTCACTTTGTTGTTATCTCCAGGCCAGCACAGCTCGGTGCAATTCACCCAATTCTGTAATTTCTGCCCAAGAAACTCCCTGCAATGAGATTACAGGAGAGCTGAAGGTCACTCCTGGACTGTGTCATCGGAAGGAAATTCAATGTATACTTGCACTATGTTTATCTCCAGCGAATGGTGTGCAACAAATAGGATAAAGCAGAGGTGTGCAGCGGGCAGAGAGATAAAACTGAGAGTGAAGTGTGGGCTTGGGAGGGCTCATGGCAGGGCAAATCTCACCAGGCTGCACCAGGCAGATCTGGGATGCTGGGGCTCAGTAAAGTCACCTGAACTCTTCAATTTTTTTAAGACTCAGTTGTGTTTAAAGTAGGTTTTTCTGGTAGAAAATGAATTGTTGCACATAAACACGAGCGGGACAAAAAGTAGCGAGCAAAAAGAGCTCCCAACCCTACACAAAAGTTATAAGACACTTACTAGAGGTAATGATTTTTTAACTGTGGGCTCCACGTCAGCCTTCCAGGCAGGCAGAGGGTTTCGTGTCTGTTGGAGGAAGCAAAGAATTCCAAATACCTCAGCAAAAGTCTGCTAAAATCAGGTTTTACCTGGAAATGTGCAGTAAATGTTAAACAGCAATGGATTTTCTATGTAATCAAATTGTGCTCCTATTAATACTTCTCATGAAACACGTTTTACATTGAATCCCATTAGCTCTCCTTCTCGCAGTTAATTTTTTCACATAACTCTTCTCCTCCTCTTGCAGAGAAAGCAGGGAAATATCACTGAGCTACAAATTCCATTTTTGTTTCCATCAGCTCATTATATAAATTATTCAGGACTGTTTTATAAAGTGGGGACTTCAGCTTCCTTTATAGAAAGAAGGAGAAAAGACAGTCCTAAAACAAAACAAAAAAAAGGCGAAAAAACCCCAAACATTTGATGCAACTTTAATTATATTTTCCATTAAACTGCAGCTTGTTCACCAGTTTATAATCTCAAGAAATATTCTTTGTACAATAGATGTTACTCAGAATATTTTACATACTTATCATAATTACCATTGCAAACCTCCCAACTCTCCCCAGAAGAAAAGGGGAAAGGAAACAACAAAGTAACAATTCCCAAGGCACAATATTTCTTGTGGGTTTGAACTCTGAATTTGCATATTCATCTCCAGCAATCAACATCTCCTGCCACCTCCACAGTTACCTCTGACGGCAAAACTTCCTCTGCCAGCCAGAAGCCACCACCTTGCGTGCTGCCAAATGAGGGATTTTAATCAAAGAATTCCAACCGGTGACACATTTCTTAATTAGAAAATATTTCCAGTTCCTGCTTTGACAATAATCAGAGGAGATTTTTGGTGTTTCCATCAAAACCCACATGCTTCTGAGGGCGCAGGGAATTTCATACCAAGCACCAGGAAGAGTTCGAGATCTCTTAAACTTTTCTATCACAGGTTTCTTTTTTCTTGGTTTATTTAAATCAAGTGTCTACCACTTACTGAAGGAAACAGAAGAAGGAAGTTATGATTAATTAGAAAGCCCTTTTGGATTACTCAGGATCAGACTTTGGGGTTTTCCTACTGGGATTACACCAAAGTTTAGCTGTGTTCACAGTCACTGATCTCGATTTTGGGGTCCAGCAGAGGGACTGAATCTTCCTGCCTTGCCCTGGAGAAGGGGAAGCTGGAAACTTGTGGTAAAGTCACCACAAAGCAGCAAATGTGACAATTCTCAGACATTTAGGTAAGAGAGGAAATGGTACAGCACAAAATCAAGGTGGTTTGTTCCGAGATGTCGACAGGAAACTACCAGACAAGATTCTGCCAGAAAGACAAATCCTGGGATAAATGCCTGGAACGGGGAAAGATGAAGGATGATATTTAAAGGTAAAACAACAGACAAGGTGTATTCTTTCTTTCCTAACTCTGTTTCCTGCTGTTCAACATAAATTCTGCTTTTCAAGTACAATTCAGCAACGCAGAAAGCGTCGTCCACTATGAGACACAAACCTTGAAAATTAAACTCATTTAACTTCTGTGTAGTTACTCACTTAAGGATCAGGTTTGTTGAGAGAGATCTCCAGATCGGTGCAAGTGTCTGGGGAGCCAAGCAGAGGCTGAAATTCCGGGGCAAAAAGGAGGCAGAGCAAGAGCTGGAAAAGGAGCGTGACAAGGGTGAAAATTTGGAAATCAAGAAATCAGTAAACACCCAGCACACATCGGCAGTGTCATCCACATCAGGAGAAAACATTCTGCCATCTGAAGATGAGAAAGGGAAGTCAAGAAGTCATAATTTTCATCTGGAACATCAAACAATAAACTGATTTTCTTTAGATGAAACCGTGTTAACATCTGGATTGTTAATTATGAAGCAGATGTCAATAGTGGACTTAAGAGAGGATTCCACTGATTGAAAACTAAATGTTTTATCTCCCCAAATAAAAGACAGATAAAACAGATTCTAAGAGTGTTGCAGGGGAATGAAGCCAGTTTAAAACTCTGTATCTAGAAGTGGGTTTTTATAAGCTCTCATATTAAACTGCTCATATACACCCAGCACAGTATTAATAATGGAAACATGCCTGAATCCCTTCAGTCAACATCGCTCCCTGCTTCGTGGGAATATGATAAAAGCTGTCAACAGAATTATATAAAGGAGTCAGGATTAGTGGTGTCTTTTTGCAAACTGATAGCAAAGTTTCTACTGAGCCAAGTTTGGTTCATGGTGCTTTCTGCCCATTCTTGCCCAACTTTTCAGTAGTATAAAAACCGGTGAACATCCAAATTATTGTTTGCTCTTTGATCCTTCCTCCAGTAAACATGTTACAGCTTGGTTATTGTTTTTTTAAACATCCTTTTACTTTGTTCTGCATTCACTGATTTGTTTTTAAGGGGATGAATTGTGCTGTTCAACAAGGCTCAGAGGCTGAGATATTTTATAGTTGTTATTCATTACTCCAAATTTCAATAATCTGTGGCACCTCCTTGTCCTTTGAAATATTGGCAGCACTCTGTGGTTTTTATTAAAATATCTGTGATGCTTCTTTTTAATTTGTCAGACAAGGGATGGCACAGGTGGCAATGCAGAATAGGAGGATTCATCTGAAACAGAAATAACCTCCAAGGACATTACCCTGCTGTCTGTGTTTATTCAAATCCTACTGACTTCTGTGAGAACCCTGAGTACCAGTCCAGGTTCTTTTCACCTCTCCAGCAGGTAAACAGTAATTTTCATCTGCTCTGATAAATTCACGCCATTTTATTCCCACCTTGCTCAGGGATATGTGGAAGAACTAAAAATACCCACTCAGTTAAAACCTGACTTAATCAATCAGAACATCCCAGATAACCTTGGAAGTTCAAGCAGTGCCTATTCCTGTTCCCACCAACAACCCCAACCCAGAGCTGAGCAGACACCAGCCAAAGACACGAATATATCACACAAGCCACAGCAGCCTGACCTGAAACAATAATTACTTGTTTGGAAAGCTGAAAAGCCAGCAGAAAGGCAGATTTTTCAGGTAAATAAACAGATTCAGATTGACTTGGAAGCTTTTGCAGCTGGGACAGAGGAGCTGTCATCGGAGTACAAATAAATTAGAGTTCTCAGAATTAATATAAAGCTTCATCTCGTCTTGCAGCCTGAGAAAAACTAATCAAATCAAATAATTTATTCAAGCAATAGCAACTGGAGGACAGCTGTCATCTCAATTAAAGGAACTCCTGTTGCCAGTCATGCCACATCACTCCTCTCTCGACCCCAATCCATCCATTTACGTAGCTAAGAGTTAGAGACACTCCTTAAAGGTAATTCTGTCTTCTAACCCCATCTCTGCCTTCTGGAAATTTGGTTTTGTCCCACCAAACTCTCCTTCTTGTCTAACCAGCATGTTTGATAGCCACCAGTCAAACCTGGCAATCTTTAAGGAGCCCACAACAATTTGACTCTTTTTATACCTTCTTAATATACATTTGACATTTAAATGATTTTTTTTTAATAGAGAAATGAAAATAAATTTCATGAATGTGCAAAATGAAAGGACATGGTTGAGAATTTGAAAAGTTTATAATGTAATGGAGGAATTCTAATAAAGGATTTGTCATGATGAAAAATAAAATCCCATTTGATTATGCAGCTCTTCTGAAATTGTTCAATCTTTTGTTCACTTTAGTAAATGAATTTTTTAGCACCATAAAAATCATAGAATATCCTGAGTGGGAAGGGACCCACAAGGGTTATTCAAATCCAAAATCCTTTGTTTTCATCCAGAATGTGAATATCAGCATTATTCTGAGTGTGGTGATATACACAACATTTGCAGCACGTTTATTCTTACCTGGTTTAGTTCTGTGTCCTTAAATGAACATCTCACAATTTTTGCCAGAGAAAGTTGTGGTACCCTTCCTTGTTAAACTCTTCCAAGAATTTCCTCTGGGACGTGGGAATTGTGAAATCTGTTGAAAGGAATAAGGAGAATATGAGAAAAACTCATCACTGGGATGATTCAAAACCTTCCCTTCACGAGCTGGGTCTGGAACATGGAGATGATGAAGTCACACACCCTGATGAAACATCACAGAATAATAAAATGTTTTCTTGAATGTGATGAGAATAACGTGAGATGTTACAGTTTAAGACTCTCCCACACTGTAATTTGTAAGTCTTTATGGCCGAGATTCGTGCAAGCCAATTGCTACGATAATCACTTAATTCCTGACTCCACAGACATTAACTCCACAATCCAACGGCAGAGAGCAGAACCATTTTAATATTCTGATAGTTAGAGGATAGAGCGTCTTATTTAAACACAGACGCACTTTGAACTACCTGCCCTTTCAAAATTTGGCTGGAAATTATCATAATTATACTGCACATTATTATTGTTCAACAGTTGGATGTTATAGCCTTGTACAGAGTCAGGGATATGTTCCAGACAGGGAAAGCAACATATCAGAAGTGCATAAAAAATAGGATCTCTTTCCAATTAGGCAGATAATAAAAGTAGCTTAATAATCCTTTGGAGGAAAAAATATCCTGATATTTTCTAAGGCTCAAATTTAAGACTTCATTTATGTACAATATTCTAGCCAGGAACAGAGAAGAAAGGGATGTATCCTAGATAAAAATAGAAAGGGACAGGCACAGGCATTGGTTTTTACCTGGTGTGCTATGCTAAGTCAGAATAGCAAGAACAAAAAAAATTGATTTTGATTAAAATTTCATTATCTGGTAATTTCTTCCCAAAAATGCATTAAAGTTTCTCTCCTTTTTTAAAAAAAATTCAAATACTGAGGAGCAGTTTTTAATACCAGACACCATGGTACATCTCCACGGGAAACATCATGTTATTAAAGAAATTCTGGATCATTTATTCTAGAGATCAGGCTGGATAGGGATAGATTTCCTTTCACTTCCATCACACTTTCAATCTGAATTCTGTCAGACAAGAGGTACCTGCTGCCATCAGCCCTGAAATGACCAACCTCGTTTTCAAAGAACAAACAAACTGGGAGGTAAAAACTGAGGGGTTTGTAGAATAGTTGATGTTTAAAGAGACTTCAAGGAAGGAAACCATAGTGACTGAAACACATTCAAGAGCAAATAAAGAGAAACGAACAAATAAAGAGAAACCACTGAATATTTCCAAAATCTGCTGAGCCCAGCCAGAAATGGCTCTTCCTTAACCCAAATTCAGCCTACGAGAAACCAGAGGCACAAACGAGCCCGAACAACAACCACTCCTCTTTTGTGCTCCGGGCTGGTTTCGATTCCTCCCCTGAAGTGAACAAGTCATGCAGAAGATGCCCCCAGTCAGATTCGTGCTGTTGGATGGGACCTGCTCCAACATTTCAGCTCCTGACTCAATCAGCACTGTCTGTCCTGCCACCCACACATTTGACCTTCAGCAACCAGACTAGGGCAGGTTTTCAGCACAGAAGTTCAAGGGTGACGTCCTGGACAAGTTTGAGGCGACGTTTGTCGTGAGGCTCTTCCCCCTTTGGATCTCCGCGTGCATGAATTGGGCTGTGTAATTTCCAGCCCCTCAATCAAAAAGCAGTTTGCTTTCACTGAGTTGAAATGGATGAGATTTAACTCATGAGGATTTGGACTGGTAATGGTGGCACGTTATGGAACATGAGGGCTCAAGGAAGGGACCTTGGTTTTCTGGCCTTAGTCGTACTAATAATTGTAGAACAGAGCTGTTGAAGGAACCAGACTTTTATCTCAGGGTGTTCTACAAATACAGCAGATTTCTCAGACTGTTTACCAGAATCATAACAGTTTACTTTAGTGCCAAATCTACCAGAACCCCAACTCTAAATTTGTAGAATTTCTGCTTTGGCCAATTTCTGGGAATTTCTTCTCAACATCTATTTAGTAATTACAGCCACCTCCTCCTACTGCTCTGTAGCATCCTATTTTTATCACTTGCTTCCCAAGATATTCTTTGCTAGATCCATATAGTTTCTTCTTTTTTCTGTTTACCCTGTTGCTTTTTAAGCATTCCTTGATTTAGGAATGTGTTTCTTCCCTGTTACCGTTCAACAGCTCCAACATTCGCTGATGTTTCACAGCATTTGCCCTATTCTGGTGCTCTGGGCTATTTTCCTGCAGCACAAGTCTCACACTTAAGGGAAGGAAAGTCTTACTTAAGGGAAAGAAAGTCTTTTTTATTTCAGGCAGGATCAGAGAAAATGTCCCTCACAGTCCTTAACTGATCATCAGAGCAAAATATTTTGGGATAAAGGTGCTTCTCTCCAAATAAAAACACTCCAGAGTTTCTTGTTTGCTGCACCTCTTCAGTGGCTTTTCTGAATTTGTTACAGGTTGGCATTTTGTATTTTCACAAAAGGCCAACAGTTTCTGTACCAGCATCTGTAAAATCAGTAATTTTGGGTTCGAAATTTGGCTGTTAAATAAAATATGGAAGAGCATGGCTTGAGGCAGAGAGGAAAAAACAAAGATAAAACATCTGATTGTTCTAAAAATCCATTGTTCAGCTCTGTTTACAATGCCTGAGTCAGGTGTTATCAAAATGCTGCATGTGCCATCCATTTCCAGTGTGTTCAATAGGAAGTTCAGGAGAGTGGGAGGGAGATTTGAGCTTTTAATCTCAAAAGCCTCAGAAGTTATTTAAAACTTGACAAATGAGGTTATTGCAAAGCAACGTTGATATCAAGGAAGGTTTTCCCCACATTCCTTTTCTGCACACAGTAAGGTTTTTACACATATCTATGTTTTTCCACAGTCACACAGATGTGAAATGAATTTAGAGATATTTTGTGTATTTTTCAACTCGCTGCGAGTCCTTGAAAGTACTTTTCTAAGCAAAAAAAAAAAGCTCCAAGAAAAATGTGTTCAGATGCTAAGTCATCTGCTGTCGTTCAAGGAAATAAAAGAAATTGTCCTACTGTGTGTTTCCTTTGGCTGAAGTAACTTTCACCTTGGCTGGACGAAGTTAAACGTTGACATACAAGGCACTGTTCGGAAGCAAATTAAAAGAACTGGAAAATCACACGAAACAAATCACAGGGGTTATTAGGGCAGAGCAGTTTTGGGGATCTGTGCAGGGTAAAACACACCCTTGCAGTGCCTAACTCCCTGTTCCACCCCAGTGGGAATTAGAGTTTCACACAGAGATCACAGCCAAGTTAAAGGGGACCCTGAATCCTTACTCTGAGCTTTCTCTCCAAACTATTCTGTGCCCTGAGCAGTTTTGGCCTCAGGAGGATTCCCTGGGTTTGATTTTTAGCAGGTTTCCAGGCCACACTGCCCTGCTGGGATACAGGAAAGCTGACGGTGTCCTGTTTGCTCGGCTCAGTAGGAACCTCCCTGGCAAGCGAGACGTGGGTAAGGAGCTCACAATCTCCACCATCAGCTCCCAGACCAAGGAGAGGGAGTGTCACTGTGGTGGAAAAGAGCAATAAATCGCCATTTAAAGCGCTGAGAATGCAGCATTTGCATGGTTTGCCATTTGCATTTGAGTCAGGCGTGGTTAAACTCCCCCGGTGGGATGGTCAGGGAATTTTGTCAGGAGCTGCTTTATCTGCCAGAGTCAAAGTCATTATCAACTCTGAAGCCTGCTGCTGTTTGTTCCAGTGACTGGGAACACCAGGGAATTCTATTTCAGATTCCAAACTGAACCTGAACTCTTTGTTTAAAGAAACCAAAATGCTCTTCTCTGCTCTGGAAAAAATATTCCTCAGGTTTTGGTGGACATGCTCTCAACTGGTTGCAATATCAAATAATCCTGGCATAGCACTCTGCTTTCCAAAGGATGCCATGAATGATCAGATACAAATCATCTGGAGGCATTATTTTGGGAACTGGCTTGCCTGAACTTTTAAAACAGATGAACTTTTCACACAGGAGTAGTGACTCCAAATTTAACACACCCTAACGATCTCATTTAATCAGCAGATTGGCAAAGACACCTTGGGCTTCTCCTGGGTTCTACAAGAAACAGATTCAGGGACCTGCAAGACAAAATTAGGAATAACAGAGCACGAACATCCTGTTTTCACTCAGGATTTGGAAACTTTGATACTTTACCTTCTCCGGTGTCTCAAATTATTCACTCAAACAGACTTTCTTGCACATCAGACCAGATGGGTCACTCCAGTTGTACTTTGGGGATTTGTAGAAGGCAAAGAGCTTTGATTAATCAAATGTATTCACACATGACCTGGTACATATATTTTACTTATGATAAGTGCAAAGTTTTTCTTATGAATTCAGCTTGCCCTTAAAATTCAGAAATATTTCTCTTTTCACTAGGGTGATGAAATGATGTTATCACTGTTTTAATAAAATTACATTCTGCCCGGGTGAGCAATGAAAAAAGGAACCAGAACTTGTGGTGATCAGGTAGAACTTTTTGACATCCAGGTGGGAGTGCACAAAGCCTCCAATTCAGGTTTCTATTTAAAGACAACGTTTTTCACCATGGCCAAGCATTGCCAAGCAAATTTTGTAAAAAGCCAGGAAACAAAGTGGCACAAGTGGAAAGGCGACGAGGTTTTGTAAATCTGGGAGCAGGAGGTGGCTGTGAACTCAGGGAAAATAACGGGTGCTTACCCTGTTATTGGGTTTTTCTCCTTTATTTGTTTCCATGGCACCAATTACTGGCCACCATTAGGGATAAAACACTGGAGGACTCATGCCTTTGGTGTGCCCCAGCCCACACAGCACACAAGTAAGAGTGATGTCCACACCAGGGTGAAGCTGAAGGCTGGAAGAGATGAGGATTCTTCTCTTTTATGGCTTTTCACTGTGGAGAGAAGAAAACTGAAATTACTTTTTATGAAGGAGATGAGGAAGAATCCTCACAGCACAATAAAACCACAATATCTGATTATCTTAAATAAACTGCAGCGTTGGAAACTCCATCAAAACCCTGTGTTGGGAAATTTTTAAATATTGCAAATTGCTGCAAATTAATTTCTCCAGTGGCTGCCAAAATCATCCAAACCCATCTAAGAGTGCCACAGTTGTAAGAAACTATTTGGAAAAATGTTTTGCTGACTTTAGCTTGTTAACACTCACCGAATCTGATCTGTCAAATTCAAGCTGTTCCAAGTACTGGAACAAAGAGATGAGAGAAGAAAATTACTGCGTGATGGAGAAGAGCAACTCAAACCTGGTAAACAATCAAAGAAAGAAAAATTACTAAAAGCGTGACTTTCTATATTTATATTTTTCCTTTCGAGTGATTAGGGATGAAGGATGAAATTTATGTGATTTATGCCTTATAAAGAGAAAAGAATTTCTCTTTGCTTAATTTGAACAATAAAACCGGTAGAAACCAGGAGAGCAAATTGATGTCACCAAATGTTTCTGTCTAGATAAAGTTGCAAGGGAAGGAGGAGGACTGGCAGGAAACTTTGTTCTTGGAGTTTATGCTCTTTTTAACCAAAGTAGGTTTGCTGATCTTTGTGTGGTTATTTCTGGTGCTGTGAAGTGATTTAAATATGATGGCATTTCTCATCTTTTCAACTGGGGAGGATTCATTTGACAGGTTCAGAACTGGATGTAGATGGATGTATAGGAACTAGATATATTTTCATCATAATCTAGAGTATTTGAAGACCCAACTCAGTAGCCCAGAGTTAGTTTAGTAACATTTAAAATCCAATTATCCTCCTAATCCATTGCTCTCATATTGCTGATCAACCTCTGCCTTTGCCTTGTCTTTAGCATATATTCAGTCCTAGAAATCCAAGGGTTAATTGATTTCCTTTAATTTGAGTGCATATAATATATATTTATTTATTTTGCTTCAGCTGGTGCATTATTTCTTTTTAAGTTTGATTCACAACACGAAAATTAGTATTTACTACTTTTATTTACTGTTAACTTTAACAATAAATAATAAATGTTGCTGCAGAGTAAAAGTTGTGGCTGCTTTCCACAGAGATCACCTTTTAAACTAAAAACAAAGTCTTTGATCTTTCAATGATATTATAGAGTTGTCACTGAGCTTTTCTCAGCAAGAGCTCTCTGGTTTTCCAAAGGAAAAATTAAATTCTGGATGAAAGTCACTAAAATTTAAAATGAATTGAGAATGTTGCCATATTTTCAGTTCTTGACACTAATGACGGCTTTTAAGCAATTGTGCTCCTCACTTAACACCAGGATATTGTGCAACCCTGGAAGATGTTTCATTCCTCCTTAGTTACACTGCAAGTGTTTCCTAGCAACATGGTACTGGGAAGCTTCAAATAAAAGATTAAACCTTCCTGGGATCACAGAAACGCTCTCCCAGTGTTTTCCTATCCGTGTTCCACAGGCAAATTCGCACCTCGATCTTCCCGACCTTGTCCTGGGAAAGGGTAATTCTGAAGATTTTTGTGCAGAGCACTGGATGGGATCGATGGATATTCGGGGTGGAGCTCCCACAGCCACACAGGGCTGGTTTGTAACTCTCAGCACTGGCTGATCCTCCACTCTGGGCTGGAGTAGCTGTTCCACTGGATTCATCCTTGGGTTTTCCTGGGTGGTGGTGGTGGCAGGATTTCAGCCCTGCACTTGTGCATAACTCAAACACATCTGCAGTGTTTGCCATGGTCTCTCTGGAGCTGGTTACTGCCTGCCTGCCTTTGGCACAGGAGGCTTTTATTTCCTTGCTGATGCTCAAGTGCTTGTTTTGATTCCTGGGAACTTGTGTAGCAAACACTGCACTCCCTCACAGTTCCAAGTATGCTGGGTCTGTATGAGACGGTCTGTGGGATGATATTTACTTTAGAGGTGGTTGTAAATAAAAAAGTCAGTATTTTTTGATTTTCATGATCCATAGATGTGTTTAACAACGTATATCCTGTAGAATAGAATCTCTCAGCTGTAGCTGCTGGTTTGGGATTGCCTTTGCTTTCCTCAAAGGACACTGCAGGGATCAGGCTATTCCACAGCTGTCACTCCACAACCTTAACTCTTTTTATCCTTTTATTATTCTGGTCATTAGGAATGTGTGAACTTCACTCCAAACCCTGACAGTATTCAGGAATATGGCAGCAGCAACCCCAGTCCCTCGAGGTGAGGAAGGAGAGAACAGTTTGGAAATTCCAGCAGCAACCTTTGATTCCATCCAGGAAACTCAGGGCACTCCACTGCTACCTGCAGCTCCTGCCTTCAGGGAGAGGAGGCAGCACAGAAGCTTTCAGCTCTGCATCTTCTCATTCTCCAGCTCGGGAAGAGCCGAGCTGCTTCTGACAGATGAGCCTAAATGGAGCAGAAGGGGCTGCGCCCTCAGGAAAAGGTCGGGAAGCGCAGTCAGTGGGGAAGTCAGCCAGCAGCTCCTGGGGGATCCTGCGGCTCAGTGCTCTTTGCATGGCTGGAGCACAGGATTCCTACTCCAGGCAGGTCAAAGTTCCTGATGCACGAAGCCTGAGACAGAGGAATAACTGAAGAGCTGAAGGAGAGGTGGGAGGAGAGAAGGGCTCTTCCCAGAGAACCTCTCCGGGGCCACCCTGACGTGGAACCTGCAGCATAGACTCGAAAACCGGATCAGAGGAATTATTGAGTCGCTGGAGTAGGATGCCAAGGATACACAAAAATCTCCATTTCTGTAGCAGAGCAGAATTCAGTGAAAGAGCGGAAATTTTCACAGGAAGCAGCAGGCTGGAAGACAAACACTTGTCTTAAGTTTGTGTCCTGGAAAACTCTGGATAGGGTTTAATGAGCTCCCCTGGCTGCCACAGCTGCACTTCACCAGAGAGATTTTAAGGAAGAGTGGCTGTTACCTCACTTTCTCCCAATTAAAAAGAATCTGAACAGATTTATCCTATTTGATTGAACCCACCACAGCTTGAAAAGAAATCAGTTGGTTTATGAAAATGTTGATGGATCAGTAGAAAGAACAGAAGACTTTGGAAGTTTCTTGAATTAGCCTTTGAAAAGGCAGCCAATTTTCATCTTCATTTATCCGGGCACATATGGATGGTTCCATAAGCAAAAAAAAACCACTCAACTTATCTTGGTCTGTTTAGGGTATGAGATCCAAATGAGCTGAGATAGAGCCCTCTGAAATCTGGCTCATCAGTGGTGAAACCCGAGTTTTTATTCTTTGGAAAACTTGTCATCTTGGGACAGCTGATATATTCCAGGTGTGCTGTTAAAGGTAGGATGCAGAAGAGGTTTTAATCAAATTGTGATTCATTAAATAATAATCCTGGAGACTTCTTTTCTCTGTTTGTCATCAAAATCAGAGGCATGGATGGACGGGGATGTTTGTAGTATTGGTGAATTTTCTGGTACAAAATCATGGGGTGTATTTTGATTAAATCAAAGCTCCTTTTTCACCAGACGAAATTACCTGAAGAGAATTTCTAAAATTCACTTTTTTTTGCCTCAACATCACAAGGCAGACTTGTTCTGGGGATTGACAGTCACAACAAATGAGGACATTGTCCCTTTAGAATGTGCCTGAAGCTGGTGATCCATATGATGATGCAGGGCCTGTTGTACAAGGACATCTCCTCATCCCTGGGGTGCTCTGGGAAGTTTTACAGCAGTTTGATTTCATGGGAACTTTCATCCCATGTCTCCTGAATATCAAAATACATGCTAGGCTGTAAACAGATCTCAGTTTTGGATGTAAATATTCAAACCCCTCAAGGCTGAGTTAATAAGTTAGAGAAGCTTATCCAAGGGAGAAGAGAGAGCCTACTTAGGCTGTCAATACAACTCACAAAATGAATTTTTGCGCTCTGCCAAGGGAATGTTGGAGTCAATATCTGCTGCACAGAAAATGTCAGACACTGTAGGAGCACAGAGCTGCCTCTCTTGCACCACTGTTTTCAGAAAGGTGGCAACTCTCCTGCTTTTAGAACGACAGCAATAGTTTGGAAGTTTTGTGACTTTTGCATTGAAGAGCTGGGAAATTTAAGAATTTTTTTCTTCTCCCCATTTTTATTTCTCTCCCCAGAGCACGGGCACGTTGCCAAAAAAGCAAGGGTTTCCTGTGGCTGATATGAACAAGACTGAAACAACAAAAGGAGAAATGACCTGAAAATGCAGGATGAATTACCAAAGGTAGCAAAGGGCTCGGGCTGCAGCAGCGCTCTCCTGATCCGTGATACCCTCACGGGGCAGGATGGATGGTACTGGTGCATTGGAAGGACACCACTGATCCAGAGACCACACCTCCCTGCAGAGGTGCACAAGCCTCTGACTCCCAAACACTGCACCTGTCAGAGGTGAACGGCAGAGGGAGAGGAATTTTGACTGGGAATAAAGAAACCCAGAGCTGAAATAGGCTCCTGTCCTTGTGGAGGCCTCCAATTTGTTATTTCCTGAGATGACAAAGAGGTGGTGACAGAGACGAGCTGCCTCTCCCAAGCCAGGGGCACAGCTGTGCTCTGCTTGACACCTCTGTCAGCCTGGAGAGGAGCACGTTTGTCTGCGATTTTGGAGTCCACAACCCAAAGCTTCTGACAGCCTGAGTGGGACCCAAGCGTGACTTGGGCGACATGAGCACCCCAGGAAACCTCTCCACGCACCGCAGTGGCACAGAACTGCCTCCATCTTCAAGGGGTAGGAAGAAAAGAGGAGCTCTCTGTGCTCTGTACCAAGATCCCCCCTTTGCAGGAGCTCCCCTTTAGCCCAGCAGCACCTGCAGCTCCAGTGAAGGTCCATCCACGAGCACCAGGCATGGACAGAGCTGTGGAAAGGTCTGGAAGGAGGCAAACACCCAATTTTTGGTGTAATACATTTTCTTTTTCAAACTTCATCCCAGCAATTAGCAAAATCCAGAGCCTTCCCTGTGAGGACATCCTGGGTTGGCAGACTGTGTAAGATTTTGGGTAAATTGTTTTTACCTCAGAAGAACAACCAGTTGCAGGTTCCAAACACCCGTTATGGCTTTTGGGAAGGTCTGTGGCATTTCTTTCAGAGGTGGATACGGACACTTAATGACAGTTTGTCCTGAGAATAATGGCAGATGTGGAGATCTGGGATCATCTATCATCTTCCTTTAAGGAACTCCTGCTTGCTCTTTATGGTGCAAAGATCTCTCCTGTGCATGTTCAGCGCCATGCTCTTATTCCTGCCCAGGCCTTCCAAGTGCCTCAGAACATGAATACTAAAGGCAGTATTTAACATAACTGGGATTAATCCACACTCACTCTGGGCTTTTTTCTCCACACTTTCTAGGATTGTGCCATTAGAATTTTTCTTTCCTGGAAATCTGGTCTTGAAGGTCTAAACAGTCTCTTGGAGTCAGAGAGGATCTGAAAGCCAATGCAAGCCTATTTTTTCTCAGAAAGACAGTAAATTTCTAACATTCCCCTCCTGCCCAACTCCTTCCAGTCCATCAGACATGACAAACATTGCTCACCTGCTTCTCTTCATCTTTTCCTCTTCTCTTCCTCACAAAAATCCGTAAGAGCCGGTCCCACAGACCAATTAGCTGTCTCACTGAATTACACTGATCAATTAGTCCATTTGGTCCCTGGCTGCGCTCTCGGCTCACAAGGAGTGTGAGGTAACTGGGTTTAATTTAAAGCCAGGCCTTTAGGTCAGGCTGCATCACCTCATCCCTGTCTGGAGCAGGACTGGGCACGTGAGCTGTCGGTGCAGAGCAGCTGGTGCTGGGCACCTGAGCCGAGCTTTAACTCACCTGCTCCCTGCTCAGAGGCCACAGGATCACCCCATGCCCACCAACACCTGGTCACCACAATGCCACTGAGTTTTGCATAGTGTCAGGGACAGCCAGGGTTTTATCTGACCTCCCCTGCCCAGCTTGAGGTTTTCCAGGATGGCTCGTTCACCCCCTTCAGCAAATTTTGCCTGGTCCTTGAGAAAATGAACAAGAGCAGCAGAGGGGGAAGCCCACCCTCACCTGGCCAGGGAGAAAAACAGATGCAGCTTTCCCATTTGGACTTTAGGAGGGAGAAGAGGATAATTATTTATAAACTGGGCTTGGTACACCCTTTTTTAAATTCCATTTAAGATTTTCAGCTTTTCCATCCAGGAGAACAAAACAGGAACCAAGATTTTTCGTCTTTGCCTTTTTGGGGAGAAGCCTGCAAGGATATGTGAAATTACTGGAATTCTCAGTTCAGCTCAAACCAGTTTGGTGCCCATAACCCCACAGAGAGAGCTCTTCATGGGCAGAACCAGGAGCAAGGATTTCCTCAGCCCGGGTGTGCTTCATTTCCCTCAGGTGACTCTTGGCTGTCAGTCACTGAGGCACTGCCTGGATCTGGAATTCTTTGATCTGGGCTAAATCCCAGCGAGTAAAACAGCCTTTACAGAAGCCTTCTTCTGTGTGAGCAGCAAAATCTTGTGGTTTGGGATTGAAAAATTCAACGTGAGGTTTGGCATTCACTGAATACAGCAGATCCACAGCTGGTATGGATTTGATCGGTGTTATATTCACAGATAAGTGATTTTATTTTCATTTATAATTTCTCTTTTGAGGCAGGGCTTCAAACTATGGCCCACGGTACTTTTCTTACTATGACACAATTTATTTGATTCCAGCATTTTGCATAAATAAATTGTAAAAGTGTTCCTTAAAGCAAGATGCCATATACTGAGATAAGTATATGAGGTCTGAAAGAAATGAAAACTCTGATTTTCAAAGCCATTCTCTGGTGGGCTGACATTCAGTTTTAATTTTCTGCAAGTCAGTCAAAAATATGGACTTCAGATCCCACGGAAGGGACAGACAAAAACTTATCAGAGGGTCAAATAGCAATAGTTGCCAATAGTAAAATTTATATTAATATTTGCCCTCTCCAGCTCCTCCAGGCAAAGATCTCTCCAGTGAAGTCTATTTGAATTACATAGAAGAAGAACATGATTATTACAATCTGGAGAAACAGATTAACATAAAATCATGAAGAGCTGTACTCACCCAGGAGATGATGGTCCTTTTCTTAAAAAATGACCTAAAAAGTACGACTCAGTTTTGAAATATTGCAATTACTTCATCTATTTGAGAAAAAAAACAAAATGAAGAAATGTTATAAAACTATTAAATTGCGAAATTTAAAACAACAGGGAAAAGCAATAAATTACGCACTCAAAACCGGAGAGAAAAAAAAATTTAAGAAAAAAAACCCCAACAACTTCTTACCCTTTAAAACCAGAGCTCTGCCTCCCCACATGAAGGTATCCACAAGCTCCTCCTTTTCTGCTCTTTCTTTTCCACGTCCCCCAAAGTGCTCAGTGCTGCCCTCCCCATCCCCAGCACCTGACGCCGGCCTCCTCCCAGCCCATCCCCGGCTCCATCCCGCTGCTCCCCGTGGCAGGACCGCGCTCCCTCTGCGCTGTCCGCAAGTCTCCTTCTCCATAATTAATTTCAGTGCCGCAGGAATCGCCCGGAGCAATTAAAATTAGGAAATCAAACAGAACAGTTCTCCAGATAACATTTACCACCCTCCAGCCGAGTGAGAATGTCAATATGGCTTGATAGGGGTTCGTTTGGAGCAGAGGAAATGAGTTAAAAATCACAGAAAGCCCCCGATTCTACCGCGGCAAAACAATCTCTGAATGCACCCAGCAGAAGCAAATAAATCACGAGACGTGGCCTTTCTAAAGGTCACAAAATAACAAGAGGTTCAGGATTAATTGGTATTGGCACATCTATTGTAAAGAGAGGGGGAAAGTGATCAATGATCAAATGACACAAAGAGTGCCAGAAAATGCATCTGTTGTAAAATAATGGCAAGGTCAAGGGGGTGACCCCTGGTGTGAGCAGATGAATGCGAGAGTGGGGAGGAAAAGAGTTGTTGGAAATGGTGGGCTTGGGTTGGAAAATGATGAGTGGGTCTTCTGGTGAAAATAACATGTTAAAAGAGCTCAGTTCAGCGGAGAGACAAAGTGTTGGTGAGAGGGAAAGTTAAAGTTAAAACTTTCAAATCATAGAAAACCTGAAGTGGTCAAAAAAACTCCTTTGGAATGCAGGGATAAAGAGAAACTACCAGAGAAGAATCATTATCCAGTGAAGCCATTCTGATAGATAAGTGGGATTGATTGTTCACATGAAAAAAAAAAAAAATCCATAAAATGTATTTCCATGGGACTTTGAGAGGTTTTTTTTTCTGTTTGGCTTTTTATTAATTTTGCATTTAATGAAGATCCTTCACAGTGCCAGGCAATGGGAGCCCCTGGTTGCTGGTGCATCTTTATGGCAGTGAAATCACAGGTGAATGATAAAATCCCACTGATGTCCCCTGGAATTCCACATTCACTCACACAGAATCCCAGGACGGTTGAAGTTGGGATGGACTCTGGAGGTTCCACCAGCTCATGAGGAGATTCCCTCGCAAATGACACAGTGCAAACTTCTCCAGGCTGAATTCTGCTCCCAGGTACCCGAGTGAGTAAAACCAAAACCTGCTGGAAACACATTTGGGAGTGAAGGGGGAAATTTGTACTTTGGGAAGTTTTCAAAGTGTGGCCTGATTTTCTACGCTAAATTCCACCATCCCACAGCACTCACAAATAATCCTGTCACTCCTGAACGCACTTTCAGGAACTCCTTATGGATCTTTAACCCCTTTGACTGAGTGACTTTTAAAGCAGCCTGAGGTTTTAATCCCACGGTTGTAAAAGGAAAGTATTTACTTGGAAAATAAATAGATGGAGCCTGGAGCACCCTGGTTTAGTGGGAGGTGTCCCAGCAGGGTCTGGGGTGATCTTTAAGGTCTATTCCACCCCAAACCATTCTGTGATTCTGTAACAGCACTGTTAGGATACTTATCCTAAATAGACAGCTAATTTCTTCCTTCATTCTTAACTGATCCCATTTTAAGTTAGAAACAGGCATTAAAAAAAATGAACTAAAAGAACGCCATAAACCAACCAACCAACCAAGCAAACAAACCAGGAAAAGGCACTTCTGTGGTTTTCTCTGATTACTGAGGAGCATTTCCGGAAAATTTAGTTTAGAGTGTTAAAGAGTCCAAACACTTGAGATGTGAATGACAGTGACACCACATCTCTGCTTGGATCAATAACCATCTGTGCAACCTTCAGCAAAATCATTACTCGGTTCCGATATCATTTTTGAGGCAAGTTACTCATACTTACAGAAAACCTGAAGACGTGAATGGAAACGTTCAGCTGGGTTTTCCTCACGATGCACGGAGCTGGCTGGGGTGGGACTGTCAGGACAGGCATTTCCAGCTCCTGAGAAGGGCTGCCCAGGTAATCCCACGGAGCCAGCACGGGAATTCCTCTTCGCTGAGCTATTGGTGTGCACCTCTGAAGCACTGGCACAGCAGGAACAAAATGAGAGGGAAGATTGTAACAGGAATAGAATATTTCATCTCCCTTTGATATCAGCTACTTTGCCTGATTCTGCACCATTCTTCTTCCCTGATCGTAATTCACTCCTTCAGCACACAGAGAGACAAGTCTGCTTTGGCCTAATTAATGAAATAAGAGAATGTTTTTCTATTTACAAGCAAGTGCATTGACCACAAAATGTGATTGTTTTGATGTAAATTCCAGTTCAGTTATCACACAGCTAACCCACTTCTATCCCATTTATTTCTTTCATTTATTTCTCTCATTTATTCCTCCCTTTCCACGAGGCAGAAGCATTTGCTGCAGTGGTCACTGCACAGATTCCAGCCCACACTCTGACCACAGCCAGTGGGAAAAACTTCCTGGAAATTCTAGCGTTATGGCTTATTAATGACTTATTATTAATGGTTATTAACATTATTAATCTGAGAAGAACAAGGCTCCACTATATTTACCTGCTATGCAGGACAATACAGAGTGACCACTTTGAAAAGCCTAAAGAAGCTTGTGGAGACAGAAAAGGAAGGAAGCGCTTTATTTTTATGAAGTTCCAGGTCTTATTTCAAGAGCTACAAAATCTCTGCCCTGACACAGCCTGAGGAGCTTCTCATTTACCATCTCCTCACCCTCTGCACTGAGCAGAGACTATCTCTCGTGTCTAAGTCAGGAATGTACAAGCACAGGTTAGAACTGGGGGTTGTTTTAGAGTCAAAATCTGGTTTACAGACCTTAAATCTCAGTGCAAGCTCTGTCTCAGCCCACACATCGCAGCAGTGCTGGCTGGACTCGCTGCAGGGCTTACACATTTCTTACTTGAGCTTGTTCACCCTGCTCCTGGGCAGGAGAAAACTGTTCCCATCATGAGAACTCCAGAAATCACCTGGGAGGAATGTGGGCAGGATAATGCTATTTTGAAATCAGTAATTATTGATAATATAACAATACAAGATGACATAAGCACCTAAAGGGGCTTTCAGGGCTGGAGAGGGACTTTTCACAAGGGTAGGGAGTGTCTGGAAAAGGGGGAATGGCATCCAGCTGAACTAGGGAAGGTTTAATGGGATATTGGGAAGGAATTGTTCCCTGGGAGGGTGGGCAGGCCCTGGCACAGGGTGCCCAGAGCAGCTGTGGCTGTCCCTGGATCCCTGGCAGTGCCCAAGGCCAGGTTGGATGGGGCTTGGAGCACCCTGGGACAGTGGAAGGTATCCCAAGAGGTGGAATGAGATGAGCTTTAATGTCCCTTCCAACCCAAACAATTCCATGATTCTTTCATTTACAACAAACTGTGACTCTTGGTACCCAAAAGTGAATCCCAGCCTTTCTCTCCTACATCTCCTTTAAAAGACTGATGCTACAAGTCAGGCTCACCTGCTCTGAAGTCACTTTGCTGTGTACCACGGCATGGGGGCTTGGGTAAGGATTAAAGATGGTTTTCAAGAGAGGTTTGGAGAGGCAAATCTCTTAAAGATTAATTTCTTTCCAGACACACAGCAATATTCTTTCCAGATACCACAGCAATAAGATTAAGATATTCCCCCTTCCTGCAAGACAAAAATAAATAGGAGGGGAAAAAGCACTAAGATGATTTTTTTTCACCCCCATCTAGTGAGCTGTATTATCTCAACAGAGTTTTGGTGAAGGCTTAAAAAAATATATTAAGTTAAAAAATAAACATTTTCCAGCTTTTATAAAGGGAAATTCCCACTCTCAGCTGGGCATCCAGTGGAAAAAAATGTAGGGATTAGGACAGGTCAGTACCTTGAGGATCTTTACAGTCAGTGATGTGTAAGGGACACTGGATTTGGTTAATCCCCTTCCCCCACGAGGTGATGTGCGCAGGGACCAGCAACAGAAACACGGGGAAACGGACTCAGGCTGCAGCAGGGGAGGCTTGGAGTGGAGATTAGGAAGAATTTCCTCACTTCAAGGGTGGTCAGGCAGCAGGACAGGCTGCCCAGGGCAGTGCTGGGGTCACCACCCAGGAGGGGTGCAAAGGATGTGTGCACGTGGCACCCGGGGCCAGGCTCGGTGCTGAGCGCGTGGGACTGGGCTGGCACTGCACTGGGTGCTCTCAAAGGTCTTTTCCAACCTCAACAATTCCATCATTCTGTATTTCCCTGTTGCTGGTGATGCAATAGCTGGGTTTAGGGATTTGTGTTTATTTTAGCTTTTCGAGTTTTAAATTCACTCAAACGCTTCCCCTTTTAGTTCATGAGAATATTTAGGGGGAGTGCTAAATTCCATACTGCCTCTTTTCTCTTTTTTTAGGGTAACTTTCAGACCAAATTAGAGTTTACAGGATCCCTTTAATTATCTCCATACTAACAGGCTGTTACAGTATTAAAACACAAGCAATAAAAGCCTACTTGATGCAAGATAATTTTCTTATGCAAATGGCTTTGGTTAGGAGTAGGTAATTTATAATCATAAATACTAAATTCAAACAAACAAAGCTTGAGCACTCCAGAGTGCAGTGGGGACTGGAGGCTGCAAATCATTGTGAGTCAGGCTCACAGGAAAAGGTTGGTCCCTTTATTGCCTTTCCTTTCTGTTTCAGACAGACTAAAAGCAATTAAAGAGAATTCAGGGTGTAATAAAGGACATCCTACCATGCTTGTACTTAACAGCTATTCTGGAACTGAAGTATTTTTGAACCACAATTTTAGTATTTTTTTTTAATTTTAATTAAACTAGCACAGTTCTGAACAGAAAACTCCTCTGCTAGTGACAGTTCTAAAATGATTGGAATTGTGTATAATGTATTGTGTATTGATGTGCTCTTTTTCCAGCTGCATCTCAAAAAAATTGTTCTTTTTTATTTTTTTTGATGTCACTTCTTTATTTTGTTGCTTTCACAAAAGGTAGAATTTGTGGTAAAATCTATGAATTCTGAGAAACACAAGCTTCACCTCTCAGATGTTCTCACTTGCTGCATTATCCTTTGAAATTCAATACATAATTATTCAGCAGGAAAGTTACCAGGAGCCACAAAAGCCCTTTTTTACTGTAAATTATTCAGTTGGTGGGGGGATACAAACAGTATTATTTATCATTTGGAGCCTTCTTTGCTGTAATTCAGATTATATTCATCTCAAATGCACTTATCAGTCAAAGGCAAAGCAAGAGAAAACCAGGTGTGACCACTGTTAAATAAATCTCACCTTGTAAGTCTGGGGTCACACTGGTTTGGCTTTTTCACTGCTTTGATTTCCAGCGCTTTCCATCACGGGTAGAACTGGTGCAAACTCCAAAAAGAGGAATCACAGATCGTTTTCATTTCTAGGGAAAAAAATAAATCACAGAGTGGTTCATAACCTACGATTTCACAGAGTCACAGGATGGGTGAGGTTGGGAGGCACCTCTGGATTTCCTCTTGCCCAATCCCCCTGCTCAAAGCTCATTTAACTAAAAACCTGCTTTGCTACAACCTTTCTTTTCCTCAATTCTCCACCTTAGTGTGGGGTTTGCTCTCTGTGTTTATGCAACATCTTTATCCTGTCTGGGAATCATTTCGCCCCAGAAACGCTGATTTATTTCCTCTGGAAGAACAGAAATTCCTGGGCAAGAGGGAACAACCAGCTCTCCATCTTGGATTTCGGTTTCTCTGGGTAAAAATGCTGGCTGAAGGTTGGCTCCACATCTCTGGACCACCTCTGTCCCGTGGTACCCAAACCTTTTCAAAAATTACACTAAAAGATGACAACTTCACCTAAACTCATTTTTCCCGTGTTGCTGTTGCTGCCTACAATGCCAACTGAGAGAATAATTTTAATAAAAACCAATTAAATACGCAACAAATACGCTCCAAATCCAAGAGTCATTTAAAATACTGATGATTGCCAACTGTTACCAATCTTCCCTTAATTTGAAGCAGCTCATCCACAGCCTGGGAACTTGGAACTGGGAATTTGCAGTGACCAAACACCCACTGCCTGTGAAAGATGTGCTGGGAGTGTACACAAGCAGCAAACAGCCCTCCCTGATTAATTTATTGAGACTAAAAGCGAAAAACTCTAAATTAACCACAGGTTTCCAACTCAAATCCATCTGCTTCCTTACGGCTCAAGTGGTGGATAAAAAATGAAATTATTTACTAAATCTAAGAGGAGCCACAGGGCAATGGGTGAAATTGGTTCATGAATCTGCCCCAGTTGGTTTTTAGGAGTAAAACTGCAGAATTAAAAGTGTACTTGGCCTCCAGATGAATTCTGAATCAAAGTATTCTCAAAAAAAGTAAACAAAACTCCCACAACAAAAAGTTTGTGCTCTATTTGAAGTTTTCTTCCAGTAGAAAATGTGTTTAACTCTGACCTGGCTGGAGATAAATGAGAAATTTGTTAAAAGTTTGGAGAGTTTGTGAGAAATGTCTACATTTACTACCAGCTACCACTAGTTTTAAGTTGCTTTAGAAGCAATTTTTTATTTTATGGATTTAACTGTATCTAAATAAAAATTTAGAAACAGAAGGGGTGAGGGGAAAAGATAGAAAATTACTTTCAAAGCATAAATATCTGGTTCCTGACTTTTTGGTGCTCACACAACCTTAGGCTTGGGAAATGAAGAAGAAAATACAAGATACAACTTGAACCTAATATTAAAAAACCAGCAAATAATCTGTAAAGGGTGGCTAAACAACAGTTTCACCTCTGTGGTGATAATCAGAACATTTTTCTGAGGCTGTGTGGGTGCCCTGAAGTCTGTGTTTAATATTAATAACCACCTCGTGGCAGGAGCACTGTGGAGAAGGAAATCAAATGGGGGCTGCGTGAGAGAGGTCAGGGCAAAGCCCAACTATTAAATACAGAAATAAATTTTAGCAATAAGCTCCCTTTCTTTTTCTTGACTCGAGAGGTACGTTTGTAGCTCCTGTTTCAAAGCAAAAGCGCAGAGTTGGTGTTAAATCTACACAGAATCACAAACAAATGTTCCCTGTGATGTGGTTTTTCTGCTTCCCCTTCTTCAGAACCAGGGCATTTTACTGAATTTATATTATAGATGTGTATATACACATTTGTGTGTGTGTGATGGCTTCGCTTATGCAAAATAAATAACTTGAAACGTATTGGTTTTTAATTCACATTACCTGGTGTAAATTGCGAGCCCAAAAACTCTTTATGAGCATCAGGACAAAGGCAAATCTTGGCACGAGATTCATGTGGTGACTTTAATGAGAATCTGTGGTTTTAAAGACCCAAAATCTTTTCTTCATTCAATGCGTTTGGGCTGACAATTAGAACACGAAGGAAAGCAAGGGGGTTATTGTGACTCCCACCAGCCCTGATATTCTGCTAATACCAGAGGAGAACCGTCACAGCTGTGACTTCAAGGGCTCAAAAGAAGAGATGTGAGAGTTATTTCTGTTCAGTTTCTACTCAGAGCAGTGTGAGAATTTAATATTTCTGTATTTTTTTCTCATCACTCCACACCATCTGTACCCACCTCCGTGAGGACTGCGCGTAGCTAAAGGCTTTGCTCACTTCCCACATAGTGGAATGGCCTCCTTGCTATTTAATTCAGGGGGAGAATCCATAGGGACTGAATTTCCCGTCATTTCCCACCCTATAATGCCAGTTCTGATCCCAGTTCCCCGACTGAGGGGGGCAGGAACAGCTCACAGTGGAAAAGCTCAGTCCCACCGCCGGGGCCAGCAGCAGATCCCACACCCACCCACCTCCCTGGGCTCCCAGGAGAGCAGAGTGATTCGCAGATAAAGACAAATAAATCACTCCAAGTGGTGCCTAATGGCCATAAAGAACTAATAAACAAAGATAAGCCACCAGGTCAATAATTGTACTCATCAGTATCTCGCACAGAAGGACAAACCCTTAATTCCTTCAGGTCCTTTCCCCTCCCAGACACGTGGCTGCTGTTTCACTTGCATTAAAACCCTGAGCTGCAGAACACCACAAAAGAGCGTTTTAAACCAGCATTTGAAGCCACTTTTTTAGGTGAAAGAGATTTCAGGAACAAGTCAAAGGGATCCTTTTCCTTCCTGCATTTTAGGAGCTGTCCAAGGCTCAAGGTGCTTTAATTGATCCAAGTTCAGATAATTCAAACTCTAAAGCAGTGCGTGAGCACTGAAGACCCCAAGCACAGACACCCGTGTTAAATATTCCTTTAAACACTTGATTTTGAGGCACTCAAAGATTGGCTTTAGTTCCAATCTAAACCATCTCACCTGAGCTTTTAAAGGTGATTTAGGAGGTGAATTATGGTTTTAAAAGAGCAGGTACAAAGTTTAACTAATTAATGAATTGAGGTTTTTATATCTGGTTACTTGTGCAGTCTGCTGCCTGCAAATGATTTGAAGGATTTGCAGCCATGTAAATTGTGTGAATCACACGGTTGAAGGAATTACAGCAATAAATGAGCTGATTCTTATCTTTCAGTGGATGTGGTTGTTCAGGCTGTGGAGTCAAGAAAATTGCCACAAAATCAACAAGTTCAAACTTCCCCCTTTGTTCACCAACCCAGAATAAATCAGAGAATCATCAAGGCAGGAAAAGAACTCCAAAATCATCAAGTCCAACCTTCAACCACCATGGCCACTAAACCCTTTTTGTCTGAAATCCACACATTATCACAATTTCTGCAATTCATGCCACAAGATCTCAGGAAGCTTCTTAAATGGGAGTTCAGTGAATAAAAAAATAGAGGTTAATTCAGTGATCAGCATTTCAGTAACGTAAAACTGCATTTAATTTGTAAAACTTTATGAACATATGCCATTATGCCTCGGATTTCACACTTAATATGTTTTCAACGTGGTTAATTTAAGAAAAATAATTAAAGTCAACTGAATAACCTTAATAGCTGGTAGTTGTAGAGCTGAATTAGTATTTTTTGTTGCAAATTGAAATATTAAGTCCATCTGTTTTCCTCTGAGGAAATTCCTGAAATTACAGGGTTTTTAAATCAATTTTTCCATGTAATTAAAAATTTAATGAAAACCTACTATCCACTAAAAATAGTAATTTTAATAGCAAATAATTTTTAATAGTAAATAATTTTAACAGTAAAATTAGTAATTGCAAAAACCAAAACCCAAACACCCACCAAGAGGAAGGACAACTGAACACTGATAATTCTTTCAGATGTAATTGTAAAAAGAATATAAATATAAATTAATGCCATTGAATTCCACCAAAGAAGTGACTGCACAGATTTTTATCAGTTTGGAAACCCCCATTTTCCATGCAGGGCCTTTCCAAATTTGCTCTTAATAAACTGCTGGGACTTCTGCATGAATTAACTATGGAAACAGTGGAAACAACTCTACTTTATGGTACATCCTTTAGAAAACATCTATAAATATATATAATATCCTCTGTGTATTTGTGAGTCAATATCTGAGACCCTGCCTGGATAAGTCATAGATAATTTATCTCACAACGCCCACATACAGCAGATATCTCAGATTTTACATTCCTTTCTACTTAATGCCAGAGTAAATGAGAACTTTGAGTCCCCACATCCCCAGAGCTCAATTAAAGCCGATGTTTGAGACACTGACACCGAAATCAGTTTGCTCGTGCAACATTCCAGCCCATTTTCCAAACAAAGCAGAAGGCAATTTATCCCAGGCTCTGTGCTCTGCATAATAAACTTTTTCTCTTTGTTTAACAACGTTGTCTTGAAAACAGCAGGGTCTGGGGTAGATTTGCACCATATCAGGGACAAGAGAGCCCGGAAAGTCACATTGTGTTAATGCTCTGAGTAGGCTTTCATCATTCAATATATCGTCTATTTTCACAGCATTAAAGGGCTTCTTCTAATTTGTTTATTTGTATATTTATTTATAGTTTTATTATTTATTTATTTACATATTTATATATTTAATTTATATATTTATTTATTATTATTTATTTATGTTCTATTATCTGAAACTACTGCATTCAAAATCTACAACTTTCTTTAATTCCCAATGCACTTTAAAAATGGGTTGTGTTTAGAACACTGAAACCATGAATTCCTTCTCTAAATACAAATTCAGTGCCTCAGTTTTTTCCTCTATATTTTTTTCCCCTCTCCCAGTATCCTTGCTGCTGGTAACCTAATGCACATTCCAGCAGATTCCTGTGGGAATCCCTCTGCCACCTTCCTGGGAATTAATCAGCACCTCCAGTGCCTGTGAAACCTTTGCCAGCGTTAGCAGGAGGAGATGGAAAATGCTGCAACATTTAATAAAATTTGCTGGATATTATATCTCCTTTTGGAGTTGGGGGTTATTTTCTCTACCCAGAGTTGAGAGCTCTGTGAACAACGTGGCAAATCCAAGTGTCACTGGCACGTCCCCGGGTGGGAGAGCCCCGGACACCTCCCAGGCTTTCCAGAAAAACCGAGCCAGAGCAGCCTCTCCGAGGTTATCTGAATTATTGTGCTGGGTTATCTCCACCCCACTGGCTCTCAGGGTTTACTCCTATTAGACACAGGCAATAAGCGACCCTAAAGCCTCACTCTAAACTGATTATTTCAATCATCTCAAAGAAATTCTTATTTTCTTCTCTACGTGCTCCCGCATAAGTTGATATACAGGTAAAGCTTGTGGTTCAATCTGATTTATTTTAAATTATCGGCTGATATAGAAACTGAACTAAATATTTATGGGCTGCCAGTGGCAAATGAGAGGTAATTCATTTAATAAGTGCAGCAAGTATCAGGTATTTGCTGTATTTCTGCAGCAGAGCAGTGAAACATTCACTGGGACTGCAAATATTGGTGGCACAGGGTACAAACAATGGCTCAGAGAGATCCAAAGATAGGTTGGAACAGAATGAAACTCAGAGTGGGGCTATCACACATCTATTTAATGAAAGAAATCTTAATTTATAGTTTTAACTCCGACTTGAAATTTAAAAAAACTCTAAACAAATAAAACCCAACTAAAGTTTCTGCAAAGAGAAAGTTCTGAGGTGTCACCTGTCTTGAAAAAAAATAGAATTACATATAAGAAATTTAACTGAGCCTAGGAGGAGTTGATAACTTGTAGCTGGAACTGAGAGATAAAAGATTTAAAAGACAATGTTTGAGGAAAAAAATGGGCTGGAGATTTTCTATCTCAGTGGAGTCAAATACAATGTTCCACCGGAGAAACCTCACACAGGAACTTTGTTTTAATGAGCGGATTTTCGTTCCTTTCACTCCAGGAAAAGGTTTAAATATAACCATTTTATGACTTTGTCACACTTACAGATTCTATTAATAAAAGAATGAAACAGAACTTACAAACTCGCTGAATTATGAGCTGTGTTTGAAAAGGAAGAATTTACGTTCAAACCTTGGTTTCCAATGGAATGATCCCATTACTAAAATGACTTTTTTTCAATATACATCCTTTAGGTTGGGGAAGACTTAACTTTGAATTCAAATGCACAGGAAGACATCTGAAAAAAATATAATTATCATCCATATTAACTTCTTAATTAGTCCTTCATAGTGCATGTAGAGAAAGCATAAAATTTCAATAGCATAGGTGTTACTAGAGACAATATTTTATTGGCATCAATGAAAAAGTCACGTGTTGAAATCCAGTCACTTTCCCTGTCAGAAGATAAATAGTTTTTCATGCCTTGGTAGTATTTAAACCTATAAAAACATCTCCTCCATCATCCACTTGGGAAAGAGCATGTTTTCTCCAGCTTTTCTGCCAATCAGACAAAAGACAATTCTTATTTTTCTCACCTTTGTAAAGTTTTTGCTGCATTCACAATTCCTGAAGTATTGAATTTCACTGCTGTCTCTAGCCCTCCCTCATCCCTTTTCATTAACCACTGTTTGTACACTCATTTAAATGCAATTTTGGGGATCAACACTTAAAAGGAAAGTGCAGCAACGCATCCAAAAAACAGCACCAAACTCTCTGGACCAGGTGCACACAGAGCCAGGAGCACCTTCACATTCTAGAAAGCAAAAACATCAGTGTTTAGCTTGAGAGTTCATCACAAGAAAACCAAGTTTTCCATATTGACTCCAGATATTACTGTTCGGTGCATACAAATGATTATTTGTACGGACACAGCGAGCAGTGAGGGCGACTGCCTGGAATTCAGAAGGAAACAAGATTTATTCATCATCCGAACCCCTTTTCAAGAGTGGCCAAGGAAAAGGTTCAGAGAAAAACACAAGTCTCTCTTGACAGAGCTGTACAAAGGGTGGCCCAGCTGTGCAGAGCACGCCCCGGGAGAAAGCTCTGCCCACCCTCGAGAGTCACCTGGTTCCTGAAGCTCTTCCACCATGTGTGTTGTCGTGGTCGGGACTGCAGAAGCAAAGGAATGCCAAAAAAATTCCTGTTCTCTGTTCCTCATCAGTCCTGTCCTTGCTGAGAGGTTAAAAACCCAGTCTGCAGCTTTAGGGTATTGGACTCCCAGCATGGATATCTTCTGTAGAGATGAAATTTCTCCTGTGCGGGACACGCGCTCCCCACCATCCTGCCCAAACACCCATTGGTTGCTGTCATTTATTTATTTTTCCTGTTATATTAGAAGTACTTGGGCAGAATATTTGGGTTAGGATAAAAACTCCCCAAATGTGGACAAGTTATCACTGGGTTCTGTCCTGTTTCATGGCCTGAATTAATCAGGAGATCAAAGCCAGGTAAGACCCCATTAACATTTATGCAGATTTGATAAAACCTCACTGATTTATTCTTTCTGCATTGTGATGTTGTTCGAAAAACCTGTGAGACTGAGGTGGAGTCATTCACTCCATCTGGATTTTTAAAATTATTTCTGTATCATTCTTATATCCATGGACTTGTTAGTAAAGGAATTAAATTCTCCTGTTCCAACAACCTTTTGTAGTTGTTAAATCTACAATTTATTTGTAGAAACCTGGACTGGCTTGTTACAGAAGCAATGCAATAAAATGCCTTCTCAAATTAAATATTCTCTAATTCTCTGGTCTAGCTGCACATTTTAATTATGACTCTAATGAATTGTAAATGTGACATCAGAATTCTCGTCTGACACCAAGAATTTGGATTTAATTAAAAAAAAAATAGAATTATTCTAAGCAGATGTGTTTAATGATCAGGGTGCAATTAAAATATGCAATCAAGCTTGCAGAAAGTACATAATCTCAGGATATATTTACACAATGTTCTCTTTGTTCCGCTGGAAACTGTGCTGGTTTCTGACACTGAACTAGAAATGTGCCTTGGGCCTCCTCAGGCAGGTTTTGCATTGGCAAAAAAATGGCAAATTTAGTGTAAATAGAAGATTTTACAGGTCCTACCCATATCGTACGCAAGGAGAATTTGGTGTAATTTAATGAGGATTTGGGTTTTCTTTCTTCTCCTCAGCTCTTGGTCTGAACAAGAGCAGCATTTTCAAATATTTCTATTCAAAATGCAGCAGCTGCTGTGGAGATGTGAGGGAGGGACCGAGCAGGAACATCTCAGCGGATTTTCCCAAAGGCGATTTGACAAAAGGCGGATTTTCCCACCCGTTCCGTAGAGACTGCACCGAATCTCTGGCAGGGCCAGCCACCATTTCATCTCTGCTTTCCCTTGGAATTCCTTGGGAATGCACCTCTCTGAACAGCCCAGAGTTCCTTGAAGAATGATGGCCAAAATCTTCAGTCCAGGTCGTCGTTGCAGGTGAGAAAAGCTGGTTAAGGCACGGAGCCATCGACCTCAGCCAACCCGCAGGAAAAATGCGTTGTGTTTGAAAAGGGGATTGAAAAATCCTTTCTGTTTAGATCAAATGCTTGAGAGAGGGAAAAATGTTGGTCAAATATCTGAATATCTGACTTAAGTGGAACTGAAATCACTTCTCTCCATGGGAAATAACTCACAGTCATCAAAGTTTTTGGTAATTTTTAGTATATCCAACCAAAGAAAGGAGGATTTTAAAAAATCCTGCCTCCTCTAGCCATGCACATTTCCTTTGCTTCTCTCTTTCTTAATTAAAAATATCTGCACACCCAAAGGTACAGACTTGGATCTGAACAATGACCTTGAGAACAGAATGATTAGAGATGCACAAACTGCCCAACACTTTTAACATCCCAAGAATTGTGATGGGTAAAAATAAATGAACGTTTAGAGTTTATGCTTATTTGGGGGGAAAAAAAGAGAGAATTCTCATAAGTGACCAGAGACAAAAATAAATGAATGTTTAGAGTTTGTGCTTATTTGGGGGGAAAAAAAGAGAGAATTCTCACAAGTGACTACAGACATATCAATTATTTATTTCTAAAAATTACAAGAGGGAGTTCATTTAAAGAAAAGAGCAAAATTTGTTCATATTTCCAAAGTATTATTAAAAAACTTTAAGCCCCATGAAGTAAAAAGTGATTTTTGTGAGGTCATTGGATTGTGTGCAAGTTGGATTAAATGTATTCTGTAAGAGTTAACTGTATTTGTAATAAAGCAGTTTAAAAGTATTTGCCATGAAATTCCCGTGCCCTTCAGTTCCTTTTTCCTTCAAACAAGAGAAGGGATTGTTCATTTTGCCGAGCTGCTGGGTGCCTGAGAGAGGGAAGATGCCTTCACCAGCACAATTAGCTTAATTAGCACATATGTATAATGGCTCGTTAAGAGATGAGCAGGAGTCTGAGGGGAAAGGAGCAGGGTTTGTGGTACAGCTGCAACAACTTCCTTCAAAGACAAACTGGGTGGGCAGCACTGTCTGATACAGCAGGAAAAGTCATTTGGGCTCCATAACGTCGCTGCAGACATTGCACATAAAAAAGGTGATTTTTTAAAAGAGACAAACCACATCCTTGAGCCATAATTTTTCTGGATTCCCTCCGCTCAGCCAGTGAAATGCAAGTAATTAAATTTCTATGGTTCTGCAGCCCGGCATCCGCAATGAATTATGCTCTCGCTGGGTTTATTTTTCATTTGGGTTACTTTGCATTGCCATAAGTGACAGGAAATTTCTGTGAGTATCTCCCTAGCCCAGGACACTGGCTCTCCTTTAAATAATGCACACTATGGTTCTGTAAGAAAATGTTCCCTTTAACACAGGAACTGTAGTGGCATTTCATGTTTTGGGTGATGGGAAGGTCCCTTTGCCTGAATCTTTTAGATTCCTCATTTAACGAAAGCTTCCAGCTCAAGCTCCAGAGAAAGAAATCAAACTAATAAGACAAAATGACAAAACTGTAAATTAAACTCACAGATTAAACAGAAAATTAAAATTGGGGTTGGGGAAGGAATTTGATTTTAATAAAATAAATTTAGATTTTTAAATTGTTGATAAATTCCTCGTCCTTCTGCAAGGACCATCTTCCAAACTGGAAGGTTCAGTAAAATCAGTCTTTCCATTACTCTGTTCCTTTCCCAGTGTCAATAAAAACCAGTGCAAGAACTGATAGCATTGGCTTAGAAAATTGATATATATTGGATGAAAAATAAATGACTGAAAAAAACATTTTAAATTCCATTTTATTGCTATTGTATTAAGCCAGTTCTGAATTTTTCAAGTTTTTCAATAAAAACAAATGAAATAAATTTTTACAAAAACAAATAAAAATTTTAAAAATCCCCCAAAAAATTCACTTTAAAAGAGAAGAAGTATTTTTCGATGTTTTCAACTGCATTTTTATGGGAAAATTAAAAATGTGATAGATACAAGGAGATAAAAGTCTTTAGTTTAGAAGAAAATGTAAATTTTTTTAGGTGAAAGTCCATTTGAAATGACAGCAACATTGGTTGGATATTTTCTTACCTTGTGAATTTGATGAGTTGGCTTTTCAGTTTGTACTGCAGAACTTGGATGTTCATTTACAACCTATTTGTGAAAAGAAAATTTAAATAAAGACATCCTTTTATGAAGCTATTTGGATCAGTCAAAAGCCTCAATGAAACAAAATATTGAGGTGGATTTTGAGTTTTGTTTTCTGGAATTATTAATGAAATATTATAAACCCAGATATAAATATTAAAGGGAGCACTGTCGATGCAGTGCGATCCATTGAAATACACTGAATTTCAGGCCCTGGTTTCTATATTTTTCTTTTATCCAGGACTAAGAGGTCATTATTGTACCATTAACAGGAAGTGTTTTAATAAGAAATTAAGTCATAAATACTTTTAAAACCTGGACTTCAAAATCATCCAGATGCTTTTCAAGTACAACTCTCCAGCACCATTTAAGAAATGGTTTTCACTCCATTCCCATTCAACTTCTCTTTTTCCTTTTTATAATGGATTGGAATAATATTCATTTCAGATCTGTCATGTAGCTCTATAAAAAGTCAGATTTGATCTCCAGCTCAGGCTTTGGAGACGGTTCCCTTTCTCTGCTGGTTATTTTATCTGACTGATTCAGCAACGCAGAGCTCAGATTGTGGCAGCCGGGGTGATAAAGTCCAGGGAACTGGGAATTGTCAGGCTGATTCCTGAAAAAACGTCTGATCAACTCACCATTTCCTCAGCATGTGTTCAAAATAACGGCTCCAAGATTCCCAGAAATATTATCAGGAGGACTCAGACAGAAAAGTGAAGAAATGTCACCTAAACTCTGCAGAAAAGCACCACCAGCAAAAGGCATTGATTCAGGAATCTGCATTCTCTAAACGTGAATCAAAGAAATACTCCCTACAACCTATAGAATGTGGGAGTGAGACTAAGAAATTTTGATTTTAATCAAAATTTCAAATCAATTTCAATCAATTAAAATTAAAAATTTGATTTTAATATAAGCTCTGTATCTGTACATCTGTAATATCTCTAAAAAACAAAATAAAATTTAAGTTATGACATTGTGTCCAGATCTTTTTCCTGCCACAGCTTGGAATATCCCTTTGTGGTCCCCAAAAAATCTACCTTGGAGAACACAACTCTGAGAAGTTTTGTCCAGCTGAAAGGGTGAGGGGAAAATCCCCATTTCTGTGGATTATGGATGCTGGAGAGCAGCAAAAGTGCACCCCTGGAATGTCAAGAAGCTCCAGGTCCCCCTGGTGCCAGTTTTGTCACCAGACAGAGCTGAATAACCCCACTAATTCCCCTAAATGCCCACGGGAGTGGCTGAGAGCAAAGAGGGCCCCTTGGCCATTTTTTGCTCCTAGAGAAAAGTGACTTTGATCCCTCCCTGATTGAAGAGCTCAGGGCACTTCTGGGGCGAGCCCTGGGCCGGAGGAAGGGAGCTGCAGCCCTGTTCCCCGGGCACGCAGAGCTGTGCAACTCTGCTGGCATTTATTTAAAGCAGTGATGAACTCTTTGATCTCCTTAATCACATAATCCAGAGAAAATGATGCTTGACCACTCCAAGAAAAAGTTCCAAATTATTCGTACGCGACTGTAGAAAGATTTGTTTTAACCTGGTTTGCCCTAAAGACACTCTGCTTCCACCTCGGGAAGGTTTTTTTAAACCAAAATTAGAAAAAAGTTAAATTCATTTTCATTCTAATTTGTTCCATTTCTTTTTCATTAGCTGCTTGCTTGCTTTTTATAATACTAAAAGTGACTTAAACAGAGCTTTAGCTGGAAACTTAATTGGGATCAGCTCTCTCAGCTGGACTTTAGGTAAACTATGCTCCTCTAATTTATATATATATATATTTTTTTTTTTTTAAATCCAGTCTCTAATACACCATGAGGACTTAAAGGAACAGATTTTAAATGATAATTATATAGTGAGGTTTTACAAGGGGAGAGCACCAACCCAGCAGCAGTGTTTGGATGGAAAGGGTATTTAAGGAAGCAGAGTCCCCCAGCCTTGCTCCTAATAGAGGAAAAAATCACAAATATAATGTCTGTAAGGAGCATCTATGGCAGTGGCTGAGACTTGCTTGAAATTTATGAAAATGATTTTGTTTTCTTGTTCTTTTTCTCATTTGTGACTTTTTTGTCAGGTTTCCAGAGGAAGAAATTTTAATTGTTGTTAGGCAACATTTCTTCAACATCTTATTCAACCTCCAGCGCATTTCACTCCATCCCAAGGTTGTAGGAATACAAAATTTAAATTACTGTATTTCTTTCATGAGTATAAAAGTTTCATAGCTCATAAGCATCACAAGTGCCTTCGAAATTTGAGGGTTATCAAAGTCAGTCAAGAGAATTTAGAATTGCTTTTTCCTGGTGAAATATTAAATTTATTTCTTGAGAAATATTTTTATTTATTACCACTCCAAGAAGAGCTGGCAGCTAATAAAGCACTTGGGAGCTTTTTGTCTCTCCTTCCATCTTCCCATGTTGAAACTAAAACTGTTGCTGGAGGCGTTTTATACATTCAATAGAAAAGCTTGGAAGTTGCTTTAGAGAACATTGTTTATTTAAACGTCTAAAATATTTTACTTCTCATCTGTTAAAACAAATTTGCTTTCCTTTCCTTTTTACTTCGTCTTTGCTTCTTCTCTGAATTAAATGTATTTTCTCACATGTTCTAACCATTAGGATTCCTTAGCTGTAGTAAGCATTTTGCTTCATAACATATCTATAAATTTCATCCTAAACAAAGTGATTACAGATTAGAGTTGATTCTTATAAAATTGTCTAAAATACAGAGGACTTGACCTGCTTTATTTTTGGTCCTAGTTCAGCAGGTTTTATAAGTCATGGATGTCCCTTAGGTGAATAATTCCCAGTGATTTTTGTGTTTTGTGCAGGTGCAGAAGCAATGGATTGAAACCACAGAGTCAGAGAGCAGTTACGTGAGAATTAAAAGAAATTAATTGGTGTGAAACAAGACATCTCTGATGAAAATGTGCAGTTAGAAGAGTGAGATTTCAGGAAAAGTGCCTGTACATGAAATGAATGGAGGATGGAAGATGGAGTTGTGCCAGATTTTCCGAGAGGAGCAGGACGTGGTGGGAGCTGAGGTGTTTATGGACAATGCACGGGCTTGGCACCTTTCTGTCACACTCTATCTTTAAATAAAGCTCCACTCCTGCTTTAGGAATCCCAAACACCCCTCTCAAGCCAAGATTTTTGCGCTGTGTTTGTTCACAAAGCTCATCCCACCACGGCCTGAGACGCTGCAGCTCCACAAGGTGACAGCAGATGAGCAAATTCCTCATGTTGCAAAACTGGATTCCCTGGGAATTGACTGAATTTCTCGCCTGAGGATTTAAAACCCCGAGTGATGCATTTTATGAGCCCAATCCTTGCACACAGTGGGCCTCATGCCCCTCTCCTGTTCACAGTGGTGTTGTGCCTCTGATCTGCAGGGCTCCTGTCTCTGCTCCGTGGTGTGGAAGGCTCTGAGCTGGGAGAGGCAGGGACTGGGAATGCTTCACTCCCCCCCAGTGCAGCCACACCTGCTGCCTGGGAAAGCCCCTCAAAAGAAGGAGCTCCCAGATTTGTAAGGATAAACATAACCCAGAGATGGATTCCAGACACAGGGTTTAACTTGATGTGACAAAAAGCACGGATAGACTAAGAATTATCCTGAAATCAGTTTAGTGGTGCATTCCGGGCTGTGGAAAATTCAAAGAATTTGTATAACGTGTTTCTGCCATACTGAACTATGAAATGTTTCCTTAGAGGAGCCTTAAATACCAGTTACACCTCGTTATTTTTATTTATAAATTCAAATTCTGGCCTGGATTCAGAAGAAATTGGCACTATAACTGGAGTTTCAGGGAAAAGTGTAATTTAGCAGCAGAGACAGAAGATAAATACAACCATTTACTCATTTCGCTAAGGCCAGCCTTAACTCCTTAGCGGTGGGATCTTCAAAAAGCACTCAACACTCCCTCATGCTCCCCTGAAGTCAGATAAAAATCCCCACTCCGTTTGATCAGACCATCTCTTCCTACACTCACTGCTGTTGGCAGTTATCAAAGGTGACTGGATACTGCCTTGGCCTTAAGAAAAATTCAGAACTTTCTCTTTTTCATGTGACTTTTTCCATCTGGTCAGTCACAGTTACCCAAATAACTCCTGCTTGTTCCATGAAGTTCCACACCTTCCTGTCGAAGCAGGAATAGGTTAGAGCACACGAAACATAAAATCCAAAGTACAAGCTTCCCTCAAAAGCCAAATTAGATTTCGCACCTCGGTTCTCCCTTGCTTGTCCCCGGGTGAGAGCATCCAGACAAGTTCATTGATGTTCATCGGCTCTGACATCTCAGCAAAGTCCACATGAATTACCCAAGGAACTCCAAGCCCACAAGCCCTTGGAGAGAAGCATCCAGTGCCAAAGACAGCAGCTACAGACAAGGTCTACACACCCTACAAACCCTTGGAGAGAGAAAACTCTTCAGGCTCCTGCTGGTGGTATTTTAGTTCCCCTGCCTTTGTTTCATGTGCTCCTAAAAGCAAATGTCAGCCAGGAGGAGTCATTTGTAGGAACTCTGGTTGTTTGGCAAATTTCTGTCCTGGATAAAGTTTGGAGCCCGAATAAATTGTATCACGTGTCTCTTATCAAGGGCAGAAGAAATCAGCATTAGGGCCTGCCAGGAAAACTTTTTCAAGCAGTGCAAGACAGAGCACGGAAGACTTAACTCATGCAAAGAAAACCTGTTCGTTAATTAAGCTGTCAAGCTCACTTCATTAAATAATTTATCCTCTCATTAGTTTTTACTGGGCACTTTGTTTCACTGCACTTCAGTATTCAACTGAATTTCATGAAAGAAAACATATTTCTGAATAGATCCTACCCAAAACCACTCGTGGAACGTATCTGGAATTATATGGATATATGCATTAAAAATTTTCGTGTGATGTTAGAATTTCAGCTGTTTGGGTGCATTTTGTTATTTTTAATGAATGATGAAAGGAAACTTTCTGTTTACATAGATGTTCATGAATTTTAATGCAACACTAGAAGGAATTAAACCAAAAAGCACATTTAATATGGCAAGATTTCCCACAGACGGCTCTCAGTGATATGAATATTTACTTTGCATTGTTTTGTGAAATGAGACAACCAAGAGGCTGCCCCATTCTAATACTGGGATAATAAGCAACGAACTCAGGATGTGCCACAAAGCCTTTCTATAAAATTCAGAGATGTATTTAAGCTTTAAATAGGTTTAGAAGAATTTTAACAATCACAACTTATCACAATAACAAATAAATTGAAAGCATGAAATAAAAAATGTGAATAGCAGTGAGCATTAAGCACTAAAATTTCATGGCAGCATCAGTTAATTCTTTTGTTTAGAGCACCCTTTAATTCTTCATCTGAGTTCGTGTTGGTTATTTAGAGAAGGAAGAGCTTTAGAAGTTTGCTTTCTTAATTCCTCTTTCAAACCACAATTGTCATCATAGACAGCTCCCAATTCTACTTCAGCGTAATCATTTCTAAAGTTAATACAAATTATTTATGTGCTCTGAACCAAGGTACCTAAAATACTGAGATATAAGTGAGTTCTGAACTTCAGCCTCAAGCATTTTGTTTAGAACTAAAATTAGGAGTTAAAAACTTGGATTATATTCTATTAATTATACTAAATAGCAGTTTTTCCTCCGGCTGATCAGGATGGAGAACACAATGAAAAGGGGTGTTCAGTGTTTTTCAAGAAGGTTTGATCTGGCTTCACTTTGCTCCAGAGAAGCTGAGCATCCCGAGGAAAGAAGAAAAAAATAAATTCAGTAATTTCCTTCAACTAATCCTAGGATAAGCATGGGTGAAGAGAAGAAACCAAAGTAAATATAATTACCTCAAGATCAGACGATTCCTACAGAAGCTCATGACGTCATCAGGCTTTTTGCACATGGGGCGGCCCAAATGTCACTTGCAAGAGATGAAGATGTGACCAAAGTCATCCATCAGGTTTGGGACACCTAAAAGACAGACCACAGCAGCCTTGCTTGGTATGATAATCAGAAAAGACTTCAGTGTAGAAGACTAAGTAAAGAGTTACATTTGTCTGTAATTATCTGTCTACAAAACTGGGGAAAGAAGGCGAAAAAATAAAGCTTTTTTTTGAACACAGAAAGAGCAGTAATTCAAATAACTCACCAAAAAACGTGAAGAAATGAGAATAATGAGCAACAACACGAGGAACAAGCTGGTTCTGCAGGACTTCCGTAGACAACGGGTTTGTACATGGTGGCGCTTTGACTCTACAGAATTATATTGTAGTCAGCAATCCCTTGTGACAGCACTCACCAAACAGGACAGGAAAAAAGCGAGAGGGATCTTCCCAGAAATATCCAAACTTGCCTGAAGTGACATTTTCCTGACATGTGCGGAGCCTGCTCACCTCGTCTGGCACAAGAATTGCTTTTAATCAGGTCTGCACTGAGTCACTGCAGAGCACAGGAGTGGTCAGGGACCAGCGTGAACTTCTCTAAAGGATGTGAAATAACAGATAACAGAGTCAGAATTCTGACTGCTGCTGATCTCTCCTGGAAGTGCTGGATGCGTTCAGCCACTCCTTTTTATATAAGGAAATTTTCTGTTCTCCGCCTTCTTAAGAATGGAGTGAGCCTTATTTCACAAACATAACGAGCAATAATAATAATTATGCCTTCATTATCCATAGGCCAGCCAGGGTCAGTCTCTTTTTGGACAGAAAGGGATTTTCAGGCTAAACTGCCCCTACAATCTGAGCATAGTGTTTACTGGTGGGCTCTTCTTTAAGGAACTGGAGGTAATCTGTACTCTGTTAAACAAAGACAGGAAGGAGCAGCTCTTTAATAAATTGATGGCTTATGTGGTGTTTGCAATGCTTTCCTTCTTATCCCACAAGATTATTTTGGACATTTGGGAAATGATCAGATCAAAATTCCCCCCAACTGTGGGGTAAACAAGACTAAATATCTCATAATTTAGGAGTACAACAGCTCTTTCACTTGATTTTTCTCACCTGTGGAGAAACTTGGAAAATTCAAGTTATCTGTTCAAGCAGGTGTTGATTGATTACAACAGATCCATGCCACAGAGCCAAAGGAATGTCCATACTTTCTATATTTTTAAAAAATATTCCAGTAAGGGATGGTTGTGTTTCATTCAGAGCCTCTTCCACAATGATGAATTTACTGCTGAAATTACCAGCCGGTTTTGCTTGAAGGGACAAACATGTTCCTAAATGCTAAATTCTGTCATGTTTCTCTTTATTTCCACTTCAGTGATTTTTTCATTTGTAAACAAAACCCTGGTATTTTTAGCCCAGATTATTATTAAATAATTAATAATTCATTGAGATATAAATTTGGCTAAGAGTATGAAGTTGTTTAGTTGCTTGTCACTGTTGGTTATTTTCATTTCTTAACGTTACAAGTAAAATCTTGAGAATTCACAACTGAATTCTGCTTTAAAACTCCTAACTCGGGCCGCTACAATACTTTTTGCAACCTTTGGCATTGATGAAGCTGCTGAGGGAGTACACCTGAGAATTTAATCTAACCTGCCTTCATGATAACACACAATATTTGCTAGATTTCACCGGGATTTATACCCACTTCAGTAAATTCCCACTGATCTATAAACAGATTTAGCTCGTGTCTCTGCTGCTGGGCACATTACTCACCATCCCAAAGGCTGAGATTACCATATTTACTCCAAGGTACAGTTTATAAAAATGCACGGGGTTCTAGAGAGAAAAAGAGGTAGAAAAAAGTTTGCAGCTTCTCCAACTTCAGGTACGCTTGAGAACAGATCACAGCAGCTGTATATGAAATTTAACTGCCCAAACATCACATAGTTATGTAGGGGCAGCATTAAACAGACCCAAGAAAACACCTGCACTCTGTATTAAGGTATTTTCCAAAGGAAACTCATAGAAGACATGGTTGAACTCCATTTGGATGTGGTTGTTCCCAGGAATGGATCCATAACTTGTTGAAGATCAAAAAAACCCATTAAATTTTGGGAGGATTTCCTCTCCTCAGAAGAGCACAGCCTAAACTTGTGAGCCATGGCTGAATTTTCTCCTGAGCTGCAGTTCCTATTTCCTTACAACTTCCTTTGCTTCAAGCACTTCAGTCCCAGCAGTGAACACAGAGATAGATGGAGCAGGGGGTTGTGTTGTGTTTTCTGTTTGTTTGTGCTCCCAGATCCAGGAACTGTGGCCATCCAATCATGAAGATCATCAAACCATGTACAGATGTTTGGAAAACACAGTCCCTTCCCTTGAGAAACATTTTTCATTATTAAATAGGAGCCTGGAAACCCCTTGGGTCCGCTGATCCAGCTCTGCAGAGACACGAATCCTCCAACTCAGCTTTCCTCTCTGTGGTACTTCACTCTAACTTTGGAAAATTAATTCCTCTCCAAAGTTACAAGATCCTTCTAATTTTTATTTGTCTTTTAACTGGAAATGAGCTGTGCTTCAAGGTCTTGTTGAGTTATTGTGACAGTTTCGATGATGAAATTCAAAATTAGTCATAGCAGTCAGTGGTGATGCCTTGGCCAGGGTTATTTAAACAATGGCAGCGAGACCTGAGGGTGCTGGGCAGGGGTGTTTGAGCAGAATTATTTATATGTGACAGAGACATTCTATCAAATGATTACTTAGAACAGCTAAGAGGTGGAATTGGAAAGAATTCAATGCATAAATGAGCAAATCATTCTTTGAAACTTCCATGTCACCTGAATTTTACTCGTTCTCTCTAAAATTTCTAAGGGTTTATCAGGTGGGCTTGATATTTTCTGTGTCAGAACACATGGAATCATGGAAAGGTTTGGGTTGGGAGGGACCTTAAAGCCCATCCAGTGCCACCCCCGCCATGGGCAGGGACACCTTTCACTGTCCCAGGCTGCTCCCAGCCTGGCCTTGAGCATTGCCAGGGATCCAGGGGCAGCCACAGCTGCTCTGGGCACCCTGTGCCAGGGCCTGCCCACCCTCCCAGGGACCCATTCCTTCCCAATATCCCATCCATCCCTACCCTCTGGCAGTGGGAAGCCATTCCCTGTGTCCTGTCCCTCCAGCCCTTGTCCTCAGTCCCTCTCCAGCTCTCCTGGAGCCCCTTTAGGCCCTGCAAGGGGCTCTGAGCTCTCCCTGGAGCCTTCTCCTCTCCAGGTGAGCACCCCCAGCTCTCCCAGCCTGGCCCCAGAGCAGAGGGGCTCCAGCCCTTGGAACATCTCCGTGGCCTCTGTGGAGTCATTCCAGCAGCTCCACATCCTTCTAAAAGCAGGGCCCCCAGAGCTGGAGGCAGCTCTGCAGGTGGCTCCCACCGGAGCAGCCCTGGGAGCTTTGCGAACGCACAAACCTTTCTCAAAATAAAGGATGAATCACAGACCCGCCCGACCAGACCTCGATGCCGGGTGTTATCTGTCTCTTCACATCAAGCTGATTCCTGCTCCACACCATATTTCTGTCTCCTGTGCATTCCCTTCCTCACTGGCCTTGCTCCCGCACATTTCCGAGCGAGTTGCTGAGCAGAGATAATTGCTCGCTTATAATTTTTTGTTTAGTCATTCCACTGAGCTGGTCTTCAGAAACAAAAATCGTAACTTGAAAAGTGGCTACAAGAAGACCACAAATACCTTTTTCTACCTCATATGGAAAGGCTTTTGTGGTCAAACCCCAAGCAACAAGCAAGTAGCACATCGTGGTTCACTCACTCCCACCTTCCCCTCCAGGGCATGCGGAGGAGAATCAGGTAAAGGTAAAATCTGTGGGTTGAGATAAGAACAGTTTCATAACTCAAATAAAGTAAAATCTAATAATTATAACAGTAATAATAATCATAGCAATAATAATAGAATAAATTAACTCTATCCCAGCTGAAATCAGGAGAAAGACAGATCAATTTTCCCTAGAAAGTGAGTCACTTCTGCAGCCAGGCAAATGGCCAAAACCATTATTGGAAACATCCTTCATGCTGCTTTTTTGCCTGTTGTAACCTTTCCTTGCCAACTTGCCCTCCCCACTGCATGGAGGTGGAGCTCCAGTTCCTCCTGATGGATCACGCCTCCCAAAAACTGTAAATTTTCCTGAGGAAAGTTAGGCAAGAAAATTGGTTCATACCAGAGCTGGTTCTGGAGAGAAGAGAGTTATTAAAATATTGAAAACTAAAATTGCTGCTACTGTATCCTCGTGGAATTCCACTGGGTGTGGCACTACTGGCAGTTTATCTGGGTAATAAAGTTCTTTAATGCCATGTGGCTCACCCTATAAAATATCAAAAGAATGATTTTACCAGTAGATGGACCCAGAACTCCAAAATACTTTTGTTCTGGTCCGTTCTTCGGCATCACAAATTCTCTCCTTACAAGACCCAGAGAAGTTGCATTTATGCAAAAAGAGATGTTTTCTTTCTTACAGGCATTTAAATTGGGACACTGATGTACCGTCCTGTGTTCATATTTGGGTTTCATTATATTCCGCTTCTGTTTAGTCTAACAATGGGTGAATTCAGAGCCTGTTTTCTGTGAAGACTCCAAACATCCTGGTCCACACGCAACAGCCACCTGTTATTTCCTTCTTTTTCATAGGAGCTGAATGCCAGACTTGCTTCTTCCCCCTGTTTAAACTGGGAAAGAATTCCCTGATCAGCATTTATTCATCCATTATTCATCCCTGATATTCATCCCTGATTCCCTGGTGGTGCAGCACCTCACTACAGGCACTGATCTGTCCTGGGGCTGTGTCTGCTCTGTGCTGTGGAGCCCGAGGAGCTCTGGGGTTTGCACGAGTGGCTGTGGGGCTGCACAAGGGGAGGGCTCTCCTGGGAACACCAAAGCAGAGCAACTGCTCTCCACCGCCAGCCCCTCGCTCCTGCCCGGGTGTACCCGGGGAACAGGGAACACGGATGGGATTCCCTCAGCACCAGTGTCCCCAGGCTGCCCCAGGAGCGAGCTGGTGTCAGCAAAGGGCAGACAACAGGTTTGGGAGCAGCTGGAAACCAGGGCAAACAAAACAGTTCGGGGAAAAGACCCAACATTTTAGGAAAAGGAAAATAAACCCTATATTTAACCCCCCGTTGAAACAGCCCTGTTTCAATGGGACAGCGAGTTCAGCACCGTCTCTGTGGTTGGATATTTATCATACCAAAGAATCCCAGAATGGTTTGGGTTGGGGGGGACATTAAATCCCACCCCATTCCACCCCTGCCATGGGCAGGGACACCTCCCACTGTCCCAGGCTGCTCCAAGCCCCGTCCAACCTGGCCTTGGACACTTCCAGGGATGGGGCAGCAAAAGCTGCTCTGGGCAACCTGTGCCAGGGCCTCTCCACCCTCAAAACATAATAAATTGTGTAAGTTTAATATAAATTCATTTGAGATTGTGCATGGGCTGATGCAGTAATTCAAATATGTGCATTTAAAAGGCCAAGTGGGAAGAAAGCCCACTCTAGACAACAGAGTCGCCAGAAGTCAGAGTTACTGAAGCAAATCTGGGATAAACCTGATAAACCTGCAAGCAACAAGTAGAACTCAGAGAGGAATAATTAACCACATCAATCTAAAACTGAGGTAAACAACTGAAAAATTGCTATTTAAATGAGTGTTTGTGATTTACAGAGAAAGACTCTCCAGCTGCAGTCATTGGTTGGAGAAGACCAAAGGGAGATGACATATTAGTAAAACAATATGGGAATGTTTTAAAATATTTTAAAAGGAGTAAAAATATGTAATAACATTAAAAAATAATGACAAATAAGTGGTAAATAAAAAAGCTAAAAGTATTTTTAAAAATAGTAAAACATATGGAAAAAATATGGAAAGTTTCCTCAAGAAATAGTTAGGATAAAGGGAAAAAAAAAAAACCCACACAGAAAAGGATAATTATGCAGAAAATGGGAAGGCAGAACAAATGATCTCTTCAGGTCTTTCCAAACTTGTCAGTCTAATTCCAGTCACTGTCACTGCTGGTATTTTCAAGTTCCTGGTTTTTTTTATGAAAACATTTGTTCAAAGGACAAATAAATAAGACAGATATAGACTAGTTCTGAAGTCTGTACAGTCTGTTCAAGTCTCAATATTTTAGGCTAAATATAAATATCATGTAAAAAATCTGTGACTGGAACAAAGAATCTCCACAGAATAGCATTGCTGGAACAGAGACAAAGGTATTTCTTCATCTCAGCCACAAACAGAATAATATATTGCAGAAAAAAGCCAAAACCCACCCACAACAACCACGGCAAGCTCAGAATGCAGCTCTGTCCTCCGCCCATATTTCAGTGTAATTTGTTCTAAAATCTGAGTGTAACAGAAAATCACGGAGGTTTTTTAAACCAACAGCACTGGTTTGGTGCTGCCTTGGTGAAGATCCATCGGATTTTGGCTCCTGATCCACTGGGACGGCGTCAGAGGCCATCAGTGCGTGTCTCAGAGTGGGAGCCAGGAGCACACTCCTGGTTTTCTCTGGAGATAGGGATGGAACAGGGCAGGGCCTGTCCCAGGAGGTGCTGGTGGGCTGCAGGATGTGATTCCTGCAGCCTGGACACCAACAACTCAAACAGGATTGGTCTGAGCATCTCCCATCCCGAGCCACCTCTTCCACACCAGGAGCTTTATCCACCAAAGGGCTGTCCAGAAATTCTCCTGGAATCCCCTGGCACGGTGAGCTCCTGTTCCAAGCAGTTTTCTCCCTCCCAGCACAGATGATTTTATCCTCCTCTGCCTTCAGCATTTGGCAGGAGCCACCCCACGCCAGGCCCTGTCTGTTCTCACCGTGCTGGGGATTGCACAGGAGAAAATCACGGTATTCCTTCTATTGGCCTCGCCTACAGGAGCTGGTTTATCCAGTCTCTCATTCCATGCTGGCATCTGTGACCCTTTCTAAGCCCCAGTCACTTCCAAACCCACCGGCACACTGCGGAAATTTCATGGAAAAGCAGGAGATTTAAACATAATTAAACTGCTTCAAGTTTAATAAAAACTGATGCTTGAGAAGCACAGTCAGAGGACATTGGATATTTCCAAGTTTAGCCAAAAATTTTGCTTTCTTTGGACAATCTTTCAACCATAGCAGCCAAATCTGTTATTGCCAAATTAATCTGGGGTTGATAGCTCCAGAGTTCGTGGCTCAGGGGGCAGCCAGTCCTCAGTTTCCCTGAACTGATACAGTCACTATCAATTTGGGTAATTTCCTTACTAAGTGAAATCAAGCTATCCATTTTAATGTCTTTTTAAAAAAAAAAATAATAAAAATACAGTTTGGGGGCTGAGCTACACTTTAAAAAAAGTTTTATAATGGTTTAACTGCAAGGAAAGGAATGTAGAAGCCTGCTTTAAAGAGATATAACTTCACCCTCTGCCCTCCTGTGCTCTTTTATCTCCCAATATATCATATTTCTATTCTAACCATTTTTAGAGAAAAATAAAATCAGATGTGAATAGGCCAGAATAAGAATTAATCGCAATCTTCTAAATAATTAAATGTGTTTGATTTGAAATACACCACTTTGATTTATACTGGTGAGAGCCAAAGCCAAATCCACAAATATTTGCATTTATCATAAAATTCCTTTAATCTTTACAGTAAGTAATTTATTTAATTCAGCAGTTTTGGGGGTTTGGTTTGGGGGTTTTGCGGGTTTTTGTTCCTGCAATTGTTAAGAAACTTGGCAAAGTGAAAAAAAATGGCCACTGGCATGTTCTGGCTGCTTTCTACAGCTCTGCCTGTGTGATTACACCATTTTAACTTGAAAAGGGTCTGTCTGGAAAAAGAATGATCTACAACTTCTGGAATAATGCTGTGTTGTCTCAGTACAACAGGGAAAAACAAGAAAGCAAGCAAACGAAATCCAGCCCAGAAAATGGCACTGAAAGCAGGATCTTTCAGCAAAAGTGGATTGTAAATACATTAAGCCACAGATAAGGCGTGTTTAAAAGTAGGTACAGCACAAATGCCCCATAAAGTGCAGCTCCATGCAAATTAACAAAATAAATAGTAGCAGAAATGGTGATAATTACATTATTTTCAGTACTCCTCTTCCTGCAGCTGTATACAATACTCAGCCTCCACTCAAACACTGGGTAAATCAAAGCAAAGTGAATTTAATAGGTCTATTAAAAGTCCTCTGCTAATGCATCTTGATACAACTTAGAGCAGCAGCAGCACTCCTGCAGGAATCAGGATAAATATAATGTGTCCTCCCAAATAGCAGTAACTGATTTTAACAGGTACTTAGAAAGAGAATATTTGTTTAGATCAATATCCAATTAAGAATCCAGCTAGTCAGAATCTACTCTCTGGTTTCCCTGCAAATTACGAAAGCAAAAGCTGTTAGTAAATCTTATTAGTTTCATGCTGGCCTCTTGAGATTTTCTTTTCCACCTGAATACTTTGTGTCCCTTAAAAGATAATTTTAAACGCAGTGTGATATTGATTGTTCCGAGGCACTAATGTGAACTGATCAAACCCAACCAAAGAAGACTTTACTGTATGCACAGGAAAACTGGGGACCAAGATCTGTCGATGCCACAGGTTAATATTTCCACTTTACTAAAAAATTAACAACTAATCAGTAACTCAAGAAGAGAGCGGAGCCCCACTAACATTTGTAATCATGGGATCTAATCAGTGAATTAGCTGCAGGAACATCATAAAATATGAACTTCTAAGGCTGTGAAGGTTGCAGGCCTATGATTTTGAGGGAGGGCAGAAGGAAAATAACTCCTTTTTCTGTTTTCTTCCTGCGTTCTTTGTGTTCCTTCTGCCTAAATGACTTATACGAATGCAAACCATACATGCTGATTTCTTTTATGTGCTGAATAATCACAGAAGATGAGAAGTGAGACTAGAATCAGGTTTCTTTACAGAAATAGCTGCCTACAACCTTCCTAAACACAGGAATAAAGGGAAGGCACTGTTAAGTTGCAAAGTTGAATGAAAATGATGAGGTTTCCTCCTTCCAGAAAAGAGCCTGAGATCCTGGAATGCCTCCCTATCTTTCCTTTCACGAGATGAGTTTTTGAGGAATAGTTTATTCCTTTTCAGTCCTCAAACTTCAGTCTTGCTCTGAAGGAAAAAAAGAAAAAAGTCCTCCTGAGCTTCAATATTAAACCCACAGGTAGCTGGACCAGTCCAGGCAGGGGATTCAAAATTAAGCACCACTAATTCCTCCTTTTCACTCAGTTTTCTTAGATAAGAGCTGGACTGAGTCCCCAGGGGGATGAAAGCCTTGTCTGTGTCTCCTGCCATCCCTCAGCTAATAAATATCAGTTGCCATTAAGTGGCCTGGTGCTGTCTGCTAATTGGACTCTCACTTACACACTTTAACTGGAGCAGTGTGACAGCAGGAAGGAAAGGATCCTGAGAATGAAGCAAAAGAAATGATAAAAAAGATCTCCTTTTCTTCATTAAATACATGTATACACAGCTAGGACACAAAATCACTTTTAGCTTAAAACAAAGGGACAGAGTTATTTTCACTCCACAAGCAGAATTCCAGCACACCCCATCATGTTTCCACGCTAATAACTGTTGTGATGAATGATATGAACAGCACATCATTTAGTTTCATAACTCCTCCTGACTGTCAGCCCCTTGATGTCAGCCAGCATTCGCTATGGCAGCAATATTCCACAGCCATGCAGATGCTGGAGTAGTAAGGAAAAGAGAGGGGGGAAAAAGGCAAAAAAATGCTACTAACAAGAACTAGATGGTAAAGAATTATTACAGCAAAACAGAGTTGGAAGAAATAATGGAAAAGCCGCTCTAATTTCTTTACACACCACTAAAATTTTTGTCTGCCATCACCTGTGCTTTTCAAAAATGAGCATTTAAATTTTTTTTACATAAATGAAAGGCTTCTTTAGCTGGGTGTAATTCCAGGCAAGGCAAAGGAAGAGAAAAGTCACCACTGACTCCCAGAAGTTTGGGACCAAATACCAATTTTATAGACATCAGGGGAGGAATCAAACTTATTTCACTGACAAGTACGGTCTTCTCACTTCAGTGACATATCAGTGTCAGCACAAGTATATGGAGCAAAAATTATAATTTTTATTAAAGGATACCTCTCTTAGAACTGCAGAATCATGGAACGGTTTGGGATGGAGGGGACTTTAAAGATCATCGCATTCCATCCCCCTCCCATGGGCACCTTCCACCAGGCCAGGTGTGAATGGGCCCTCATTGCTTGTGAAAGAAACAAATCCTGGTTTCAGAGTCTCCAAGCTGTAGAAATAATGGTTTGTGTTATCCCTTTGGTTATGTTTTCCACACTGTCCTTCACAGGCAGGACCATGGGATTGTCAGCAGAAGCCAGCACTGGAAATGAGAATTCAGGGCCTGTCGGGGCACTCAGCACCCCCCAAATCAGTAAATGAGAAGATTTAAAAAATGAAATGGTCTCATGTGAATGTCAGCAACTTCCACTCTGACAAAATTGAAGTGAACTTCATCTAAGTGGAGAAAAGAGTTCTTCCCAACAGTTGCTGCCGTTCACACTTGAAGATGTTTATTCAAGGAAACGTGAAGTGTACCAGTGAGGGAAAGAGCTGATGTGACAAAAGCAAAAGCAGCACGCTGACCTACTTTGGCCGTTCTGCTGAGTGGAGCTCTGATTCCTGCTGCCTTGAGAGACTGTGAACATCACGACTCGTGCTACCAACCGCTCGTGCACCTCCCTTCCACGACAGATCAGAGCCGAGGGAACCCAGGGACAAAAGTGTTGAGCTGCAGTGACACAGCAGAGCTCTCTGAGGAGGTCACTGATTAAAACAGAGGAGAAAACAATATGTGGGCAGTGGGGGACATGGAAATGATCATAAGCATTAGGGCTGAGGGGGAAACACACTCTTGTCAGAGCTGCACCTGATCCCTTGGTGACCACCAAGTCCCACCAGCTGTCCTGAGCTTCCCCATTCCGTGAAGGGGCTGAGGTGGCACAAGGGGACACAACGGCAGGGGTCAGGTAATCCAGATTTTTAAGATAAGCTGGTGAGCAAAATATGACCTTTTAAAGGACAGATGGCCTCGGCCATGCCACTGGCCGGGCACACGCAGCACCAACACAGGCACAGCCATCCCAGCTCCCAGCAGGGCCTCTCCTCCAAACAGCCTCACCTGTAAAAGTCTTTAGGATCAGGACACTCAGCCGGCCTCGTCCTGCACTTCAGACCATCCCCAGCCATTTACAGCTATGAACTTCATCCGTGCTGGAGAGAAGTGTTTGGAATGAGGCGGGGACTGAACGAGGTTGTAAAAGAACGAAGTTTCCTCTGGGACGAGCCCAGAGCTCCTGACACTGTGCTTTGGATATTGAGGTATTTGCTGTTCAGTAACCTTTAGTGCACTTTATAGTGTAAAGGACATAAAATATCAACCAAGGCAACCTTTTTATTTTTTTTATCTCATGTGATTGCACCTGTCACAAGGACCAATTTACTGATTAATGTTCTCCAAAGAGATTCCACAAAATTCTGTTCAACTTATTGATCATTTTCTGACATTTAAATATTTTTTTCTTTTACATTCTATGCACTTGCTGCTTGCAGAACATGAGAATATATTTATTACTATGTATAAATATAGTAATTAAAGTGGTATCTCCAGTTATTTGAGATATTAAAGTAATGATTGAGTAATGTTGCACCAGCAGATGCAGGAGTTGTATCTGCATCATTCAGCAAAGCAGTCAAGGGCTTCAGTTCTGCTAAAAAATGACAGAATGGCTCAAGAGATATGATGCCCACCTTAAAATGTGTATATAGGAAGCAAATTGATTCATTTTTCACCACTTGCATGAATTTGGGTTCAGTCTCTAAAATCACTGTTCAAACACAATGAAGAGTTAAATCGAAGAATTTATATTATGGAATGTGTATTCTTACTTTCAATAAAAAACTTGTTCTCTTGAATTAACCTAGAGGATGGTTATGTACTTGTAGATGCATTTGTAGATGCAGATCTTCAATTTTTTTTTTCTCTTAAGAAAATAATTGGTTTTGGTGTCTCAAACACTCTAAATTGTCACACCAACTGTTCAGAGCTGGTTGCAGAACAAATCAACAATATGAACAGTATCTAGCTGTGGATAAGAAATGACATTTGAAACACAATCAAGTCTAGTCATTATTTCCCCTTCTTCCAGCTCTGCTTAGCTATATTTAGAACGGCATGTAATGAATACAAAGTCTGTAGAAAGCACAAAGTGTACATAAATCTCCCCAAAAAGCCCTGTCAATTTCCAGAGATGAAATTTTGACCTATATTTCTGAGATGCTACAGGAAAGAAAAAAATTGTAACAAAAATTGTACAGACAGCTCAAGCGTGACACTTGTATTATTTTGTGTTAAATAATGCTCAAGCAAATAATAACAACGCTCAAATTGTCACCTTTTAAAAGGGTGACACTCGTAAGCTCCTCAGCAATGGCTGACTTCGGGCTCTGTTTCATTCCACATCAAGCGCAGGAAAAGTTACTTTACGTCGCGGTGTAGCTGAGACGAAGCCGCTGACACCGTTTGTCGTGGTTTCAAGATGCACCAAGCTGCTAACAGAGCTCGGCTTGGGCTTTGTGGCTTGTCATCGACTTCATCTTCACAACAACCCCCGAAGAAATGGAGGTCAGCCAGGCTTTGTTCTACACGGGCGAGGCACAATTTGCAGCTCCAAGATTTTGGAGCCACTTCATTTAGCACTTCTCTGGCAATTCTGAGAGGGAGGATCAGATGCCAACCAGGAGCTTTCAGTTTTCCACGTTTAAATCGCAAAGGAGCCGCGCGGGTTTTTAATGACGGGTGTCATTGTCACCTTGCCAAGGCACAGCTCAACCCCCAAACAGTGGATTTACCCACATTCAGCACTTTTTTGGTTGTAGTTAAATATATCAGGGCTCTGGCTTGGGTTTGGACTCGGAATCTTTTCAAAAGAAAACTGGCAGCAGGTGTTTTCCACTTGCATATGCAATTTCTTTAAGCTCCATATGATCAGCTATATATAATTTTTACTTATATTACAAAACAAGGACATTTCTCAAGTGTATCAACCTCCAGGTCTTTCTCATCTGACAACACTCATCACTGCAACTAATACAAAGTCATTTCAAACTTTGAAGACACAAAATCCTGCATGAACACTCCTAAATCAAAGCTTTTTCCAAGGCATTGACAACATTCAATCTTTAAGGTAGGAAAACTAAAGCAGTTGCCAAAAGAACTTAAAACAACAGGGAAAAAAATAAAGTCCTGAAAATCTTATTTAAAAGTAAATAAAATTACATGCTAGACATTCTAGACTGTAAATCCTTGAGGAACAAACTTGACTTTTCTTAATTAGTTTGAAATAAGATCCCACTAATAGACACAGTCACATCATGAAAAGTACACAAAACACTGAAAGTCCAGAGAGAAGGAAACACCTCTGTGTTTGTTTCAGATAAGATGCAGCGGTTTTTTGGTTTGATTTGGTTTTTCCACAGTCCTCAATTAACAAATTAATGAGCTCTTTGAAACCTCAAACCTCAGCTAGGTCTCAGTTTTTCTCTTTGGGATAGAACAATGAGCCCTTCGGTGAGTCTGGCCTTCCCATTTAAATTTCTGCATCATCCAAGAAAGATTTTCCTGCTCATTTAAGCACTGACTGATGCCAGCTGACCCAGCAGAAGTGAACTCTGTCAGCTGCTGATGGCCAAGAGGGCAGGAGTGACCCAAGAGTGATGATTTTACCCAACAATCACCAGATAAAGGCAGGGTGAGCAAGGACAAACAACGTCAGCGCCAAGTGGTGACATGAGGAGAGGCAGACAATAACAAACGTTGTCAGAGATTGCCAAAAAGATAGGGAGGAGCAATGTCCTGTTCATCCAATTTGAGTAAATGAAGATAAATTACCCTGGACACTGATTAGTGAGCAAACGGACAAAACATGGGTAAGATGCTGGCTATCAAGAAGAATTTAAAAAATCAAATTTTTAGACTTTTTCACATGTAACGTGCAGTGCAGCGTGGCTATGCACTTTAGTTTTTCCTCATATACTGGTGCTGTAACTCTGGGATTACAGCCACCCCAGCCCAACACGGTGCATATTCTCACATAAATAAATTGTTTTCAATTTCCCCCACACTGCCTCTGTTTTCAAGACATTTTGTGCTCATTCTCTGCCCCTGAAGACTTGTAATTCTGGTTCATTAGAAAAACAACAACTCTGTGGTGCCCTTATGGATTCCATGGGTTGAGTTTTCTTTTCAAAAGTGTTGCAGGAGTGGGGTTTACTCAGGGTTTTCAATGAACAATTTTAGAAACAGTACCTGTTAAAACTAACAACTGCAGCTCTGAGAGTGACGGCTGTGGAATACAAACAACAGCAAATATTCCCTGAAGTTTATGGAACTCATTCTCTGCTAGGGATGGTCTCTGAAATGTTGCCCAGGCAATGCAGGAAAGCTGAACTTTTTTGATAGGAATGAAATCCTGTTAAGGCTGGTGGCTGGGCTGGTTTGTGCACGACGGAGATTACAAGTGAGTGATTCACAAAGTCCTGCTTGCTTTGACATACATTGGCTCCTTCAGCCTGGCACATCAGCTTTGAGAAAGATTATTCCATGGCCTTGTGGAGCATTGCACATCAGTGCTGGGGAGTCTGGGATGGCTTTCAGGAAACTCATAAACTCCAAAGCTGGTGATCAAATGAAATTACAATTCAGAAGAAGTGAGCCCTGTGCTGGCTCTGAGTCCTGAGCAGAGCAGAGTACAAATTTCCAAAGTCCTAAACTCTTCCATATTTCCATGTTTCACCCAGGACAGCAGTGGCAGCAATGCCAGTGACACAGAAAGAAGGGCTCATCTCACAGCTTAAACACGAGGTGTGACAGAGCTCGAGCACCCTCGGAACAGTCACAACCAATTTCATTAAGAAAGCACTGAAACAAATATTCACTAAAGGGAGACGGAGCAAGGGAAATCAGGTGATGGGTTGAGAAGGGACCAGAAGTGTGTTGCTCTCCCATTTTAACATCACTCCCGAACGGCACACTAATAGTGAGAGGCATTGAGAGGAAAAAAAGATTAAATTCCTTCAGTCAGGAAGACTGAGAGGTCTGTTTTTCGTGATGCCATTTCTCAAAAGAGTGAAATGAAGACCTTTGCTTGGGCTAAGATTTACTCCATGCACTACTGTGAGCACTAGCATTAATGTTAAGTATTCCAAAACTTTATACCAGATCTGGTCTTCAAATCATCAAGTGGAGATAGGGAAGGATTCCACAACAAAGGTCTGAGAGAAGTGCTGAGGAGCCAGCTCCTACTTCCCTCATCTTGGAAATATAGAATTGCTTGAAACTACTCAGAAACAATCAAAAGCTGAATTCCTCTGTGACACCATGGCAAGTTTTCTTTTTTTTTGTATTTTGTCGTGCTAATGAGCTTCCAGCAGATGAAGAATCAGTTAATGTCTTTCAGATAGCAGGTCCAGAGCAGTAAAAAAGAAATAGAGGATTGTATAAAACCATAATTCTACTGAAATGATCGTAAACAGATGAGGAGAGTGTTTTAGCAGAGAATTATTTAAACAATAAATAAAAACAATATAAAAATTCAGATTAAAACAAGAAAATAGAAGTTTTACAAAGTAAAGGCTGATGGTCTGATTCTGTTTTGGTGTCTAAGCTGTAGGTGCCTACATCTAAACCAGCTACCCAAGCCTCATAGTCAGAAGAGGAAACTAACCATAAATTTCATGTTGACGAGTCTCTCTGTCAGCCAATGGAGGGAGCTCACAATGACCAGTTTAGATGGAAATATCCAACTTTTACATGTCTAGGGAGATAAATTTTCTGTAAAGCCTCTTCCACTCAAGTGTGGCAATTCTCAGCATGACCTTTACAAAAATCTTGGCAAGAAGAGCCCTGACAGTGAGTTAATGTCACCTCTCCAACAGTTTGAAGGTGGAGCTCACCCTGAGCAGAGTCCCTGCTCCTGCAGGCAGAGAGCTCCATGAAAGGGGCCCTGCATGGAGTACACACTATTCCAAGGGAGAAATTTATTAAAAGCATCCTAAATGCAAGTGAAAGCTCCTTTCTGTGAATGGAAACCCAACAGTGCTCTCTAAAATTCATCGTTTGGTCAGTCAGCTCAGCTTTGGTAATACCACGGTAGTTTGAAGACAAAAGAAGCTCCAGGCTCAGTGGTGGCCACCACATCACCTCTGAGAGTTTCTAATCTGTCCCTAATGTCCTAAATGCAAAAAAACCCCATAGAGTTATGATCAAGAATGTGCTGTAAAATATTTACCCATGTCATTAAAAAAAAAAGAAGAAAGCATCATTTAAGAAGTCATAAACTCCCTTAATTCCAAGGCAGTGCACATCTTTCATGCTCACACAGATTCCTCTGGGCACATTTCAGACCAAGTGGCCCTTCCTCTTCTGCTTCCCTGCACAGCATTTGTGGGTAGTCACTTAAGAGCGCTCGAATGAATTGTGCTGGAACGCCTGTGAATATCCCTTTCCCTCTTGGCTTTTTATGGGACGAGCCTCTCTTTACCCAGATACTACAATTACCTGAGGTAAGCAGCCATCTGTGGATCCAGACCTCAAACTGTGGCGCTTTTTTCATCGCATTTTCCCCTACAAACGCTCTGCCTCGAATGGGGTAAGGACAACACGAGACCCCGACAGCTGGTGCTCAGTTGATGTGAAACATTCTTATTTCAGCAAATTGAAGGGTCTAAGCTAGCAAAGAAAATGGTGAAGGCTACAATGAATCTTCTCATTGGCCCAAAATGAGGGGAGACGACCCTGTGCTAATCACAGGTCAGGTTAAATTGAAGGGACGTGTTCCTCTTTTGGCTTTGCTGTCTGTCCTTAAGAGGTTCCAAATGGCTGCTGCAACTCGAGCTGTTCTCTTATTTTCTTAGCTACAGCTCCATCTACATTATGTACATACACACAATTTCTAATTCTAAGAAATCATCCCACCTTTAAGCTCGGAGTCCGATCTTTAGCTCTATCTCCCGTGAAATGGACGCTTGTATCAGTGACAGATACGATGCCGTGTGGTGGCTTTAATCCCTTTTCTTCTGATGGCTGGACTAAAACAAGAGAGCTCCCCTCCGCTGCGAATTGAAAAAGAAAATCAGTGTGAAATTTCATCATCTCTTTCTTATTAACCTCTGATAACCAACTGAAATGTGCTTCAGTGGCGCGCTACTAGAACTGCCTGCAAAAGCATTAGTGAGCCTGTGATTTAAAAAAGGCTTGTACAAAGAAGGAGCTCTAAAAAAAATTCATTTATGTCATAGCAGCTCTAATTGGTACAAGTTACAGACTGATTTTTCAGAAGGATGCTGAGTTGCCCATTTCAGCTTGCTAAAGCAATGTATTTCCAAAGCAACATTGCACTTCATTCTGGAAGATTCTTTAATTAATTTGAATGCTGAAGCGCTGCAAAAACAAAAAGCGTGTTATGCAACATTTGGTTTCACTGAGCCATCCAACAGCACAATTTTTACCAGTTTCTCTATGTTCCCATTGTGTTCAATTCTGTTACTTGTACGAGCTGCAGATGTCTGTGCCTTTTCCCCACAGCTAAGACTGTTCTCTCGTATAATGTAATGGCTACAATACAACCCCCAGATCCAGGACAATTCACTCGTTATGGGAGGTTAATAATTTTCTCTTCCCACATTTTTATGGAACATTTACTTTCAAACACATCCCAGTGACTGAGGTGTTAATTCAAACCAGGCCTTTGAACAGCTAGTAGGAAAATGAGAAGGGAAATCCAATTTCAGAAAATGTGTAAAACCGCGCAGAGGGGGAAAAATACCATTTTTAGGGAATGGTCTGCGGATGACTTTGAAATTCACCTGACAGACACGTGGAGATGCTGGGCAGAACAGAACCTCGCTGCTGTGCCTAAACAGGGCAGCCAAACCCCTCAGGATGCGGGAGGAGCAGATCAGGGCTGTGCTGCTCCTGCTCCAGCTCGGTGCTTCCTGATGAGCTCTTCAGCCAAGGGCCCTCGAGAGCTCCCACACCCAACCCCACCCCAGCTCCCGAGCCCCTTCCCTGAGCGAGGATGTTCCTCCCCACAGAGCCAGCCTGCCCTGCTGCTACCAGAAACAATGAAAATCCTTCTTCATTCAGCACGTTTCATGGGTAAATTAATAAATAAATGCTGGATACTGGGGGAAAGGCGGAACTTTTAAAGTCTGCACTCAGATATGAAATTCCTCAACTTTTTCTGCTGGTCCCAAACGTTATTTGACTCTTTGCCACTGTTTTTAAGGCAAAGATAGTGCTGATGTAGTACTGGTTCTGCACCCTTTGCTGAGCACAGGAGGCTGTTCTGTCAGGCTCTAGCAGGACTCATTCTTTCCACTCAATGCTATGGCTGGCATTTGGGAATAGGTGTTTATTCAGAGTGAACCGAAGAAAGAAAGAAATAATCAGTTTATCAGCAGCCAGCAAAGCACACATACTGTGATGATTAATATGCATTTGAGTGGAGAATTGCTCTTTTCACCATTAAAACTTGTATTACTTAAATCGCATCTTTCATCAAAGTCTTCTAATTGCACTACAGTTTGTGATCATTTAATTATCTGTGTTTTCTTTTCAAGATGGTATCTCGAAAATGTACCGTATATATCAGAGTACTCCTCTACTTTTAAGCGTAACTTGGCCAAATGAATTTCTTCCAGAAAAAAAGCCATTTCAAAAGCATTTTCTTCTTGTCCACTTTGGGCTGAAGCAAGTTAAAAATGCAGAGAACACTCTCAGCTCTTCGTTTGAAAAGGTAGACATCATAATTATAAATTCCTGCCGCAGTTTAAGGTTCACAGGACAAACTCACAATAGCTTCATTACAAATTCTCTGTGATCTCTTCATACATTTTAAGCACCTGGAATATTTGCATTTCTGATTTTACTGGTGCAGCCTTAACAGGAGAGAGATATTCTCACACAGTGTGATCTGCATGAGGCTCTGAACAGAAGGTTTTTGTTGATTTTGGGCTTAACTGAAGAGAAAGAAGGAAATAGAGACCAAAAAGAAAGGTAAAACCTGACTGGCCATTGCACTGTGGCTTCCATTGTGACTTATTTCAACTCACCTTTTAAGGGATCACCTCTTCTTAAAGTGAATTAAATTATTTTTCAAATGTTCTTTGTCCTGCTCCCAGTGAGGTGTCCAGGATTTGAGGCTTCTGTCAGGTCTGCTTTGAAAGAAAAACAAATGAGAAAACCTCCAATTGAGGGTCTATACACTCTAATGTATAACAGATTTATTTATGCTCATTCAGAGGAACAGAGATTTGCTGCTCTATTAAATGGAGTGGAGATTTTCACAAAAGAAAATCTAAACATGCTGGGAAATCAAGTTTTATAAATACGGCCCTTTGTCCAGTTAACATGTGATATAGTTCTTTCCATGGGATCGTCATGCATACACTGTTTTCTATCTTTTATGCATATGTGTGCACATAAAAAGCCTGCAATGACACACAGGAACAGCACACTGTAAGTAAAGTGGTTCCATGAAAAATAGCTCAGAATGAGGTTAGTTACGACAATTTTCTTCTTCTCTGTGAACTTTGTTTTTTGGTATATTCAATGCATTTTAACAGTGTTTTGTGTCATATTTGGCTGGAGAGCATTTGATTTGTCTGATTAGAACACGAGACATAAGGGGTGTGTGAGAAAATCCGTGTGTGATAAAGACATATGTCTACAACTTCATAATATAACACAAAGATAAGCAGATAAATGCAATTTATAAGAAGATAATAGATTTTCTTCACATGGGTAAGTATAAAATACATGTAAATATAAAGCATCCTTCCAGACACTTTATTCCTCTTACAGCACCATCGGAGCTGGCACTTCTGTGATGACAATATCATTCTTTGAAATATTTTTACAGCAATAAAGAAGGATAAGATTTAATAAAGAGGTAATTAACAAGCTGTAATACCTAAACATCCCTGTTTATGTGGGGTAGCAGATTTTTTATATACTCATTTTAGTCAGCTCTGACAGCAAGTCTGTGGCTGATGGCTACGCCAGTCATAATTAAAACTCTTTCCCATTACATTCATTATCACAACAGATGGGATGATTTTGAGAGTAAGAGGTATCAGTTTTATATTAAAAAAAATTACTTGTGCCACTCTATTCTTTCTGCTTCATCCCTTTGTTTTCTTTTCAAAGAAAAGGAAGGATTAACTTAAATACCAAAGCTCTGGTATTAATATAAAAGCATTATAGAAACCACAAATAGGATGATTGGAATCTGAAAGCTAAACACAGGGATGGATCCTAAGCTGTGATCATAAAACACTGCTGCAAGCTGTATTTATAGATCAGGTTTATAGAATAAAATCATAAACGTAGATAATTATTACCAGTCATCTGAGATAATTAGCAGCCAGTCACTTAATTGACTTTTGCCACTGCTCTGAAGCCACTGATACAATCTGGGTGTGGTGCCTGATGGAGAAATCAATGTCAGCCTTACCCTAGAGCTACTAAGTGTTCAGACTTTAATTTTCAGCAAGATAATGTCAACTCAATAAATCAACCGGCATTTTTGTTTTTTTTTCTTTTGGAGAAATTAAGACCATCCACCATGAATAAACCAAAACAAAGCCAAGACCAAATAAAGACAATAAAACACTAATATGGAACAGTAACACAAGCAACAGAAGCTGTCTGTGTACTTGAATGCCTTTGGAATCCTGATGGGAACCTTAAAATTCGTGTGTTCTTGACACAGGTTAGAATAAAGGATATCCATTGTTCAAGAGCAAAACCCCTCAGCATCTTGTACTCCGTCGTATATGCATTTAAACAAGAAGGGGTTTAATAAGACAGGCAGAGCTCCTCAGAAGGAACAGGTGGGAAGCCAACCGTGCTTTCCTTTCAGATCTACGGAAAACAATTTCACTTAATTACACAATTATCCCAACCAGCACTTCCTCCCTGCCTGAAAGGGAGCACAGAAATGTAAGAGCTAACAAAGTGATGAGATGAATGGTCCATTTGCTCAGCATCTTATTTTATTGGAATGGCCAGTCCTTGGCACTCCAGGCAGATGTACAAAGCACACTGCAGCAAACAGGTGTTGAACAATTTTTCCCTTGGAAAGGTTTCCTCCTTTCCCTCATCCTCTGTGCACTCTCCAGAACTGCCATTTCAAACAGCTGCTGGCTCAGTGCCTGCGCTCAGTGGCTGGAGCTGGGAGCAATTCATCACTTCAAAAAGCCAGCTCAGCACACTTGAGCCATCTGAACTATTTCCACCATCCCACATTATATTTGAGAATATAATTGGGGGGGAAGAGAGGACTTCAACTCTCATTGCTGTTATTGCTGCTCCAGGAGAGAGGCAAAGAGTATTTCCATTCTATTCTACTCTAAGAGGCAAATAGTATTTCCATTCTATTCTACTCTACTCTACTCTATTCTATTCTATCCTATCCTATTCTCATTCCTATTCTATTCCTATTGTCTTATTCTATTCAATCCTATTCTATCCTTTATTTATTTTTACACTCTTCAAGATAAACTTTGACACACGTCCTAACTCATACATGTTAAAGCCCAAGAGAGATTGGAGAATGACTGTTTTAAGAGTGTTGAGGGAAGGGTGTTTTGCTTAAAATGGATGGAGAAAAAGGATATTCGTAGCTAAAAGTGTAGGACTCCCATTTTCAGTTTAATTTTCTCAACATATATTCATTTTTGTTACTTTTATTTACACACAAGTTTTGGTTAGACCTTAAATACTTATTAGACAGTAGGAATGAAACACAGAGACCTCCAAGAGAAAAAACCCACCATGATGCAGAAGGAAGTTTGTATATTTGCACTTCCTGAGAGTTCTTAATGGAGCAGAGTTCTTGTGCTAGGAAAAAATTCATTTTGAAACCCACCCTAATAAGTGTTACCCTTGCTGCTGACCTTTGTAATCCTTTTCTCCTTTTCTGTAGCTGAAAATTGGAAGTAGGTCACGCTGCAGCATTACCTGTTCCAGATTCTCCACTGCAGATGGAAAAGGAGGAACTTGCTCAGCAATTCAATAAAGTTAATCAAAAACAGATAATCATAAGATATGAGGCTTTCTCCAAGGCAAAATTAACACTGAAGTCACAGGAGCAACAAACAGGAGAGAAACTCCAACAGAGAAGTTGATACAACTCCAAAAAACCTCCAGATGTTCATTTGCAGGTAAAAACTTGTAATTAAACTTTCCAGACACTGCATTTCCAGAGATTAGAACACTGAACTTTACATATGAAGCACTGATGAATATGAAACCAAACGAAATGATTCCAGTCAGATGGGAACAGGCTGATTCAAGCCATCTGTAATCTGGATATTTATAATCAGCCCTTACAGTCCCTTTTACGAGGCTGTCCTTGAGAAAATGGAGCAGTATAACATTAATCAACATTTCACCTGGGGCTGTGGACTCAGGACACAAAGAAATTGCTCTGAAATTCCAATCATCCTTCAAAAATGTGTTGGATCAAAACGTTCCAGTTGTTCCGGGCACACACTTTTTGATATTTACTTGTCCAGTTTGGACTAAACTCAGTAAAATCTGGGATGAATCAGTGCCACTGAGTGAATGCCAGTTACCTCTTTTTAAAAAATATGCCTAGACATCTAAAAACTCACACATATGTGTGAACATATAATATATAGGCACTGTGCCGTGTGGTATTTACACGGCAGGACGGGAGAAGAGTTATCTCTAAATGCTCCAGAGAAAAGAGATTAGTGATAAAAGATCCCTCACCTGGCTCATCACTTTATATTGCGTGATGGAATTCTTTACAGATTTACAGCGACTCCACAACTTTTCAAATCTCTATCCCCAGCCTTCCCACACAGAATGGATTCCAAAGCAACACTTCACCAAGAAATCTTTAATTTCGCTGCTGAAGCCTCTGCAGGAAGATACTTGGGCTTGTGCGTATTTTGCATAATGTAAACACCTGCACATAGAAGGGCTGCAACAAGAAGTTAATTATGTCATAAGAGTTGCAGGTTCCTCCTTTGGATTTTCTCCGAGAAGCAAAGCCAAGTCCCAGTTGCAGCCTGTCAGCTTTCCTTTGAATTGCCACAATAATTAATATTCTTTTCATCTAAAAGTCTGCCACCAGAATGGGACAGGTGGTTTCAAGAGTTGCTAAAAGCTGCTAAATATCTCTGGCAATGGTGCCATAATGTCACTGCAATGATGGCCTTTCCCCACCCCTGCAAAAAATTAGTCACAAATTTAGTTTAGGTGTTTTAAATGCAGTTCTACTGGCTTGCCCGTACATTCATGTAGAGAAGGGTGGGTTTATACATAGATATATAGAGATATATAATGAAAGGAACAGGGCTGATTACTGACTCTGAAGAAACAAAGCAGATGATGACTCAATATTTCAAGAATACCTAAATTTCCAGCTCACTGCTCATCCCAGAGTGCAGACAGTCCTGAAATTGAAGGTTAGAAAATGTCAAAAAATACATCACTTTTCAGCATAATCCAACAGAGAAGGAAGGAAATAAATAAAAAAAAAAAAAGCCACTGGAATGCTAGAAACTCACACAAGCTCTGAAATCGAATTTCAAAGTGTAACCAAGCCTTCCTTGGGCCTTGCTTTCTGAGGACCACAGAGGTTCAGTTAGCCACAAACTGCTCCCAAAGTTTTCTGTTAATATAAGCAAAGCTGCTGTGCCACCTGGCGAACGTTTGCGTATGCGAGAGTCTCTTCTGCCATATTTCTCCATATAAAAGGCTAATTCAAGTGCTCTTGGAAACCTTTGTTGGTGCCTGCATTAATATGTGTGAATAGTTGCAATCAGTAATGAGAGAGAGGTTCCACTCCTGTCACCATGGAGGACTGGGCTTTTGTCAGCACACAACTAATGTGCTCATTATTTCTCAGCAATACGTGTTTTAATTTTGGAGGAAATGAAGCAGCATCATTTGTGGCATATAGGAAGAAAAAAATCTACAGGGATAATATATTTGAGTAAAATATCCTTGAGTTTTCAGCTCATGAACTGATCAATCATGATCGATGATAAAATTGCAATTAGATGATCGGACTCGATCGTCTAAAATGTATTCATTTTCAATATTTTTCCATTGAACAGTAAATAATTCTCGGCCCATCAGCTGCATGGATAAATCCATTAAAAATATTTAATAACATTGCTGTATTAAATGTTCTCTGAAGGGTTAAATCAATGCTATCAGACACAAACCTCACAAGGTGGGTTATTCTCAACCCTTTGAATCAAATATCCAGAATAAAGTCTCTGTTATGTCCCTGAAATATGTTCTGGAAATACATCGTGGCAGTACTCCAAAGCTGTTATTTTGGCCCATCCCTTTTCCAACTGACCCCATATATATGAACATGATCACCAAAAGTCATTAATTCAATCAAATTCACTACAAAATTACCACAAACTAAGATAGGACACAGACAGGCTTGGCCTAACGTGCATTGTGCTACTCCAGTAAAGAGAGAAAAATACAGGAATGTGGGATTCCCAGTAATCTTATCCAACATTGCTTAGTGGCTCTTTGCTATTCGTCCTGATTTTTACCTAATAGAAAACACATCTTTTAATTTGAAAAAAGTCTGGGTTCAGATCAAACCTTGATTCGCATTTCATGCTCTAGAAAATCCACCTTCCCAGAAGACTGAAGAAAATATCTTCAGCATTTTAGAGAAGGTCAACACTTAAAGCATGCCTTGGCTCAATATCCATATGGTATTTCAGTCTCTTAAATTGTTCTTTCACCTTGAATTCAGTTCAGGGAATGTAATTTTCTCTACATATTGTCTCACCAGTTTTTGAGGATTCAGCCAACACACTGATCCTCCTTTTAGAGCTGGTTACTTTATATTTTCTCTTGACTTCAATATAATTTCTAGTGTTGGACCTGCTCCTATTTATTTATAATTTTCATACTGGAGGTCTATAACTTCTGCATGAGAATAAAACTAAATTAACCCCCCCGTATAGAGGTCTAAATTATATGGCAGGGTATTGTGTTTTGTAATAGAAAATAGCATCAGATTTTGGACAACTAAATGAACTTTTGGAATAATCCAGGAGTACATTTTCTGCAAGACTTTCCTTAGGTGAACAACAGTGAGTTATAGTTTTCAACTTTGCTCCCATTTTTCATATATTTATTCATAAGAACATAAATCTTTTTGGGCACAGATGGAAAGATTCCATCAGATGGCAGGTGTGCCACTGGCCATTATACACCTATTAAAGGCTTTCTCTCTGGTATCTAAGGCCTCAGCCCTTCAGAGAAAGTTAATTAAAGTTCAAAACTTTGTGACAGGAAGAAAACACACATTTTCCTTTCCTAAAATTTAAAGTTTCTGGGTGAAAAATTTACCTTATATTAAAATAAGAGAGGAAACTGAAGGCCTCATTTGGATGATATATAGGAATTTTCTGCTTTTCTTTCTGTTTCCTCTTCAGAAATTGCTCTCTCCCCCTCAGCTGCCCAGGGTTCTTCCAAATGTGAATATCTCCAGTTTGTCACTGATTGCATTTACAACCCCAGTGTGATACCAGGCTGTAGGAAGGAGCCAGAAAACTCCAATGCATCCCAGTCAGCTCCCAGGTGTTTGTGGTATCTGTCAATCCTTTTTTGCTTAATTTCATAGGAAGCACTACCCTTCCTATTATCAAGGGTAGAATATTCTGCCTCAAGGAGTCTCATCAATCACCACCATCAAATACCATTTCTAGGTACTGGTTTTCCATAAATCTGGGACTCTGACCATTCACCAGGCACAGCCTGGCTGCCCTCACTGAGATTTTTGGTGGAAAAACCAGAGTGGACGTGGGGAGATGCCACTGGGTGTGCTCCTTCTAGAGGATGTAACCCATTTCTCATGCAGCCCACACCTTCCAGGATTTCCTAAATCACAAATCTTGAGCTAAAAGGAATCATCTCAAGCCTGCCAAACATCCCATTCTTCCTTTTTCTTAGAAAATACTTGCACACAAACTCTTCTTTATTTACCTTTCTGCTCCTGCTTATTTACAAATTTCACCAACACAGGTATAATGTCAATGGTTTTCTTCTGTTGAGTTCTATTCTCTCTTCACCTCAGGCCCAGATATTTGCTTTTGTACCAGAGCTGTTTCTATGAGCTGGCTGCTACTGACAACAGCTTTTCTGTTAATGCTGCAAAGTGGTGAATTAGTTGTTTGACTGCCTGAGCTTCTGTGTTTGGAAATCAATATTAAATTGCTGCTTCCATCAATTCAAGCTACTAAAATGCAGACATATTCATAAACTCGTTATGAAGAAAAACTGCTTGAAAAAGGTGAGAAATGGAGCTTAAAAATACCAGTTTATTGCTACAATTACAGTGCATTCATAAAAGAGTTACCTGAACTCAGTGCCAGTATCAGATTTTGTGTCAGAGTCTCAGGGATATCAGAAGAAACACAACTCCCTTTTTGGTTCTTTTCTCCTTTTCTCTATGGTTACAGTCATTACAAATGAGCAGCATCCATTATATGTACAATATTTCTCAAAAAAAAAAAAAAATTAAAATAAGGAAACCCCTCTCGTGATCGCTCCTGAACACACTGGGAACGTGACTCACCCACCATGCAGGTTGTGCTCACCTAGCACAGGTCCAGGATGCAGCAGGACAGATGGAGGGGTGGCTCTTTTCATGGAACAGGCTTACTGGCTTCTAAAGGACACAGGATTTCTCCAAAGCTCGGATTTCTTGCGGAACAAACTAAAAGCAGGGCTGCACTTCTGTCTCCTGTGCGTGAAGGAAAACATGTTTATCACATTACAGCGCTGAGGCTGGAGATAAGCGCTGCCATTTCCCTACAAGCAAATCCAGGCATCTGGGGAAAAACAAGTGTGCTGTCAGACAGGATACACAGGAGGTCTGGGCAACAACTGTGGCTGCTTCTTTTTCACAACAAGCAGACATGGTTCATTACAGTTAGATCATTATCCTGCTGGAAAACAGGATCCTCCAAGAAGTAAATCACTGTTTGTTACAGCTTAGAATTTCTTGCAGGTCTTGGGTTTAAACCTGTCCTACCTCACACTTGAGGGGATTTCATCCTGCTGTGGTAAAATCTGAGTACGCACCTCATTTATGAGAGGGATTCCAGTCAACTTTGAAATGCCAGATTAAAAAAACAAGAGAGTTTGTTTTTCTTTTCTTTTCTGATATTCACCTCCTATATTCTACTCAATGCTAATCTTTAGTTCTGTGACAGAGATGAGTTATTTTGTGAATGAGCAGAAGTAAAACTCTCTTGGAACCAACTGGAAATGCAATTTTTCAAATTCTTCAGTATTGCCAAGTGCAAACTATTGAAAATGCTTGTCATCTAAGCCATGGATAGAATTCCCCTGTCTGTCTCCCCTGATTCAGAGATTTAGAACCAGGCTTTCAGTTAATGCTCATGCAAAAGGCTGCACTGTAAAGTATTTCAGTGATGAGTGGGACAGTTAAGAGGTTTATTATTTTTAGCACACTCAGACTTGCAGTGAAATTTCCTCAGGTTTTATGGAAGAAAATGTGTCCTTCCATTCCTGCACAGGCAAGTTCCAGTTTGTAATTCTTAGGTGGCAAAAAGCACAACTGTTGTTAAAAATATAAAGGATAAACAGGCACACATTCGTGTATTCCATACATGAATTATGAGAAATAATACACATTTCCATTTTCTACATAATACAGGCATTTTTAGCTGTGTTTTTGGGAATTAGCATTGGCTTACAATTAAATCAAGAGAATACCTGGAGGGATAGATGCCAAACTGTTGGACAGAGCAGTTCCAGTCCAGAAACATCAGCAACCTGCTAAACTCCGGAAGGGTACCAGAGCCATGAGGGTGTGAGGGTCACTGGACATTTCTCCTGCACAGATGAGATTCATCACAAGAAATGTCCAGAATCTAAAAATTAAGCATCAAGTTGGCCTCTTAGATTTGCAGAATTCTCTCCTCTGTCTCTTGCAGGAATACCAATTACTGCCTCAGACTACACAGCTAAATTTTAGGTGACTAAAACTTGATTAAAATGGGCCCCTTCTAAATGAAGGCTTTGCATAAACGAGCAGAGCCAACACTGAAAACAAGGTGTGTGCCATTACTGCCAAAAAATTTATAAGTAGCAGGAATACAATTTCACATTTTTATAGCCTCATCTGTATAAGCATTTTTATTGTCACTTCCATAAAAATGTCTGAAAGTGCTCCATAAATATTAATGAATTAACCTCCCCTGCGTCCCCATATGGTGGGTATTTATTTTTACATTGTAGAGCTGGAGAAACAATTGCAACAAAGCCAAGCTCTGTGCACAAGTCCAGCTACCAATTCTTTTAGAGAATCAGAAATAAATAATCCTGGATCCTTGATAATAAACTCAAGGAGGAGTTATCCACCCTGCCCATGACTCCAGAGCAATGGGTTTTCCAAAGATATTGTCCCCTGTCCCAGCACAACTCTCCAAAATCAAACATCTCTCAAGACCTACATGCCCAGAATGAAGAGGGTGGATATTTCGGTGCTACACTTCCACAGCTGAAAGTATTCCTGCAGATCTTGAAATTGTTCTGCAAGATGATATTTTTAACATGTCAATTTAACGTTTTATGGGTGGACACATATGAGGCTGCAATCCAAGAAAGACCAAAGCATTTCAAGGAGGAAAAAGTACAAGAATCCAAATTCATTCCTGGTAAGAGAGAAATGACTAGAGAAATATAAGAAATATAAAGAAAAATAAAGAAATACGATATAAGAAATATAAAGAAATACAAGTTAAAAACCCACGCAAGGCTCTTGTATGCAGTTTGCACAAAAAAAAAAATTAAATAAATCTGACAAAAATAATACAACCAGCTCAAATTCAGAACTATTCTGCTCAACTAACAGAACGTGCCAGAATTAGTACAAATCATTTCACGGAAATACTTTTTCCTAAATGCTCCTTGAAAAGACAATTTCTGAGTCTTAGGACATGGTTTGGAAAAAGCCCTCTATGTCATTACTATGAATTTTACTTGCTTTTCCCTCCTCCTTTTTTTCTTCCCAACAGTGTCACTCTCTTTCTCTTCCAACACACCAAACACAAACCCAGAGCGGCCAAGACACCAAGTGCCATTGAAAATGAACATATTTTATGGCTCCAACACACATTTTCCTTAAGAAATTAATTTCCTTAACAACTGAACAATCCATCCCTGTGCTCCTCATGGATTTTTCCCATTATCCCATGAGAAGGTAAGGGATCCATTTGTTGAAATGCACAGCAGTTAAATATCACTGTTTTTCTGAAAGTGATGATTGGGAGTCTGTACAACTCCAGTACCAAACTTTCATTTCAACTTTACAATGAACTGCATGATATTGATATAGAGAGGAACTTGCATTAAATTTATGTTTCACCCAGAAGCCTTCTCAAGAACATTTTTTTTTTTTCCTTTTGATATCTGAGGGAATTTCTGACAGAATTGTTCCCAGTGACAAGAGGCAGTGAATTAACATTTCAGAGCATGCTTTGATATACATTGACTTAAAACCACCTTATTTTGATCTGTGTTCAAAGTCCCCAAAATTAAACCCAAAGTTGTTGAAAGAAAATTAACTCCTTCCAAACCAAACCAGAATGATTTTAGGACAGGCACTGGGGGGACACAGGCAAGCAGCCCTTTGAGTGGCTCTGAAGGAAAGACACAGCACAGTTTTAATGAATTATAATCATTCAAGCAGCAACCACAGAGAACGCATCAAGATTAATAAAACTGGATTAAAATGGATACAAATCAGTGTTTCTACAACTCCATGTGAATTCAATGATGTCATTCTATTTCACTTATTCATGGAGATGATGTAATATTAACAGAATAATAAATGAGCCACTGTGCACACAAATGTGAAATCACTGTGTACATTAAGCATGATTTCTCCTCAGCTTTTCATCAATTTAAAATAATTAAAGTGCAAACGTTAGAGGGTGGAATTGACAATTTTTGACAAATCTTGATCTAATTTTAGTAGAATTTATTTTTAGTAGAATCCATTTTTAATAGGAAGAAAATCAGTTCAGCTGCCAGTTGAATACAAAACCGAGATCAGATAAATCCTATCTGCACAGGGAAATCCGTGCATTCCACAGCCAAAGAAAAAGATTTTGCTGACTCCAGCAGAGGGAAAATTGGGTAATTAGGCCAAATCCTATAGTGCTTATTTAGGATTTAAGCTTATGAGAATAGTCTGTAAGTGATTATTGTGATGATGAGAGGACAAAACCTATTATTTTCCTAAGTATTTTGTAAATGTATAGGAAGAAACAGCCTGTGAGTAATTCTCTACTCTAAACCTAAAATACGTGGGAGGAAGATGCCGTGACTTCACCAAAACCACACCTCCCATTACTGGCAGAAACAAGGAAAAGAACTTTTCTTTCTTCCATAAGGACACAGACACCAAAGTCAGAAGAGTTTTGTGCCTGGCAGTGGTGCCAGGGAGTCCTGAGAGGGAATTTGGGGGTCTTGGTGCATTTCCATTAATCAGCTCTGAAGCAAATTCCTTGTCTCTCCCATTGTGGTGTGCCCCAAAATTCTCCTCATCCCAAGGGCACCAACATCGGTTCATTGTTTTAATTTAATTTTACGTAGTTATTGCCACCAGGGCAGCAATAGTAACTCTCTCACCAGGAGAACTTGCCTGGATTCTTTTGCTGCTCTTTTGGGGACATGGTAATTTTTACAGTGCAAACACCTCCAGTGCTGTTTATTTCTGATGATGAGATTTTGCAGTTTCACTCTGTTCTCTGATGAACTCTGTGGCAGAGTGGGGACTAATTACCTGTTGTTTCAATAATCCTTCCTTACCATGCAACAGAGTCCTTTTTATTTTTTGTTTAATATCTTTTTTTATTATTATTTTTCTCGCGTTTTGGGCAGCGTTGGGCTTTTAAATTGTGAATCACCACAAGAATCCCGCTCAAAAGACTCTCTTTAACACTCTGGCCTGAATTATTGGGACATCATTGTTCTCCTTCCATCATTTCTAACATACTTTTCCATCTTATCCCCCCTTAAAGACTTTTCTGGATTACCTAGGCCCAGGGAGGCTTCTCCTGTGCTGCCTCATTGAAACATTTTTGCACGACAGGGAGCCCTTTCACTCCAGCTCTTTGGGGGAAATATTGGCTCTTTCTGGCTCTCAGAAAATGCAGGTGGGTTTTCTCTTTTCTGATGCACTCTTAATTCTTTGGAATTATGTAAGGAACAACTTCTTATTAGGGAAGGATGAGCTTAGGGAGATCAAAGCCCTGCTCTCAGCTGTGTTCAGGTCCCTTTATACCAGTGTAAAGGGACTTTAAAGCAAGGCTCGATGTCTCACACTAAGGAGATTCAGGGACACCTTTTTTACCATTTTGCCATGAAATTCAGGTTTTGTGTGACTCGTGGCCTGCCTCTTTTCGTGCAATTTATTTTTTTAAAAGGGAAGACATCCCACCTCGCTCTCTAAGTATGAAAGGAAAATTTATAAATTTGCTGGTGGAGGATATTGTTCCCTCAGCAGAGTGGATCCATTACATGATTTCTTTTTTCCCAAAGCAGGAAGAATGTGCTGTGTCACAGTTCTCCTCAGCAGCTGCAACTACAGAATGAGCAAAAGTAACATTCACTGTCAGTCTCAGAGAAATATAATTTGAGCAACCTTGCTGCTGGTTTTTAGGGTGAGAACAAGACATTTCTAAAACATGGAGAATCCCAACAAAACCTGTTCATATTCGGTGTATATGGACAGAAACAGATTGCATTTACAGAGGGAAAAATCATTATCATATCAATATGATGCTGACATTAGAATAAAATATTTCAATTAAGATCTAACTGTAGAAGCTAACTGAGATAAAAAAGAGCTTTTTCTACAGCGTTGTTCCATATCAGACTCAAAGAGCTTTACAGAGAACACAAATATCATTGTCTGGCTGACAAAATGAGACACAGAGAAAACTGAGCCTTTAGAATGTTTGGGGGTTCACTGTTCTGTGGGAAAAGGCAAATCTAGGAGAGAGAGAAGGCTGAGCCCATCTCACATCTGGACACAATTTGCCTGTATTTGGGGAGCACCACGAGCAAAACGGGGAACAAAATGAAAACATTCCATATTTTTCAGAAATTCTAAGAGGAATAAGAAAAATATTTCCCAGTGTGAGATAAAGGAGTCATTATGTTATGATGTAATATTATATCATCATAATAAGCATCAATTTTAAAGTTCTGAAATAAACGAGGACTGGATTTCCATCATGGAATTTGAAGGGCTGATTCAAATATTTAACAAAATTTGTTTTTTATTAAACCCCAATCTTTTCTTGAGGATCAGCTTCATACTTTGAGAATGTCACTTGACGAATACAAGATCATTTTTGTAATCGTAAAAGAAATCATGACATTAAAAATTGCCTAATATTGTCTATGGAAAGTCAAAGCAAACACATTCTTAGGAATTCCTTTTGTGACTATTCACAGTAGGAAATTAAAATAAGATATTTAAAAAAAAGATATTGTCTGGAGAGGTTGAAAAAGAGTTCTATCACCACTCTCTATAGACAGATATTTTACTTTGAGTGGATTTGCTGTTTGAATAAAGGCCAGGAGTGCTCTGTTTTTTTAAAATTTCCTAATTCTCATATATTATGCCAAGCCTGCAACGATCAGAATGAAACCCAGACAATGGGCTCAGCACAGAGAGTTATCCTTTTCTTCCAGGCATGGATGGTGCCTGGCAAATCCATCCTCTTTTTTAAAAAAAAGTATGAAAAATCAAGATTATCATCTAGACAAGAGACAATCTCAAATCTGCTTTAGCCCATTTGCTTTGCATGGCCTTAAAGGCACATCCCAACAAAGCTAGTGTGGTGTTTCCTCACAGTTATGGAATTCTGTTTTGAAAACTGGAAATGAGTTCAAAGAGACTACACAAATAAATAAGTGAATGAATATTAAGGCGTGGGGTCAAACTGGTGGTGCCCTGATGCCAGTTTCAAGCAGCTGCTGCTGTGTCCTGCTGCCAGAGGGCAGGGATGGATGGGATACTGGGAAAGAATTGTTCCCTGGGAGGGTGGGCAGGCCCTGGCACAGGGTGCCCAGAGCAGCTGTGGCTGCCCCTGGATCCCTGGCAGTGCCCAAGGCCAGGTTGGACATTGGGGCTTGGAGCAGCCTGGGACAGTGGAAGGTGTCCCTGCACAGGGCAGGGGTGGCACTGGATGGGCTTTAAGGTCCCTTCCAGCCCAAATCACTGTGATTTTGTGATTAAGACACATCACATGCTCCAAGTGCTCCCTCAGCTGCTCTCAGCTCCAGCCCCATTCAATCACCATCCAAGCCATAAAACACAATATTCAAACTTCACCGTTCCTGTTTATCACCCAGAAGTCCATTATGCTGTGCTTAGGAGGATTTTTAATTGAAAATCAAACGTCAGTTTGCTGCCTGGCCTTCATTAAAAACTTCATTTCCTTCTGGAATCACCCTGTTTGCAGCTGACAGGCTCATCCCTCTCCTCCCTGTGCACGGCAGCGCTGCCGGCGCGCTCCTCTCGCTTCATCATCGTCCTGCAGGAAGGGACAGCAGGCCTGATTAATTCGAGTTAATGCTAACAAACCCTGTCACGTTAATAAGCATCCAGGGGCTTCTCTCTGAAGGTCTGAGACACATTTTCCATGCAGTCATGGAGCTCAAGGAGGGGAGGCACTCAGAGGTCATCTTCTCCCTTCCCGTGCCCAGAGGAAGGACCAGTTGAACTTCATCTGTGCTGACAGACACTTGCTGCCCCTCCACCACCCTCTGACCTTCTGCTGGTGACTTTACAAGCACCCTGAGCAGTCTGTTGCATTGTCTTTCTGCCCTTTTCCTCCAGCTTTTATCCAAACCTTTCTGTCTGCAACCTAAACCCTTCACATCCTGTCCCTCTGAATGGATTTTTACGCTCTTCCTCCCTCTCTGTTTCACACACTTGGGAAGTCTTGCCATGCCTCCCTTGACTGGAAACATACAAACAAAATGTAAAGTAGAAAATAATTTCCAGAGTCTGGTACTCTTCCTCCTCCACTCTGCCCTTCCCCATCGATTCACGTGTCTGGAGATGAGGGGCTCAAACCTGGGCGCAGCCTGAGCCCCGTGTGTGGAGCAGAACGAGGAGTTTGGCCACAAATCTCTCTGTGCTCATGCACAGCTTCTTCCAGGTGAGGTTATGACACCGGGAGGACACCGTGTTGGCCCCTTCTGGCACATATTTTAACACAGCTGCCTGGCTCTTTTGTGGCCCACACTAGATAATTTCTGCACTGCAGAGCCTCTGACAGAGCTGAGGTGTTTTCCACACTGCATTTCTCCTTCCCAGCCACCCCTGCCTTGCTCAGTAGTGGTTTTTTTATGTTTGGGTAGGATCAGTCTTTATTCTCATCCACTCACCCAGTGTCATTTCCTAATCAATGTTTCTTCAGCATTTTTTAATATCTAATATTAACCGCACCAAAAGACACATAACAAAGCTTGTAGTCCCCCACAAAGCCTTCTGTTACATAAAGAAATCAGATTGGGCTGAGATGAATCATCATTTTAAAAAATATCTGCTGGCTCTTATCAAGTTGGTGCATTAGAGATACCTCTGAGAAGTGAAATAAAGCCAGCTGCTCTGCAAATCAGAGCTCCTGGATTTTGCCTTTCTGAGCAAGACATCAATTTTGCTTTCTCTCGGCTCTCCATCTGCCTCTAACCCACACACAGCTCTGATATTTACTATGCAAACACTTCTCAGTATTAATCTAGGCCATGGCTTCCAACATGATCACGTTCTTAATGATCGCGTTCTTGATATTAATACAAAATTTCAAGATGCTCTCAATCAGAGCAACCTCTGAAAATCAATATTTTAGTAATTATTATAGTGGGCAGCAGTATGACAGCTCAAAATATGCTTGTTCAAATAAATCCACATGTAAATTAGCTCAGTTCTTCTAGATAGTAAAAATAATTTCTATATGCATTAAAAATATGTCCTGCCAAAGTATACAGGGAAAAGTTCTTGGGTCCTTTACCCATTAAAGCTGTTTTCTATTTATTGGGTATTTTTAAATACATAAGGGCACCAGGGAAATTTTTAACTTCTCACAGCATACTTGCCTAAACCACGCTATTATAAATTCACCATGAGCCACGGTACAAAATACTACTCAATCAATTTTTAATAATTGGATCCTTCTTAATCCACAAATTACCTGAAAGTGAGGTTAAGGCCTCAAAACTGCTAAAAATATTCTTTTTCAAGTATAGTGACAGCATCCCACTATGTTACTGCCCCAAAATTCATAAAAGCCTGTCGTTTCATGGTGACAACAGCCATGGTCTGATCATTGTCAAGAGCTACATTCTTGAAGGAAATAAACGATGTATTCTTTAAAAATATTTTTCAAGAAATGAAGTCCAAGATAATTCGCTTTCCTGCGGTGGCCACTGTTTCCAAAATCTACATTTTTTCCTTATTCAGAGACAACCACTGGCTTTATGACCAAAAAAATGATGATAAAAGGGGCAATTATAGGTTGCATTGTGAGTGGTTCAACTTCCGCAGAGCGAGGTTAGAATTTTGCCAGTAATTAATTTTTCGTGCAGGAGAATATAAGAGATAACGAAGTACCGAGAAACAGGTGCTTAACAGAAAGTAGACAAAATGTAGGCAGGAAAATGGGATCAGTTTCTAGTGCTGTCCTAAGGAACTGAGCACATTTATACAGGGGTTCAGTTGGGATCATTCCCCTTAAAGGGTAATTAAACCTCAATCCAAGGCAGGCACAGGGAGAATTGGGATTTTTTATTGCAAATTAGTGTGATCTCATGGCAAGATGTTAAAATAGGTGGCACAAGTAGGGACCTCACTTCACAGAGGGAAAAAAACATGTAAAAGACTCTGCAATGCCCACTTTGTAGTGATTGCTTCAAAAACTGCATTATTTTACATTTGGAAAACAGTCCTGATTTGTGCTTTCTTCCTGTTGCACATTATACATTAGTGGAAAATTAATAACAATTCATAATTATAACCAAAAGCTGTTCAAGTGCATTTTAATGTACTCGAGAAGTTCTTTATGCTCTTTTATTTGAGAAGAACGCCTAAAACCTCATCCACTCCTAAATAATTCTTTCATGACTGGCACGGGACACATTCAACACATCAGGTGATATCAAAAATCTTTAAAACTTTCCACAAAATTCAGAGTCCAGATGGTGAATCCAGCCAAACATACAACTTTTCCCAAAAAGTAGAACGTTCCATGGGTCAGGGATGCCCAAAAAGGGTCTAAACTTGGAAATTTAAATTGTTTTGACCCAAGAGCTTGGTTTGCTCTCGAACCTTGAATCAGTTTCAACTGCCTGGCATGTGGAGATGGGTGAGGTTTTGGATTTTATGCCACAAAAAATAAAAATAGTTTAATAGAATGATAATGAGAACATGGGCTTGATAATATGATAATAAGGACAAAGGTTTCAAGCGTATTGGAATTTTAATTTAGATTTTTTTGTTTGTTTCATTTATACCCGTGTAGAGGAGAAGGAATTCCACCGAAGCCAGCTGGGCTGGAAACCTCAGGTAAATATTCCTTCACTTTACTGAAAACCTTTGTTTGAGGCACTTTTCAAGGGCAGGCAGTGCCCGGATTTGGTGTCACTACTGATGACACTTCACATTCCTGACTGGCTTTCCTTTGAAACAGACTTTTATGTGCTTCTGACACAGTTCTGAAAAGAAAATGTGCCTCAAGTATGTTGTGAAAGCACAAGGCTGAGAGGCACAGATGTTATTACTTGCTGCCATATGCTGTTAAAGCTTTAATAATATGCATTTATACTAAGTTAAAAATGGTACTTCAGCGCTCTGAATGTCAGCAAAAGAACTGTTCATTCCTTGGTGAAACACACCAACAAATGGAGCAACACTCCGAGAGTGGTGCTGGATTTTTGACTCTGCACAAGTGGATCCTTGAGGGACTTTTCCGTAAAGATCAAGCGGATCATTAGGAGTCCCTCTAAACAATTTTATATTGACATTCTTGTTTTCTGAAGCAGCAGCTTTCATTTACGTTCTCCTTTGGTTTATTCGACAGCCACCTCTCACACAATTTTCAGATGTAAATGCGAGCCACAGGCTGACATGGAAACAGAGAACAAACCCTTGTGCACATCCACGGCTTGTTAATATTTCTGAAACCTTTGCCACTCTAAAAATTGAGACATGGCCATTACCTCACCTGCCCCTTGGACAAAATCTCCACTGCATGTTCCATTCACGAGCCTTGCTACAGAATGTTTTAGTGTTTTTTGGCATTCTGCCCAAAAGTTCCCATTTTGGAAAGGCTTTCAGTAAAGTGTAGGAATATTTACCTGAGGTTTCCAGCTCTGCTGGCTTTGGTGGACTCCCCTCTCCTCTACATGAGTGCAAATGAAACAAACAAACAGACAAAAAATCTAAATTAAAATTCCAATAGGCTTGAAACCCTTGTCCTTATTATCATATTGTCCACCCCATGTTCTCATTGCCATTCTATTCATCTACAATTTTTTTTTTTTTGTGCCATAAAAGCCCAAACCTTGCTCATTTCAACACGCCAGGTAGCTGAAATCTGGGACAGCTGTCTAAGAGTTGGTCAAGCTGAACCACAACAGAGTCTAACTCCCTAATTATCCACAATTCACAGGGAACTGTACCCCAGTTCCACAGGGAATTTCAGCCCAAGCTTTATTCCCAGAGGTGGGAAGTGAAGGTGCACCAATCTACCCTATATCCCATCAGTACTGTGGTTTTTCACTGTTTATTCTGTTAGGGAAACACAAATGAAGCCTTCTGAGAAGCCAGCAGTAGTTTATATTTGGGGTTTTGAGGGGTTTTGGGGGGGTTTTTGTTTGCACTGAAGATGACAGATCCTATGAGGTTACAATCAACTCTCCTTCAGGGTAAAATTTCCACTCTCAGCATATGAAAAGTAATCAAAATCTAATTCTGAACAAATATTTCTAAGTGAAATACGGTGGAAACACTTTACTGTGCTTATTCCATGCATTTTCTTGGTTTTAAGGGAACCTTGGAAACCTCCACAGTCTTTAGTAAAAGCCAAATAATTTAATTGCAAAGTAACTCAGTCCCAATCAGATGAAGCCAAACAGCTCAGACAAGCATTTCCACACTCTGTGAGCAAAAGTCAATGACAACTGAAGACAAACTGCCTCTAACAAAGTGTTTGGTCAGAGGCCCTGGAGAAGCAGCTGATGCTTTTCTGTGTAGATTTAGCTGAAAAAAAAGTCCTGCCAATTTTTTCCAGCAGCCACCAGATTTTGTTTTGTGCCTGTGAGGAGGGCTCCTGTACCTATATCCATGAGCATATGGGTGTAAGGAAGAGGAGGCGACAGCCACAACCAGTAAATGTGAAATCTGCATCATCAACAGCAGAACACGAAAAGTTCTGTTAATTAAAATTTGAAAGGCTCTTTCTAAAATTCATTCCAAGTAAGTTTTGTCCCCATCACTCACCTTTGGAAAGAATTCCATTCTCCTCTCGTACTGTGACAGTCACTCCCTCTGAGCCTGTTTCACTCTCTACATTCCTTATTTGTTTTTATTTCATTTCCAAAGTCAGTCACTCTCCATCCTTTCTGATAACTGGGGCTAAGCTATCATAATTATGGCTAAACTATGATAATTATGGCCAAACTATGATAGTTATAGCTAAACTATGATAGTTATGGCTAAAGCATGGAATGGCAGGTGAAAATAACCCCTCTTCCCTCTGCTCTTCAGGGCAAAGGGGAGCTCCCCTTCCCTCCCTCATAGCCAGGCTGAGGGCTCCCTCTCCTGTTCCAACAGATTTTTCACCACTGTGCTTTCAAACAGGTCTGACAGACAAAAATCTGGGATATCTAATGGAATCGAGTACTCAGGAAAAAAATATACCCTTCAATCCCTTGGCTTCTAGAGTATGGCTGTTAATATTAACTTCTCAAATCAGAAAACGTCTTTTATCATGTCACAGAGCTTTGGTATCAGCTCTGGCCACACAACCAGGCTGTACAAGTAGAAAGACAGACAACCAAAAAAAAAATCATCCTGGAACAATCATTAAAACTCCTTAAAACATAAAAGAAAAGAAAATAATACCATAAAATCTGTGGTTATTCTGCATTTAAAGAGAGATTTGGCAATTATAGAACATGTAACATAAACAACGAACATTTCATTTTCTTTTAAGAAGAAATTCCCTGGGGTTATTCCATCTATAAGAGAGCCACAAGCACAGAGCTGAAATTATATCAAAAGACCAAATTTTAAAAAAATCTTGGAGCAATAAAACATATTATACTTAATCAGCATCAATCTATAAATATTCAGTGGCCACCCACTGCTTTCCAATTCAAATATTTGATTTCAAACCCACCAAACACAATTAACTTTATTTAAAAAGAGGAGTCAAATGAAAAGGAGCAGAAATTACAATTTTTCCTTAGACTAGATAAAAAAAACAAAATTAAAAATCAACACCATACAAGCCATGAATAAAGGAAAAACCCATCCCAAAACTTTGTGTATAAGAAGTTAATAGCTTCAATTCATCTATGGTAGGAGAAAAAATAATTTCCAATAAATATTTAGTCAGACAATTCTGAATCTGTGGTGGAAATGTAATACCAGATTGAGCTAATATACGTAGGACTTAAAAGAGAAACTTTCACTGTCATCTTATAAATCAGCAAGCAAATAAAATAATGAAAACATGAAATATAAAAGAACCATGAACCACTACAGGAGAAATAATGTGAGCTGACGATCAATGAATTTAATGGAAATCTTTCCAGCGCCATTAATAAAATTCAGAGCTGGTTTTTGTGCTGGGAGCCGATGGCAGTTTCAGGCGATACAATCATTTTCAGGCATTAAAGCACTGTGATGACAGTGCCTTCTGTCTGTGCTGGGGAGGGGAAGGAGGTGCTGAGATTGCCATTAGGGAGAGATGAAATGTTCCACCATCCCCACGGGAACGGGGAGCCAATAAAATATTCCTGGCAGTGCCCTTGAGATAACCACCTGTCACACCACCAGAACGTGCTCCTGAGTTATTTTCTGATGTAGCTCCATCCCTAAATCCCTGTTTTCGCTGTAACACATTACTTTTTAGTGGCTGGTACTCCATGCAGCACGTGGATTAATTTCCCCTCCGCCGACGGAATTTTTAATGAAGATAAATTATCACGGTGACATTTACATCTCAATGATTTTCACAATTGAAACATTCTCCTAATCCTGGTGCACATGCTGTAAGTGGGTTACGCAGCCAGATACTAAAGCAATCATTTTATCATTGTCAGAGTGAATATAATGCCTACAGCAATCAATTGGACTTTTATGGGAACAGTTAGCTCAGCTGGCTTTGCATTGAAAAAAATGCACTGAAGTGCCCATTATCCATCTCCACTGTCAAAGGACAAGCCAGGATCTTGGCTTGCATTCCCAGGAGTGTGAAACTCCGTCTTACAACCAAAATCAGAAGATGAGAAAGGGCCAAAGTGGTCAGAAATAGACAACAGCAAAAAATCTCAGGAGCTCTGGGAAGAATAAACCAGAATTACCTGGTTCTGGGTACAAACTTGAGTCAAACAGGGGTTCCAGCTGTGGTTGCTGTAGCCATGGAGGGCAGGAGGTGGTCCTGGCCAGGTGAGGAGAAGTGAAGACAATGAAGGTGCTGAAAATAAAGGTAGAGGAGTAAAAAATGAGAGCCTGGTTGGAGAGAAGCCTTAGAGGAAATCCCAGTGCTGGTGTGGGTGAAAAACGAGGACAAACTGGGCAGTTTTCTCTAGTGGTGCTGCAAAGAGTTGGAAGTCAGAGTTTTCCAACAGCTGGCAGAAAAGCCAGGACAACATTTTCTGCAGCTACTCACCCTTATTTCCAGCGTTTCCAGGACTCAGGTGGGCTCTTGTCTGCTTCAGGTCCTCACTTGGTCCTTTGCTGTCCCAAGCAGCCTCACTAATTCAGCTTTTCACAACAATTGTGACTCAGTTATTGATCATTTCAGCAGTCTGTGCACCAGCTGTCTGACACACCAATCCCTACACAGAAATATCCAGAAGAGAGGAACGTGTCTGCACTTCCTGATCTAGTCCACGTGCCAAAGAGTGCCAAAAAATAGTCCTTTGCTTATTATTGGACACTTAGGGACATTGCATCAGTAATCAAGGAAATTCTTGGATAAGACGTGGTGGGAGGGCCACCAAGCCAGGCAAGGAAATTCCCATGGTGAAGGTGAGGAACTCCTGTGCAGTAATTACTAAGTTTTGAAAACCTCAGGCTTATAGGAAAGACAGAAAACTTCCAGTGATAAAGTCTGTTGAAATAATTTCTGCTTTTTTTTGTAGTGCACCGAGTCTCCTGAACACCTTAGCAAGAGATATTACAGCAATAAATCTTTTTATACCTTTGAAGGAAAATGAACGGTAAAGGTTAAGGCTGGAATATACCACTTAAAATAAAAGCATAAGTATTTCTGCCAGCTGTTTAAACATTCAGTGGCCAGATCCCCAGCAGAAAATCTGTTAATGTTTCTGTTCACACCATCGAGCTTGCAAGTTGTGCAAACATAAAATCTTAAGTCCCCAACTTCCACACTTCAAATTTGCACCATTTTTCAGGAATTTAGTGGTGGAGAATAATTTTCTGAATTTATTCTGAAAAAGTCCCACCAGCAATGGATGCATTTCAGGTACCTCACAGCGTACTCAATGAAGAACAAAAGGAACTAAATACTACAGAGGGTTAGGAAACAAAAAGCTTCCATAACGCATTGGAGGAGATCAGATCCCATCACAGTCAGACAGACTTTGTGCATTGAATCACTTCACTCCAACAAGCAGGAATTATAATTATAATCTTAATTCATTAGCAAGCATAGTGCTCAGGGGGAGTCAGGTACACACAGGCACAGTACCTGAGTACACAGACACTACCCAGAAGGGAATTGGAAATTTTTTTATTTAATGCCACACAGGAATCCGTCTACTGACAATTATCTCAATAAAAATTGATTTCCTTGTTATTGAGCATAGATTATTTAACTTAATAACATATTCACCTGGGCACCTATCATGCGTAAAAACTACAGTCCAGCAAGAAAAATTCCACAGTTAAATTAATTCCACAGAGCAAAACTGGGGGTGAAAAAAGACCTTGTTATTGCTGAAATTAAATAAAATATTAAAAAATCATTAAAGTCAAGTGGCTACGTAAAGGCAGCTCAGTTGCCCACTCAGTCTGGCAATTAAAAGCTGGAGAACACTCACCTGTGTCCACCCTGGGTTTTAAGATGCAGTTTGGTAGCTGGGAGGGATCTGGCAGATTCCCAGATTTACCTGCTGCCTGAGCAGGCTCTGCTGATGCCAGGCTGTGCCCCCAGACGGGATCCAGCAGTTCTGGCATTCCTGGCACACCGGCCCCTCGCCGCCCCCACGCCACCCTTCCAGGGCTGCCACACAAATGGGTGGCAAAGGAGAAGCAAAACCGAGGGAATTTCAGAAAGCAACGGCAGATACTCGAACAAAAATCCATGGTCAGCTGGTTAAGAAGAAGAAAGACACTTTTCAGAAGCCCAAAACTGACAGCTGAGAATGCTGGCCTAGGGAGAGGCAAGAGGATGCCCTAGGGAGAGGCAAGAGGATGTTTTTCTGACCGAGATCCATTGGAAAAATCCAAACACCACAGCAAATTCAGCCAAATCAAAACACCATTCCCTTGACATCTCTTCTCCAGTAATGTGGATGTTCCAGCAAAAGCACCTCAGCCCTCTGTGAGCTGTTTCATTCCTTTATTGCAAAGGCTACATGCATTTCCCCTACCCTACCTTGAAATGTCTCGTTCCTGTCTTTGATTTCAGCTGGTTCATCTTGACACCCTTTTCTCCCCCCACCAAAAGCAGTTTACTCACTGCTGATCTAAAAGCCCGCTGTGACACGAACAACACTCTTTATACTAAAAACCAGAGATGTGGAGAATGGCATTATGCATGGCAAGAGCTTGAGATGCCGGGAATAATATTCAAAGAACAGGGAACGTGAAAAGTTCGAAGCTGCCAATGGAAACAAAGGGAGCAGCAAGAAAGGAGACTGTAGAAAATGTCTTGTCAGTGACTCCTGGCCTGGAATTGAATCCCTAGGTGAGCCTGTGGCAGCCTCTGGAATGCTAATGAGGCGCTAAACATTACCCAGTGCTTGGGCTGACTTTGTGACTGGAGAAAATAGTGGGAAATGGGAAGGCAAAACTGCTGGCAGAGCTGGGGGAAACAGCGACCAGAGCACTGGGAGGCAGCAGGAGGATCCTGCATGAACCCTGGAAAACCAGCCTGGAAGAACAGCAGAAACCTTGGTGGCACAGAGCAGTTCACAGCCGCGACACTCGCAGAGCTCGTGGCACTCTCCAGGACACAACAGATCCGTGACATCCTTTGGGATCAAAGAACTCCTCAAGGGGTGACCCAGGAGCGTCTCGCTGCTCTCTCCCTGGTTTTCTTTGCATTCAGGCCATATTTTTACTCAGCTGAGCAGATCTGAATTGCAGCAAGGAGTATTTAGTGTTTACACACAGTTTTACACCGACACCAAGAAATATTTTGCCATGAATATTTTACTTTGGTGTATTTCAGTAACTAACATTTTTAGATCAATGTCCCAGATATCACATGTCGAGTATTTTCAGATCATAACCCGCCATCAGAAATTAATAACGCTTTAGTAGCTAGAAAATGAAGAATATAATTTACCATCAGAAAAAACCTTGGGAAATAAATCTGGAAGGACAGTTGAAAACTATTTTTAGGATGCTGACTTGTTTTGGATCTTCTGAAACCTGAAATGACAAAGCTCTGCTTTTAACGACATGAGATAGAAAACACTGCCATCGTGTATTTTTTAAATCTCATGGAAAGAGACAACTTGTAGCAATTCCACAGCAATGAAGTTGTCAGCAGTGTGATCAGGTAACCTGCCAAGGTTTCAAAACACTTTAGATATGAAAAAAAAACAGCTTTGAAAAATACCAACCCTGCTTTTAAAAATAAATTTTTGAGTGTATCTTAGAATCCCACCCGATCGTACAATCGCAAATTCAGGTATTCTAAAATAAATCAAATTTACAGCTATTAAGTTGAGCAGCAGTAAGATATCCATGAAGGTATTGTTGCCATTTCTAAATCACTCAGTATATAACAGGGACCAATATTACTTTCCCCAGCCTCTCACCAAGCAACGTGTATTTTCTTTCCAGAGATAACTTCAATGTTCTGTCAAAAGGTGGAAGAGGTTTGGGGGCTTTTTGACAAAAACCTGAGATGTCCTTCTCAGAAATGTAGTGATTTTGAATAGCCAACCAAACTTTGAGAGAAGACATCAATACAAACATCCCACGGACCAGGAGCCAGCCCTAAATCCTCAATTCTCTGCTCACCAAAGCCCAGCTTAAGCCAGATAACATTAGGCAGCGAGTTTTAGAACCGATGCGAGATTTCCCTTCCAGCTGGGTTTCCAAAGTAGAACGTCAGCCTGTTGAAAACAGAGTGTTCTGTGGAGCTCTGTCGGCTCTGATCAGTTTTGGAAGGCAGTGAGAGGAAGGCACCCGGGTGCCTCTGTGCCCTGGTGTTTGGATGAAGCGCCCAGGAGCAGCTCATCTGCGAGCAGAAGGGATCCTGCGCCCGCGCCAAGGGCAGCGATGTGCTGAGTAAGTACCACTGGCAAGTCGAGATGCCTCAGGGCACCTTGAGCTCGTACACCCGATTTTTCCACTATGTCAAAAATGATATGAGAAGAGATTACATCACGTAAGCTGCCATCTCCTTGCCTTTTGTTAAAGCCCTGTCCTCCCCCCGGCCCGCCTTGTGCAATCCCCTCACGCACCTGGCGCGCTTCCCAGACCTCGCACCGAGTTTCATTAGAGAGGGAGAATGCTGATTTGGGGTGATCTGCTCTGTGTCTCCATAAAATATGTCCCTACCTCCTGATTCAAGTTGTAGGGGAAAGCTGTGACCAGCAGAGCATGAATAAGATGAGAAGCTCTTACATATCTAATGTCTTCCTCCGGGTTAGAAAAGGCAGGAGGCAGAAAACATCTCCCTGGATGTGATGTCTGTGGCAATGCCAGACTGGAGCCATGCTGACAACCAGCTTGCAACACAGAAGGCAACCTCTTAATAAACACTAAACCCTTCTAACCTGAAAGATTGCAGCCACTCTAATTACCAGAAATTAAATTGTTCAAGGAAGGCTCGGGAAAATCTGAGTCGCAGTGGGGCCAGAGAACAACGATATTTTTGCCTTTCTTCTTCCTTTTGACAGGATCTAATCCACTGGGTGGTATTACAGCACACGAGATTAGAGACAGAAATACAGATACCTGCTAAATATGGACCTCATTGAAAAGCGTTTGAAAGATTTTGTCATAAATAAAAATTAGGGGTTATTTTCCTTATGTCCTCTTGCAAGTGCCTGTGGCATGTTCATTACTCACAGACTTTGTTTTATAGAACATTTTTGTAAGGGATATTTTAGTTCTTGGATTTACACACAAATTGGTTTAATCACAAATTCATAGATATTTCAAGATACTTGTGAACACACCTGTAAATGATGACCTATAAAGCTTTTAACTTATTTTTCCCCCCTCTTGTGCTCAAAAGAAATATTAGTTTGACAACACCGGAGGCAGCAAGGACAGCTGCATTAAAAATTATGTGGTAATAACTTTAATACATGAACCAGCCCATGTAGGACTGTCACTGCCACCACAGGATATAAAAGAAACCACGTAATTATGCCCAATCCAAAGGCAGTCCTGCTGCCCACAACAGCGGGAATTTCTTATGCTGGAGAAAGTGGATGGATGCTGGATAGATAATGCCAGTTTCCAGCAAGTAAACCCTTGGAACAAAATAAATAACAATAAAATTGATTATATCGTGTCATATGCCTTTTGTTTCTATGGGAATAAAGTTTTATTTCCCTCAGTAATTTTGTTTGCTGAAGGAATGGATTAGAGAATCACACTAGAGACATCTTGTAATTCACAGCCTCAGCTCTTATGCCCTGAAAGTCCTTTTTTAGAGACTTTCCTCCCTTAACAGGCAAAAAGCACATCCTTTCACATCCCCACATCACCATATTTCATATTCTTGCTGCTATACTTCAGTAACTCCTCCGGTGACAGCGAAGGTTATTCAGGTCTGCAAGGGTCTCTGTTGAGCTGCGGCAAACATATTTAGTGAGGTCCTTTTTTTGATGCTATCGTGTGGAAAACAGTTCAAACTGTTTGTCTGAGCCTCGTTCATGCCCTCCAGCACACCAGAGCTGGAGACAGCTGCCAAGCCAGCAAGATGCCAAAGCTGCCCACACCCCCGAGTTCGTTCAAAATGAGGTGCAGCTACCAGGGGGCAGAAGGAAACGGGGAAAAACCCCACCTAATACCTAATTAGGAGCTGAAGACCTGACTCTGAAACCTCCCATCCTCTCTGCAGTAAATATTTCATAGGTTAAAAATTCAGAAAGTTATAATATTAAACTTCTTCAAATTTTTCAAAGCTTCTTTATCATTCATTAAAACTGCCTCAAAAATCACAAGATGTTTGCCCATATAATGAGAGTTTTGTTGCAATGCTTGGAGCCGGCTTTAAAATGTTGCTGTCCTTTCCAAAAGGGAAGTGTGGCTGTGCAGATCCATACATTCATAGCCCACAGCAGAGTGGGATTTACAGTCTTTGAGATGCATAATTTACATATTATACAACGTTAAAGTCCTGTCACAGAATCCAGAATGGTTTGGGTTGGAAGGGACTTTAAAGCCCATCTCATTCCACCCCCTGCCATGGGCAGGGACACCTTCCACTAGACCGGGTTGCTCCAAGCCCTGTCCAACTTGGCCTTGGACACTTCCAAGGATTATTATCCAAAAAATATCACCTCTATACTAAATGTTGCACAGTTTAATGTGAATTTTATGTAGATGGGCACCAGAGAGGTTCATGCAAACTGATCTGAGGAAAACACTAACTCATCTATGAAGTGTTTGTGTTTAAAACTCCTACAAAGCTAAAACTGAAAGGGTTTCTAATTTGTGCCTGATTCTGACCGTGGATTGTACATTCTGTCTTGTGAGGACCAGCAGCTCCTGGCTGGGTCATCAGCTGCTTTAGGACACTCCATCTATGCCCATTGTTTAATTTTCCCTTGCTGAAAAACTGGGATCCATTCAGCATTCCAAGATGCACCCTCAAATATTAAACCTCCTTTTTGTGACTCTTTTGTTGTTGGGTTGTTTTTTTTTTTAATTAAGTTCTCTATTTTCGTTACAGTGGGCATTTACACCAGGAAAAGCCTGTAACACATCATTTGGCCTTTCACATCTCTTAATAAAGGAACACGTTTGATATGAAGATAGAATCTGCCCACGTAATATCCCTTTGAACAGTTTAAGAGTGACACGTCTCAGAGGCTATACATTACCAGAAAAAAACCACATTTCATTGCTCACCTTGTGCTGATATGATCTGCAATCCATGAGAGGATGTGAAGGGAAGGCAGGGTCAGAAGAACTGTGTGACTTAAGCCAAGAAGGAAATAAAACCTCCAGTAAAAGTAAATAAATCATTACTAAAGCAAAGTATGAAAAAACTGCACAGGACAAAAATACAATTTAAAAACTCAGTGGTGATCATTGTACACAAATAATGCAAGAAATCCTCAGGAGATACGAAACTACACAAAACAACGTTTTGAAATGATTTTGAGAAGTTAATGTAAAATCATTTTGGTTGGGATTGTTTAAGATGTTTTCTACAAGATCCTATGGTCATATTTAGGTATCAGTAGATATTATTTGAATTTGTTTTGACATAAGTACATCAGAGAACAATATAATTATGGAAAATTATAGATGCTCAGATACAGACTGGGTTTCTAAGGAAAGATCAGAGCTGCTCACCTACTGGCTTTTCCTTTTTTCTTTTTTTTTTTCCCCTCTAAAGGAACTAGTTTCTCAGAAAGGAAAATGAGATCAATCTAATCTATCCGGACTTCAGTAAAACACCTGATTAATTGCCATGCTGGAAATTACTCGTTAAAGCCGTGTAGATGAGGATCAGCACAAAAAATGAGGGTGGCCTGAGCCCATCTGAAAGCGACAGAGGAGTGGACTGATGAGTTCAGGCTGAATTTCCCCGTGGCAGCATGGATTTATTCCTGTGGCATTTCGATGCCTTGCCCAGGGAATCACTGCCCATCCACAGGATTCTTCCAGGTAAATATTGGGATGTGCAGAGGCGTTTAACCATGGAGTACTCTCAAAGAATGAGAGCACATAAACTGTGATCAGGGTCATATTCATCTTCCTCCTAAAACCACACATGAGTGAAAGAAGGTTGGTGCTGGCCTTTTTATGACATTGTGGCACGTCACTCTGTGAATAATGACAGTGAATAAATATTGCATCCAGGGAATTTTAATCTCCCTTCCATCTGAAGTTCCTAACGACATCCGTACTAACAGATTTATATTCCCCACCCAGCCAGGCTCAGCAAATGACAAACCCTGGTGTTCAATTGCATTAAATGATAATTAGTCAGTCTACTTCTAATCTGATGGTTAATAGATCATGTCAAAGGCTTTCTTATGAAGAAGATTGAACTGGAATTTCATCTATAGCATTAACATAATGCATTACGATAATGGGTCCCAGTCCCACACCTGAAGCTTCAAGGAAGTTTGGATATGGAAATCAGCCTAAATCCACGATTTCTGCCTCAAGTGTCACACTGAGCAGTAGGCCAAACCAGAATCTACGCATTTTTCTCCCCCTGGACTTAGGATCAATTGAGATTTTACATTAATAGTGAATTATATTATCTGAATCCAGCACGACAAGGCAGCGCTCCCAAGATTCAAACAGGAATAACTGGGTGAGGAGAGAATCCCAAGAAAGAACTCTGAGGAGTGACTCTGTTACCTACACATGAGTTATCAGCTCTGTAAATGGGATGGAGCTTCCCACTTAGCTCCGTTCTGCCATTCCAGAGGAGCAGCAGACTCCTGTAACTCTTCAGCCAAACTTCCCAGGCCCGGACAGATGTGCCAGACAAACTATGGGATCTAAACCCCCACTTAAGCATGTCTTTCTTCATTTACAGGCTCAGGCTGTCCTGAGATGAGAGCCTTTGTGCCAGCAGCCCAATTTCCACGCTGGATAAGGCATCACACAGGGAGCTGAGGCTGGTAAACAGAGCCAGCTTCGGAGAGAGACAGCAAACCCACCAGCGCGGGATCGTCAATTGCCTTCCCTTCCCAACAGTCCCATATTCCCTTCACGCATGTCAGCCAAGAGCCTGCCTGATGTGCAACAGCAAAAGAGCATCAGCCATCAGAACATCCTGCTGGGATGTTTCCAGGGAGAGCTAACCCTCAGGGAGGTTTTGCTAACGATCCCCATGTGCAGCATGGCCGCGATCAATCACTGCTGGCGATAACGATCAAACCGAACACAACCCACAGCCATTAACATCATTAATGGATGGGTCTCCAAGGAACGATAATTTCGTGCTGCCCTTCAGCTTTCTGGGAGACAGTTCTTGGAAGAGACAGTCACACATTTGACACCCCTCCTCTCCGATCCTCAGTCGCTTTTTTCTCTTGAGCTACACTTTTGTACACGGAATATCCACCGGGAATATTGCTGTGCTCCTGCCACGTGGCTGGGGCTGCGCTGACCACCCTTCCTCCTACCAGACGTGGGTATTTCCAAATGGACCAAAACGTCCCCCTCTATTAAAAACCAATCAATATCAACCCTTCCCTGGAAGCGTTCATGAGGTTGGAAGGGACTTGGAGCAACCTGGACTGGTAGAAGGTGTCCTTGACTCAGCCATCCAAGTTTCCTGTCCTACACACCTTCAAAAGATGCTAAAAATCTCAATTTTACCTGTATTTTTACCGGTAGATAAAACATAGTTTAAAAGAATGTATTAAAAAAAATTAAAAAATTTGTGATCAATAAATTCTGGCTTTATAACACAAGACGTTTTTCTTCCAAATAGTATTCTAAAGTGCCTTAAAGATTAGAATAATATAATCACCAAATTAAATAGCTTATAATGGAAGCAATGATGAAATATAGTATTAAGAGGCTCAGACAAGTGAGAAAAGCTGCTTTCCAAGGAGATTTTAAAAGATGCAGCAAGTCACTGAGGCGGAGATTCAGAGAGGCTGTTCCAGATGGCAGGACCTCCAGAGGAACAGGGCTTTGCACCAAAGGCACTTCTGTGGGACAGCAAAGTGAAGAAATGGTTGTCAAAGTAGTCGAGAGAGGAGACAAGTCAATAGAGGATGGCAAAATAGGATAGGAATTACAATGACGGCCATAACAAGATTGGCTGGGGCAGGTTACAGGTACAAAAGGATTTAAGGCAAGAAGAAAGAATTGTAGTGGAAAAAATAAAGGTGTGAAGTGCAGAGGTGACATCATTGAAAAAGTTGCACAGCCAAGAGAAAGAGGATTGGGAGAAAACAGGGAAGAGCAAAAGGAGAAGGATCCCTTTGTTTTACTGTCTGAGCCGAAGGTGGAAGAGATCTGTTAACAGAATTGAAGATTCTCTCTACAGAAATGCAGTGTTTCTCAAGTCACATTTCCTGAAGATTAAGGAGATGAAAGTGTTGCCACAGTGGTCTGCACCTTCCCCACCACTGGGTGATGTGCACTCCTAGTCCTACAAACATGGAAGGACCAACGACACCAAACCAGCAAAATGTCTTACAACAGAAGAGATTTTGTCGTTTCTGCCTTTTGTTCCAAGTGTGACATTCCACATCATCCTCTGGGCTCCATGGGAATGGTGCCTGAAATGTGCCAGCCTGGAAACTCCCACCACAGAGAGGGCTTGGAGGTGTTCCCTGTGCGATGTGTCTGTGTTATAAAAATAACCCCCGAAGAGGATCCACACGAACAATCAGCCGTGTAAACATTTTCACGGTACTTGAGAACTGCTCTGGAGATCCAGAGATGATTATTCAGCAAGTTCCTCTGCAATCCCAGCGCTCATGAGCACAAACAGATCCTTCATTGAAGGCCTCGTCAGCGCTCAGGGGAATTGTCACTGCAGAAACCTTTGACTGAGCATTGTCATCCAGGTGAATTCTGGCAGTGACATCCCAGCTATCCATCATCATCCCGTGCGATTAATCCACTAAATTCATCTACAATTTGTCTAGCAGTTTTCTGAATGTTTCTTTTGAGCACGATATCACTATTTAGGAGAAATTGATGCTTTTAAAGAATATTAAAGAAAAATCCATGCTGACACTTGTAACTAAAATATTTATACAGCAGGTATAGATTCTATGAGAATGCTCCTCCACTTCACAGTCACTCTCTGTAAAGTTAAAATACATCTTAAGAAATAAACAATATGAATACTAAAAGCTGAATTACAGAAAGAATGGGATGGGTTTGGTCAGCTGGAGCTTTTAACTCACAGAGAAAGAGCAGGATGAGTTCCTGCCATGAACTTTGCATACAGAATTTTAAAAAGTATATTTGAGGGGTAATGAGGAGCATTTACTGAGATCCAACCCAAACCTCGGTAAAAAATGAGAAGAAATCTACCTTCTTCTTTTAACCAGATGATGATGGTTTTCATTATTGTTGTTGTTATTATTATTGATATTATTGATATTGATGTTATTATTGATATTGGGGTTTTGGTGGGGGTTTTTTGGTTGGTTGGTTGGTTTTTTTGGTTGGTTTTTTTCAGTCTTCTGAATTTGGGAGTCCAAAGCTGTGCACTGCTTATCATGCACTGTCTTTGCTCAGTAGGAATCTCCACAGATCAACCAACTGCCACAGTCTGGGCTTAGAGAAAAAGGGAATTGATGTTCTATCGAGTGAAGTGTAGCCTTGATCTGGTAAAAAGTTACAAATAGGAGTAAAGAACTTCACACAAGTAGAGCTATTGATTCCTTTTGCTTTGTACTGAATCGATTTCAAGGCAATTTGTTCACACAGAGTCCATCTTTTAAAACATTGGAAATAATCATCATTGTTAAACTGAAAAATATTTTCAGCATCAAAAAATGGCATCCCTTCAGAAATTAAATGTAAATAGAGAAGGTAAATCTGCTATAATGCTGTAGTTGATGAACTTATCATTTGTTAGGAACACATTTGTTAGCTCTGAGTGCATTATGGACTGAGATCTTCAGCAAAGAAAAACTCTGAAAATATCTTTTCAAAGTTCCATTTGAAAACTTAATTATTATTAAATGAAAAGCAAATAGATTTACAAACTCAGGGGTTTATAGGGAACATTGTCAAATTAAATACTAATTACTTTTATCAGCAAACTGCCAAAAGTGTGATTTTGTTATCTGGAGGCTGAAATAGCCAAAGCATCTACTATTTGGAACAAAATTTCCTTGCTTTAGAAATGCAGCCTCCCTGCAGCTGAGCTAACCCTACTCACAAACTATCTCCAGCAGACTTCACCAGAAATAATTTCACAAACTCTCCACACTCCACAGCCCTGTAGTTCCTGGTGGGCTGAGGAGCGTTTGGAAAAAACACAGAAAACAGGAATAACCAAATTTCCCAGCAGTCTCTTCATGTACATCTTAGCAAGAAATTCTGAATGCACAGCTGGGGAGACAAGGAATTCTCCTGGTTAAGAGTGCCCCAGACGGCCTAAAAAGAGAGATTAATGACATAGCTCAGTTAGAGCAGCACAAGTCTAAACTCCCTTAACTATTCCATCTAAAAGTTGCACTGTGAGTAAATAAAACCCAGGGAAACCTCACATCACTGTGGATACAAAAAAGCTCTTGGGCAGAGGATTTTTCTTTTTTTTTCATTTTTGTGGGAAACTTCTAGTTTGCTATGCAGACTATGTAAATAGTAAGATAGGTTTTTTGTAAACAATCTCGTATCTAGTGTTTTTCACTTATGTTATGGTGTTGTAACAATAATAAAGATTCATTCTCTCTCTAGACTCGCTTGTGGCTGCATCTCTGAATTCCCCCTAAGCCTGCTACACATCACCTGCTACAAAGTTGGTGTGTTGCACCCCACAGCCCTACCCTGGCTTTGCCAGCGCTTGACTGATGGTTTTATAGAACAAAAGAGAAACAAAACCAGATGAACAGCACCTTCCAGCGCCTAAAGGGGCTCCAAGGGAGCTGGAGAGGGAATTTTTACAAGGGCATGGAGTGGCAGGACACAGGGAATGGCTTCACACTGACAGGCGGCAGGGATGGATGGGATATCAGGAAAAAATTCTGCCTGGTGAGGGTGGGGAGGCCCTGGAATAGAATTCCCAGAGAAGCTGTGGCTGCCCCTGGATCCCCAGCAGTGCCCAAGGTCAGGCTGGACGGGCTTGGAGCAGCCTGAGATGGTGGAAAGTGTCCCTGCCCATGGCAGGGGTGGCACTGGATGATCTTGAAGGTCCCTTCCCACCCAAATCATTCTGTGAATCTGTAATTATTTTTATTTTCTATAAGTAAGGGAAAAAGAGATAAAAATACGCTGTGAAATACACTGTTAAACAATGTAGAGATTAAGAAAAAGATTCCTCTGTATTTAACTGGAATGAGCTTACTGTAAATCAAAAGCTTAAAAGTTTTAAAGTTGTAATTGGATCAGCAGGGCTCTGACAGCTCTCTGGTTTTATGGCAGCGTGGATCTAAAAGAATGGCTTTTTCTGAAAAGGAGGCTCGCGAGAGACAAGCAGTAAAAAAGATCCGGCCTGGGATATATTTTCAAAGGAATTTCAAATAGACCATCAATCTCTTAATGCTCTTTGTGTATTATGAGCAAACAGAACTTCAGTTTAAACTCCAGAATGCAACACACCCTACTTTGCCAACTTCTCCTCAGTGCTCCTAAGACCCCATTATTTGACAGATGACGAGGACTTACCTGATTGTCTGCAGTGTTTGATTTACACTCTCGACAAGCACAGTCCATTAAATTAGGGGAATGCCAGCCAGAGGGAGTGATGGAGGTTTCCAGAGCTGCAGGGGAGTGAGGCAAAAACAAACAGTGAGGTTTTCACCTCTGCAGCCCAGGCACCCAGCTCGCTGCTATCAAGACTGTTATCTTTTAAAGGTAATTATCATAGCTCAAAGTAAAGTTAGAGGCACGTGGCAGCCTCAGTTAGTAATTAAGATTCTGTGGAGAACAGAGTGCTGAAATTCTTAGCAAGTGCTTATAACCCTGTCCCTAAAATCCATTTATCGAAGTTCCACTGCCTTTCATTGGGACTTAGATCTATCTAAGCCAGTGAGATGCTTTAGAATAACAAATCCAGAAGAGCTGCAGATAAAACTCTGGGCATCTTCAATGCAGAAAGCTCTGCCTTTCTGTTCCTGAAATACAAAATGCCATAAAATGTCTGCCCTGAATAACAGCACGAGCCCAAAGCTCTGCTGAGAGATTCCAAATAAAGGGTCAGGTCTTGGGGCATCACCTCACTGCAGCTTTGTGAAGCCTCCTCTTAAAAGGGCTGGGGACCTTTGTAGCCTTTACTATCATTAAAAATGGCAACAATAGGTTGGGTTTTTCCCTACCTGTGACTTCCAGGTAAATCCCACCCGGCCCATCAGCATTCCAGGCACGCAGAGGGCACAGGGAAGGGAAGGCCACCTGTCAAGCGGAAAGAGAACAAGCACTGTTAGGGAGGATTTTACAAAGTGACAATAGCTGGAGCAGCAACAGGGACAGTATATATGCTTAAAATACAGGCAGGAGAACAGCCCAGGAAAAAAAAAAACCCTTACAGAGGAAATTACATTAGGGAGATCAAGGACCAAGTTGTATTTTCAATTTGTACAAAACCTATAGGGCAAATGAATTAAGGGTTTGACAGTCCAGTAGAGCTTTGAACTTAGCTCGATCTCATCATTTATAGTATTGTTTTATTACTAGTTCATAATTAAACTTTTAGCAAAAGCCATTCTGTATCACCAGTACAGGCCAAGGGAAATGTTTGGGTATCAACCTTGCACCCACATTGCTGGATGTAGGATAAAACCTATAAATATTGAACAGCCAGAAAATACAACACGTCTTACAAGGGGAAAATATCGTGGTTTGAAGTATATATTATTAAAAGATAAATTAAAGGGGGAGATGGGGCACAGGTGTAATCTAAATCCAGATTATACAATCAGGGAAAAATAAAAGGAAATAATCTAGTGAGGTACGAAAACATCCATTAAATTTTGTCTTTGCTCTGACCCTCAGAGCTTCCCAAATTGTTGGCACATGCGGGGGATAAATGGCTGCCTAAGAGCCCCAGAGTGGTGTTGACATCAGCACTGCCCCACAGAATCATCAAATGCAACTCAAATTTCTGAGTTAGTGGACGCGGTTTTAACACGCTGCAATATTTCTCCAATAACAATGTTCTCCAGTCACAGCCCCTCCAAGCACTTCCAGGGTTCCACATATGGATTACCAAATTTAGGGAAGATTACCCTCAGATCTGGAGTAAATTACAAAACCTTCCTTTAAAAAAAGCCACTTATCTTAAATGGAAGCCTTTCCAACAGGAACAGCCATTTATATTCAGGGCATGAAGCTGCAGCAATATGACAATAATTCCAAAGTTTACATTACAGATTCAGAACTGGAGATCAAATGCCTGCAGCATCCCTCCCACTGGTTACAGGTTATCTTCCCAGGTGCATTTGTGGAGAAAAACAGCATCAACAAAACTCTCAGAAAAGAAATCAGGTGTATGTTGTCATCTATTTATAATAGTGATAATTCTCATTCCTTCCAGGTCATTAAAAATATAATTTCTAGGTCTTTTTGTTGCTGTTGTTGTTGATTAATTTTTGAAGGACATTTTCTCTGTAGAAACTAGGCTTACTCAAAACCTTCTTTTTTTTTCCTTCAGCCAGCATACTAGGTAAGATAAATTGATTGATTGATAAATATTGTAGTCTCATTTTTTGAGAAATACACATTTTTTTGGCAAAATCCTAACAGGCGAATATATGAAAAGGATCAAGGTGACACAGGCTGGTTGGTGCACAAACAAGGATTATTATATTCATTTATTTTTTCACTGGAGCTCACAGACTGCACCTATTGTTCTAATCCATTATAAAATGGAAAAAATACCCAAATAAAGGACACACCAACATCTGTTAAATGGCTGCAGCCATTTTTGCTAAGATTGGGTTTTTATTCTATCTTTATTCTGAGCTGCTTCAATCTTCCTTTCAATCAGTACCTTGCTTTTTTCAGTCTCAAATATCAATGGCTGCAACTGTTGGTAAAGGTTCATTTTATAATAATTGCTGATTCTTGAGTAAGAAAAGATTAGAATCACATGAAACATAACCCCTGCAATAAGAATTTGAATAAAGGGGGATATTTCACAATAAACTCCACTGAATCCTTCAACTTGTGGACTTTTTTATTTAAGTACCACCACTTCTTTGTACAATAGGTCAAATCACTGGGGATGAAGCCTTTGTGCTTTTTTAATTAATTTCCTCGTTTATCTTGATGATCTCCTAGATTTACTGAAGCAATCTACAAGAGTGTTATTTTAATAAAATTGCTGTCACCATTTCTCTGCCTGGAGTTGCTAACTGAGAATATTGAACGATCTACTAAGGATTTACAAGTTCAAAACAAATTGGCCACTGTTTGCAACCGTGCCAGAACGCTGACACTCACTAACCAGACGCATTTCCTAATCCAAAATTTATCATGTGTGTGATAGCTACGGAATATTTTACCATATTTATCCTAGAAAACCTGTTGTACTGGGTTTTTTTATTTTATATATATTAAGTATATATATTTATTTAATTTCCTTATAGACATAGGCTGTAGAATTGACCTTAAATATATAATTTTCTTTCCTAATTATATAACATTTTATAATCCCCTCATATTATTATCTCATTTAATTAAGTAGATTTTGATGATTTCTTGATTTCCCTGCAATGAAAGCTGTAGCTCTTCCAGACTGACACAAATTTCTTCCCTTAGGGAAGAGTCGCCCCATTTCACCCCTGCTGAAGCTCTGGCCAGCGGATCCCAGCAGCGCCGTGCTCCAGCTGCAGTTCCAGTCCAGACAAACCTCTCATCCTGCAAAAATCCGGATCTTCAGAGGTGATGAAGCTCATTAAAATGTCTTGCACTTTAATAATATCAAAAACTGGATTAGTAAAATTAATATATCTGCAACAAATTCAGAGAGACAACCGTGTCCACCAGTGCTGCAAACCCTGGTGCAGTGTGGGCATTCCCTAGAGAGAGAACTTTAATATGACTTTAACGAGACTGTGGGACTGGATTTGAAATGCGGTTTTGTTTCTCATTTAGACACCTTGCCTTTTAACACTTCATCACTGTTCATTAAGCTTAAACGGCATCTTTAACCTCTATTCAAACCTGCACTTTGAGGTGAGGTGGTTTCTTGGGAGCCCTCAGGAAAGAACTCCAAGTCCCTCAAAGTGCAGTCGTCTTCCTGGCAAACAAACCTGCCCAAAAAAGGGGAATATCAAGGAAATCCTGACATGAAAAAGCAACGTTTCTCCTCTTTTTCTTTTTTAAGAGTAAGATTCTTTTTTCTAGCAGTTTTTTTTTGTCATTACAGCGAGCAGTGTTAGGAAAGGCACGATTCCACACACAGAAGAAATTACTCCTAAAGTCCGTAGACTTCAGCCTGTCATGGATGAGTTAATCAGTGCAGAGCCCTGGAGGAAAGGCAGGTACTTTAGGCCACGTTTAAAGCCCAAAGAGAAAATTGGTGTTGACCCTGGATCCTGCTGGGAATAACTGGGTAACTCGAATCAGTATCTTTATTAGCTGTGCCCCTCCTCGTGATGAGCACAGGGAATCCAGCTGGAGCTGAGAATGGCTGGATCAGGCATCAGGCTCAGGACAAGGGGAAAAAACCCAATCCAGCGAAGGGAAACCCATTTACCATCATTCCTGAAGCACCTCTTCCTCCAGCAGTCAGGAGCTGAGCAGAGTTCAAAAGTCTCACTGAATACGGTTTAATTAACACAAACTAATCGAATTAATCTTAACACAATATTTATATTTATCGTTATGTTTTTAACGGCAGAGGCTGCGAGCGCTAAGTTAAATAAACGCAAGTTTCTTTGTTCAGACTGACAATGGAACACGACAAGTGCAAGGAACAGACTCCACATCCTAAGCAGCTGTGTCTTAATTAAAAATAGAGGTAGAATGCCATCTACTTGTTAGTTCCCTATATTGCCGGCTGAGGGAAAGAAAAGCTCCCACCCTTGGATTGCTGCAGTCTTTAAGTGTGTGCCGTGGCTAATCACCGGTGTCCAGGATCCCTGGGAAAGGAGCAGCCACCGAATTAGCATGCACCTGACACGTCCAATGCATCAATTATACAACACAGCCCCGCTCCCCCCTTCCCACGTGCTGCCTCCCAAACGCCGAACTCTGGAAATCATTCCATGCTGTTTGTGGCCTAGAATCCACAGCCTGGCCAGGAATTTGAAGGTGTGGAAGTGACATCTTTGCTCTGCAGCGCCCGCCGGTCCCTGGGGGTGACTCCGGCAGAGCGGCTCTGTCCGCAGAGCTCCAGGGCGGGTGTCACCGGCCGGACAGGGCAGCAGGGAGCTGTTCCCCGAGTACACACACACACCTTCATCGCTCCTCTCGTTGCAGGGCTTTGATCGCAGGGTCAAATCTCACCGTGGCCACCAGGGAAATCTACAGCGAGCTCCCATAAACCCACAAGCTCACAGGGTGATCCTGAGGGAGGGGAAGGTGTCCCTGCCCACGGCAGGGGTGGCACTGGATGGGCTTTAAGGTCCCTTCCAACCCAAACCACCCTGTGACTCCGCGACACCTGTGAGCTTGCATTACTAAAGCCCCCGCCGCGTCTCTCCCAGCTCTCTTTGCACCTCATCACCTCCTCATTTGCAGCTCATTTTGTTTTACTCACAGACTACGACGCCTTTTAACGGAGAAGTCCCTTTCCTGGAACTAAAAAACTCTGCTGTACCTAAAGAAAAAAAGATAAAAGAAAAGAGAAAAGAAAAAAGAAAAAAAAAAAAAAAAAGAAACTGTTGTCCTTTTTTTATTCCTTCACTTGCAAAGGAGCCATCTGTGGAATAAAAGTCTTGGAAATAAGATCTATAATTACTGCGTGTTGAGTTAAGTTGCCATATCGCCAGCTTTTCAGCAGTCCTCTCTCCAAGTGTTAGTAGTTCTTTTACAAATATTTATTTGGGAGCTTTATAAACCTTTTAGAAGCCTTAACCATACCCAAGGGGCTAAACAAGCAAGTCCCCAGTGAGAATTCCCCTGCTTTACAAAAAGGGAGAGAGCGGCTCTAAACCTGAGGATCATAAATATTATTATCAATCTTATTGTATTTGCTTTCTGGCTTTTGATCCACAAGGGATGAAGGCTGCCACAGTCACTCTGAAGCCAAAATGACTAAAAATGTGCTTCAGTATAAAATAAAACTGTTTCATGCCTCTATTCATGGGGCTCTGCAGGCTGATACTGTGAGAAAACAGCCAATAGCACACAAGATATGGTTAAATAAGGAGGTAGCAGTAATAGTTCTGCTCCTTAAATGCTGCATAAAAAAGGTATTCTGAGATTTTTAAAGTATTTTAGAGATATCTGATGAAATGCCAAGTTGGGGTTTTTTTCCCACTCTCGGTTTTTTTTTTTTTTGGACATAGATCCAAAGGAGAGAGAATACAAAAGTGAAATACAAAATATCCATGATTTAGTTCTATTTACAGAAGCCACTCAATCTTACACTCCTAAAGTTATTATGGAATTGATCGGAATCACAATTAATGTAATAATACACGGACACTTAGGGTTGCTACAAAGCAGGAACCACTCCAGCTCCAGACATGCGAATACAGAATTATGCTGGGCTTTGCTGCAACATGTGCTCCCTCTCCTGCCTACTTTGAGAATCTTAGAGCATTCTCCTTCAATTTTTAGTTTCTATAACTGAACAAAATCATAATACTTAACGACAGCTTCCATCAGTTCTTTATGTCCGAGATGACTTTGGCAACTTTTTCCAGAGCTTCTGGTCCTGCTGAGAGATATTATCACTTGGAATAAAATCTCCATGACCAGATTCCCAGTGTTCACATTTATGATGACCAAAAGAGAAGTCCAGAGATGAGGCACGGTGGAGAAGAAGAGATAAAGACTTCGAAGGAGCTGAGCGCGGATTAATTGTTTACATAATACATTGAGGGTCTCCTTGTGCTTTTGGCTAATTCCTCCTCATCCCAAATTGGAAAACCACGCTGTGAAAAGCCAGTGTCCATAGAGGAGACCGAGTTCTGCAACTTTACTCTAATAAAGGGAGAGAGTCCACTGGGGCACACACCCTCAGGGTTTTCTCTCTCGGGGTTTCGGAGGGCACAGCCTCCCTTTTATCCTAATTCCCGGCTGCATTGTGCCCTCTTCCTTTCCCCGCTGGCTGAGGTACCAGGAAGGTGCAGCCTTCCCGAATCGCCTACCCCATATCCCTCTCGAACCCCGCATTTTGCCCCAAAGCTGAGAGGTCCGGGCTTGTGCAGACCCTTGTGTGTTTCAGGAGCCGAGCTGCCTGGGCTGTGTGAGGAGCCTGCTGCCCAAAGTCGGTGGAGACATTCAAAGCCATTAACACCCATCCCTTCACCCACGGAACCGTCTGTGAAGGCATCAGCACGCATCTTCCTCATCACCACCCATTCCCAAGAACGAAACCTCTTCCCGAGGTATTGCGGGGCCAGCAGCACAAATCGAACCCAAGAGCAATGATGGGACCCTCGGAATAAATACAGAAGGTGCGGCAGGATGAGAAGGCACCCTTCAGGAGTTACTGCTGCACAATTCCCTGCTGAGCCAAGCCAGAAACTGGCAGCCTGGACCAGCCACATCTCCAGAGTTCTGTCTCCCAGCACACCTGGGACAACGGGAATACGGAATCCATCAGACACTCAAACCCCAAGAGAACCATTTCAGCCTGTCCCGCTGGGAAGCACAACCTAAATCCTGACACAAAGAAACCTCAAAGAGACCTTTTTGCTCCAGTGTTTAAGGGCAGCTACAAGGATGGAGGCTCCCTTTTTGCAAGGAGCCACATGGAAAAGAGGAGGGGCGATGGGTACGGGTTATTCCTGGGGAGATTCCAATTAGACACTAAAGGAAATTTTTTCACAATGAGAACAATCAGCCATTGGAATAATCTCCCCAGGGAAGTGGGGGATTCTCCAGCGCTGGACACTTTTAAGATCCAGCTCTGCAGGGTGCTGGCCCATCTTGTCTAGATTGCAGTTTTGGCCTAAAAATGCAGGATCAGGTGATCCAGCCTGGTATTCCGTGATTCTATGGATGGTTGACAAAGGCACATCAACTCTGATTGGGCCACAATATCAATCGGTTTTATTCATTTTTATGTAAGAAGTCTATGTGAGTGCATTTAAACAAGAAACTCTCTGTGCGCTTTGTGCATGCAAAATGGGAGCATCTTTAATTTCTGCAGTTCCACCTAAGTAGGTTAGGTCAGGTCAGTACAAGCAATTAATATAAATGAACAAGAAGTTCATAAAAGCAATTTAATTTGAATTAACAATTCATCTACTCCCAGACTTGGCTGCAGCAAAGAGGCTGCTACTTTTATCTATTAATATTTTTATTTATGTAGCAGCCACACGGTAGAAGATGGATGCATGCAAGGATAATTCTGTGGAGACAATTTCAGAATCAATGTCACAAAGAGTTTATAATGCAAATAAACATAAAAATACATCAGGAAATATTGTATAATGTTTTCTTTTTCCAAATGAAGCTTTGTAGCCCTCAACTATGAGCTAGCAGTTTTCTAGGTAATGTATCATGTATTCCAAAGATAATATAATCATATCTACATAAACATGTATGTTATATATAACATATAAATAAAATAATTATACATAACATAAATAAAATAATTATATGTAATATATATTTGTGCATTATATTCTGCCTATATGTACATCTGTCATATAATGTATTACCTATATATGCTATATGTGTGAACAGTATTATATACAATTATATGTGCAACATTAATTAAGGATCTTGATTACTGTCCTTAGCCTTTCTTCTCAAGCTACCCATTTTGGAGCTGTGTTAAGGAAATGGAACGAGTTACATAAAAAGCTGTGGGAATTCCAGAAATATGCACCTGGTCATGTCCATTCAAAAGCTGATACAACAAAACTCCAAGCCCAGGGATTAATATCTCTTAAAATTGCTATGGAAACTGGATTCTTAATATATTTTGACACATTTGTCTTATTTTGTCTGTGATTTTTGAAGAAGAAACCTGCTGGCACAGAATACCAGGTGAGAGAAATAAATGAATGGAGACAGGTGGTGGCCATGGACAGGACATGAGGAAGCGGGATGGAAAATCTACCTGGGCCCTGAGGGCCTGGGCCATGATCTGTCAGGAAAACAAACACAAAACAGGGGGTTCTGGACACGACACAGGGAGGAGCAAAGGCTTTCTCCAAGCTCCCAGTGATGCCATGATGATTTTTTGCTTTTTCTTTTATACCCCTTTTATACACTCTTTTATACAGCTTTTATGTATTCTCAGTGCTTTTAGCCCACACAGTTATAACTCTTTAAGTTTGATCCCTTCCCTCACACCCAATATCCCGTTAAGCCAAGAGCCCAAACACCCTGGAAACCCCAGACCCCGAGGGCCTCTCCAGAACACATTCTGTAAACAAAGCCAGGCCCAGCCAGGGGAAGGTTCCTCGCTGAGGGGTCTCGCTGGAGTCCCTCCCTGGGCAATCTTTGATAGATGTGCTAATTAGCAAGGCCTATAATTGCACCCACATCACATCGTGGGGGGCCATTTCTCCGGGGGGCATTTCGGGGTGCATTTCGATGTGCATTTCGGCGCCCCTGAGGGTCCTTCAATAAATACCGAGGTAAAACCCTTTTTCCCTCTTAGCTGTGCTCAGCTCTCTTAATTTTAAGATCAGGAAAAGGCATCACCAGAAATGAATGCGCCGTTTGTTGTCTTTGCCGATCCTTACCGCCGATGCCTGGCACACGGTGATGGTGCTTCCACGCAAACTCCGTGTGCACCCCATGAAAGTTTGCTGAACATAAATGGAAACACTCTTCTGCAGGCAGCTCCAGGCAGGATATAGTTCGGGTCACACCATCCTGAGAATGGGAATGTGCACAGCAGGTGCAGGCAGCCAAGGGTTCAGCTCTCAGGTACGTTTGTTTCTTTTGGAGGTTACTGAGGCAATCAGTGAAATCAGAGGAGTCTGACCCAGCGAAGAGCCCTCCACACCAATTCACAGCAGCAGGAGCTGCTCTTGCTGCATCTGCCTCCAAAAGGTGGTAACAACACTCAGCAGTCAGTACTGCACTTTATAGTGCTGAAGTACTTTGCAAACATTCATTAATTAGTCTCCCAACTCCTCCTGAAGGCAGGCAATTAACTGGATTTTATTTTAAAACCCGCAGTGTGGAGAGGTTAAGTGACTCCGTGGGAGGAGGGAAGGTGCTGGGACTCAGCCTCCCTTCACTGTTTCATGGTCAAGCAAATATTTCTCTGCTGTTGTGTCCACAAGGTCCCTCTTTGTGGTCATCTCCTTTATTTCACTGAGCTCTTCCTCTCCAGCCAGCAGCTCCCCAGTAATTTAAAAGCATATAAAAGGCTGGATCCAGCACTAAAAGTGACTGTAACTTCATCCAGTTGCTGAGAATGAAATTGGATCTGTTTACAGATACTGGGCACAAGTATTTCAGCCTTGGTTTAAGTCCTATCACTGGAGCATTAATCAGCAGCGCCTAAAGCCATAACCTGCAGCGATTAATACTAAAATTAACCACTGTAGTATCAGCCAGGGAAGGCTGTTATGTTAGATTACAACTGGTTTGGCTGCAGCTTGCTGGAACTGAGGTACTTTCTGTAATATTTGGGGACAAAAAAAAAAGAAAAAAGAGCTGTTTCCTTGCAAGATTCCATTTCACTGGAAAAAGTACAAACAGAATCTTTAGGGGAACCATCAGAACCAGACACTGTCACCTGAGTTAACTCCATGTTCCTGCATGTTACTCCATATAACTGCAACGATTTTTTTGGTTTCACTAACGACCAACAAATCCCAGACTTTTACCTGAAGGATTTTAAGCCTCCACTATACTTTAGATGAGATCTTTCTTTCCACTGCAGCCAGGAAGGACCTCACATACTCGTTTTACAGAGAAAACACCATATTCACCATAAACACCATTCAGTGATCAAATTCAGACACAGTCTGGGGGGAAAAGACAAAACACCTTGGAGATGGAAGGGTGTGGTTTTCCCTTTCCAGACCCAAAAATCCAGGTTTAAGATGAATCTTCATGGCAGCAGTTGGGAGCGCTTTGGCAGAAGACACAGAAACCCTCAATTTCCATCTGCTACAGCTTCCTCTGTTGTGCTGAAGGACACACAGACAATTTTCACTTATGAGCTCAAGCAATTTTCCTGCCTCAAAATGCTTCATTTGCTTCCTAACTTTATTCCCTCCAGCTCACAGTGTCTGGGGAGGTCACCGACAGAGCTCTGGATTGATGTCACCCGACGTCACTGGACAGAGCCAAACCAGCCAATACAGCCATAAATAGGAGCTGCACTTTAATTGGATGGATTCCTGTTTATTTCAATAAATACAATATTTATTGAAATTAAACTGTGTTTGGCTGCTGCACAGGGCATTGATTGGGATAAGGAACAGAGCTGGTTCGTGTGGTCATGGTTTTTTATGGACTGAGATCTGCCTTTCTTACAAATACAGCTCTGAGTGGCTCCTAAAGCTGTCCAAGCAAGTCAAGAGATGTCAGCCCCCACACCCAGCAACCTCGATATAATTTTTCTATAAAACAAAACAGGTGGTGTTGGGGTCAAAATTAAACTATTTTTCAATTTGGTTTGTATTTATTTGCATTTTTAGTAGTCAAAATTTAGAAGTCACCATTCCACCTCAAACCACTCTGTTTCTTTACCTTGATTATTCTGCCTCTTCCATTTCCCTCCATGTAAAAACTCTCCTGCTCCATCTACCTTCCACAGGTAGCAAATTATATTTCACCCTCACACATAAACCTCCTACTACTATTCCAAATGTTTTAAGTGAGATAAGATAGATCTTACTCTAAATTCGTTGGCCAATCTGGACTTTCCATCTTCTGTGGAGAAGTTCTCCGTCTTCTGCAGTGACAACAAAGATATTGCTTCACCCTCCTCCTCTGGGAAGACAGAGATTCCAGGCTTTGGCACTCTGCTCCAGCTTGACATTCTTTCCTCTTCCCCTTATTTTTTGTGACAAAAGCCAGGACAGAATTCACTGTGGTACTGCAGGGGAAAAAAATATGGTAAGAAGTGTGCAGGAAATCCATTCAATAAATTGTCATGTTTCAGCAACACTCGTTTTCCTGAGGGCTTCTAGAATTGCCCATTCCATTGGCACTTAAATGTCGCGTTGCCCATCATAATGTCCTTGTTATCATCCTCCAAGTGCTGCCTTTGCTTCATCTCAGTGGTTCTGCAGCAGGTGAGGGTTATAAATGTCCCCTGTGCCATGGATTTAATTTTCCCCTCAAACACAGCATTAGCTTGCCTGCTCACAGTGAAATTTTCCTTACCCCCCCTTTTTGGGGGGATTGCAACAACTGTGTCTGCACAAATCTATCTGTAAATGCAACTCTCTCAAGGGCAAATTCCCATTCCCATGCATCCTGCCTCAGCCTTGGAACAGTCTGGGGGGTCCTGAAATCATCCTGCTGAAATCCAGAGGCAAAACCAACAGTAATTTTTTGCTGTTATTCTCACCAGTCAGCATCCCAGCAATCCACGTGCAGCCAAGGGTCCCCCATGTGCAACCAAGGGTCCCCCACACGCCTCTGCATCCCTTTGAACACTTTTCAGCAGACGACACGGATTAATTTCTATAAATATGCTAACACATCACCAAGCCAGGCACTGAGGGATCGTACAGCCCTTTGCCAAGGGGGAAATACGGATCTTGGAAAGGATTTGGGCATTTGTCTCCAAATGCAGAGACTACATAGGCAAAAGAACCTTCTTTTACAGAATTCAGTGACTGGGTGAACCAGCTGGGGAATGACTGAGCTGAAAAGATTTGCCCAGTAAACATTAAAATGTAAAAGAAACTAACAGAAAAAACCCTCTTGAAATAACCCTACAATCAAGCCAAAGATGGAAACAATTATTTGATAAGAATTACGAGTTTGAGGCATTACCACAGATAGAGTTCTCTACAACAATCTAATAAACCTAACATTATTCCTGCTATTTAATATCTGAACATCTTTTTGGGGAATATAAATTATTCAACGTTTAAGTGCCTTGTAATTTGATTTAGATGACGAATGGAAGAAAATACTTTAATTGTAAGATACATTTTGTATGCATCACACAGAAACAACAGCCACCTCCCCAAAACAGGCTCTCAGGAGAGCTGCATGGCTCAGAAGTTTGCTAATGGGATGTGGCTTCCTTCATTATTAAGATCATGAGTGGAATCCAGAACATGCTGGAAGCAACTGGAAATGGTTTCTCAATACGAAACTCAAACCCTTCGTCTTATCCTCCCCCTTTTTGTTCAGGAGCATCTGGCACCGGTGAATGGAAAATTTTCAGCCCTTGTTGACATTTTTTTCAAGGTTGGCCATTCATCCTTGGCCAACTCTCACACCATTCCCACCCCATCGTGGCACTCACTGGTCATTCCCTGGCGGATCTGACAGCAGCCAGCTCATCAGGGATACCTGAGTGGCCTCTAACTGCGCCCAGCCGCCTGGACATGCCACGGGTGGTCAGTGCCTCTGGTCTTTCCTTTCACGTATCACACTAATTCTTAATATTTTCTACAAAAACCATATCCAGAAAATTCTTCCTTGTTCTTTTCCCTGCAGAATACCCACCTGCCTGGCCATGAAGGCCTGATAGAATTTTTAAAGATAGAATCTCTTAAAATACCTGAAAGTACTCTGTGATAATTTAGTTTAACTAAAGCCACAGTCATTAAAAAGTGAGAGCCCCTTGCCATTAAAAAAGCTGAGAACAAGGAACAGGCAAAATCAAAATATTAAACCACACTGCGGTAATTTTTTTCCCCCTGAAGTAAATATATTCAGTGTTGTGAATTATTGATTGAGTGTATTGACTGCTCAGCTGATAGCCAGGAGACCTCATGGCAGCTCCTCATTGTCCCACCAGCCTGAACTGTGCAACTTGGAGAAAATGACTTTTTTTTTGCCTGCTGTGTCTAATTCTTTTGAAGCAACAATTATCTGTAACTATCTGTGAAGTTTTTAGCACTATAAATCTTCAGTCTCTGTTGGACTTTTGATGCCCTGCTGTAATAAATACAGTTGGGGCTGGTTTGGCTTTGTTTGTTGGGATTCTTTACAGTACCCGTGATTCCTGCCCATCAGTTTTACCTTCTCTGATTTCTCCAATCCTCTTAAATTTCCAGCCTGAAAATCTGTAAAAATCATCACAAAAGCAAATATCCAGGTACGAATGTGTAGATAAACTGATGTCCTTGAGACGAACACACACAAAAAAAGGTGCAGAGGAAATAACTTATTTTAGATAAATTGATAAACCCGCAAAAAGAAATGTTCCAGATCTCAGCCACACCGATACGAGTCAATTGACCTCAGAAAAATTGTATTTTACCCCAAAAAGTAAAATGCTTCCTTGTACCTTTGCCCATCACTGCAGTGCTGATGGAACCGGCAGCTCCTACCACAATCATTGATTGTGCACATCAGTGGGAAAGCCTCAAAAACTGAACATTCTAATTTAAACAAGTGAAGGAATTTCACACTCCAGGAGCCCTTACAAAGACAACTTTTAACATCTTTAAAAGCCCCCACCTTCCTTATTACCCCTCTCTTTAGCAATGCAGAAACAAATGGCCTTTGAGGGGAAGACACACGGCTTGCCTGGGGCAAACCGCGATTAAATGATGAAAATCAAAGACTTTTAGTTAAAGGATGACTCAAATAGATGAGAGGGAGAAAGGGAGAGGTTTAAAGCTGAGAATTTACAGAATTAGAAATATCATTGTTATAAAATGTGCTGAGACAAGCCTAGCAGAACTGCTCCAGTGTTTTCCATGGAGATCCACCCAGAGCTCTGACAGGTTTGCAGCTTTTAGTGATGATGTTTGATCATCATCAGGGCTGGGGAGCGAGGCAGACCCTGCCTCCTATTGCCCACCAGCAAGGAGACCTCTAAACAGCCAACATCACTTCCAAAAGGCTGCTCCACCAACCACGAGCTGCTTTGGTTGATAAACACAATCCAAGTATTCGCTCCCTAGGAAAAAAAAAAATATGAGTTTTAGTTCACAGGGTGCGCAGAGATTAAAAAATAAAAGGATTTTTCCCTGTTAACAATAAGGTTGACATAAAGTATATTTTTATTGAACTCCACAGGTATCTAATAATAAATAGAAGAAGCAGAGAATGAGAGAAGATGAAGGGAAGCACTGAAAGTCGCAAAAATATCATTAAAGCAATTTCATGTGAAAGTTCTATTCAATCTTTCTAATGTATCTCAAAATAATTTTGTGATCTGAAGTACAAAATTGTAGCTAAATTTACTGTCACAAATGCTTTGATGACAAGTGTGCTAAGAAGGTGTTTAATGGGAAGAAAAGGCAACACCTTTTTTCTTAATTACTGCACCGCAAAGCCGTTCTGAAGCACATTTTGACACTTTAAATTTCCAGGGGGAGTGCTCATGTGATAAATCACTACAATGGGCACAGCAGAACTTGTTTTCATGTAAATAATACACTCAGCATCAAACAAAATTATTGTCAATATTTCTGCAGGTCTCTAAGTCCATAGATTTTTTACCATTTTCCTTTCTGTTACAATTTCAAAGCAGTGCCCAGGAAAATTACACCACAGGGGCAGAACCTGTACAGCTTTACTGCTATGCTATTATCAGGAAATTTACTGTAAATTGGCGAATATAATTTCCCAGACATTGTGGCCTTTTATCATCACTTGTTTGCAACTTCAAAAGTGTCACTTCAAAGACGAAAAGAAAATGAGCTGTAGAGTTCTTGCCCTGGAAACCTTCTAGCGGTGACTTTTTATATTGGGAAAGACACACAGATCAAGATTAAATTAAATAAATGAACAGGAATAATAACTTGAATGTAGTAAGGCTAAGACATAAGAGATGTTTTTAATGCTTTGCAAACTGCTTGAAGAGGAAAAAAAAAAAGTTAATTTTACTGCATGGCAGGAAGGGTTGGCATTGGGTTTTAGGGGATGAGTGAGTGGTAAAAAAACATTCCAGTGCTTCAGACCTGATTCCCCTGCACCTGCAGCCACAAAATCCCTGCACGTTTGGCCTTCTGTGTTTAGTTAACTGGGCTGCAGCAGTCTGCCAGTGATTAATAACACCTTTGCACAGAAAAAAATAAACACGCAGGCTGCGCTGAACTGAGCAGCGAGGCCCCTGAAATGTAATTAGCCACTCGCCCGCTTTTTACTGGCAAATATTAAACTACACAGCAAACAGAAATAAAGGACAAAACCGAACCGTGCAACGCCATTACTCAATAAAAATGATACATTTATAACCTCATTACTCACATTTTATAGTGGTGGTTGCTGAAACACGGAGAAGGGGCTGTGCAAGGTCACGCCGGCAGAGTTTGGAAGAGAAGCCAGACGTCTCATTCCCCAGCCTGGTGTCCTGCTCCCTGTTTTATATTGCTTTTTCTCCTCTTTTTTTATTGAAACACGGATAGATCAGCATAGCAAACTTAGAGAAAGGCCTTGTGTGACACGCAGATAACTCTGGATTTAAGATAAGCTGCATCTCCCGAGCTTCTCCGGCAACAATAGAGTTTGTTGATTGCAATAAACCGTGTGGAAATAACATCAATGTAACCAGAAATATATGGAATTCTTTATGGTAATGTTCTGGTCTCTCTGAACTCGGGGATGAAATTTCTGTTGGGAATAAATTGTACACACAATATTGGATTTGGACTTTTGCAGCTTATAACTTGTCTCATCCAAAAGTGAACTGCTGCCAGCCCGAACTCTTCCGTTCTCCCCAGTGCAGCCTGGATCCACTGCTGAAGGAGGGGCAGTGGAAAAGGCACAGCAACCAGTCTTAGCTGCTTGGTCTTCAAGAGAACTCCTTTGTTAACCGTTCTTTTCTTTTTCAGTTTGCCTCTGGAGCATCGAGTGATGCCTCTGGAGAAAGAAAGGTGAGGGGAGAATGGGGTTTACCTCAATAAATCACAATAAAAATAGTCTTTTTCCATAGAAAAAAGTTCAGTTGGGTTTTTTCCTCTCTGCAGAGCTCCTCATAATTCCTATTTTCTGCAAGTAATGCCAGACTTCTTCAGACTGAGATTCCACCAATTTGTCTGACCAAAGTTGGTTCCATGATGTCCCTTTCCGAGATCTGGGATTTCTGTGGTGTAAAACCTCTAAGTCTGTACCTGTTCACCTTCCCACTGTTTCCCAAATGCCTGTGACACCGTGCCTGAACACAGTTCCAACCAAAACCAGCCTCACCGTGCGCCATGCCCGCGTTTCAACAGATTTGGGCTCTGCTCCAGAGTCGTGTTCATCTCCCACAGGCTCGAGACAGATCTGAGGGAGAGGAGGAAAGAAAATTGTTAAATCTTAATCCAGCTGTGAGAGAAACTTGGCAAATAAAATAGCTAAAAACTGTCTAAGAGACAATGAACTCTGTTCAGAATATTTTTGGGTCTTCTCTCACCGTAATGCAAGTAGAACTGCCTCCAGTGGAGTCCATGGCATCTCATCAGATTTCTTTTGTTGACAGAAATCTGTCAGAACAAATCTTTAGTTCTTCTTAGTTCAGTATTTTATTGAAAATAAGATAGATTTGGCTTTTTTCTTGAGACTAATTCTTATTCTTAAAACTGTAAAGATTTAATCCTCATATTCAGAATTTTTAATGAGAGTCAGGCCAAGGTTCAGGTCAATGAAAATATCAGAGGACGCCAATGCTGAAGCTTGTATCTCATATAACTCAGAAAATCTATAAATTACAACCCAAAATAAAATTGGTATCACCTCCTCTGACAGCTGAATATCACCACGATGAACCAGAGTCTGTGATTTGGCACAATCAGGAGATGATTATCGTGAAAGATGCCCGAGAACCCATTCACTGGGGCTGCAGAAAGCACCGTCCAGTCCACCACCACCACCAAGAAATGATGCAGTTCGTGACACTGACAAATTAAAGGATGTCTGTGGGAACAACAAACCGGGGCCAGTCCTTGAATTACCTTTTCAGAACTGCCTCTTGTTTATATTTTTGTCTGGGGATAACACGACTAGGGGGGAAGGCAGCTCTCAGCACATGGGCATCGGAGGAATTCTGAAGCAATTAAATACCTACCTGATGTTTTACAATCCGCAGACTAATGGAGCCCAAGGTGGGTTTGGTACTCCGAGCTGCCAAATGACACCACAAACCTTGGGTCTCTTTCAAAATAAACCCCGTGTCTAATCCTGCTGCCCTCAGTCGCCTTTGGCAGTGTCTTATCCCACAAACAGATCCACTCAAAGCCAGGTGCTGAGCTGCAAAGTAAGGTCCTTTACAGCGTGAGTGCCACGGAATGAAACTTTTTCTCAGGCTGCCTCCCCATCATCTCTTTGTCCTTGCAACACCTGAGGCTGCTCAGCGAGTGGAAGAACACGGCACCACAAGCTGAGGAGGGAATGTCAGCTGTCACTGCGAATATCTTGGATTTGTTTCTTTGCTTGCATGTACTGGGAATAGAGAATTATATTTCAGTTTTATTGGCAGCTGGTTTATTTTGTATTTACAATGACCTAGATTGCCAGTTTACAATCTGCCTGCAAAGCAGTTGAAACTGCTCTCTCCCAGAAGAAGACTTTGGGAATCAGCTGGCAGGGACAAATTGTACAGCACCATAAGTACTTGCCTCTTCTAATGCTTCCAGTTCCTACAGAACCAGGGAAAAGAATATTGCTATAATGTGCCTAAATTTAGGATTCACCACAACAACAACAAAAATAATAAATAAACCACAGAGTAACAGGACGGTTTGGGTCGTAAGGGACCTCAAAGCTCATTCAGTCCCACCCCTGCCATGGGCAGGGACACCTTCCACTATCTCAGGAGATTCCAAACCCCTTCAACCTGGCCTTGAACACTTCCAGGGATGGGGTAAATTGATAAAGATGAGGAAATAATTCTGATATGGGCATATAACATGGAGCTGTGACTTATATTGAGAAACACTTAACAGCAATCTATTTGCTTTCCTCCCTATATTTTGCAAGCATGGGCATAGCTGCAAAGCTCCAGACATGTTTATATTTTAAATATATTAGAAATGGGCCTCAGGTTTGAAAATAATTCAATGAGATTCTATTAAACATTGAACTTCCCAGCTTTTTTTTTTTTTTT